>JAWWEE010000040.1:21959256-22013354 GCA_035221455.1 Xenops minutus | reverse complement strand
CAATAAAGGTATTGTCTATCTTTCTCCATTAATGTTTTGTCTGAGTGCCTATCTTCCAGGATTTTAGGCATCAGTCTCAAGAAAGAAAACACAAAAAACCCAAAAGTTAGATGTCTTTGAAAAGCAGCTGTCTTGATAAATCCTTGCTAAGGTGCTGAGAGCATTTTGCACTGTAAGTCAAAGGAAAAGCTAAAGTAGGTGTTCTGACAAATCTTGCCACTAATCAGAGCAGAAAAGAGGCTAATACTGTGTTTCAATTAAATCTATGTCTCCTGCACTTGATTTAATAACTTTTTCCCTGGCAAGGTGCATGCTGTACAGCGGTTCGCTTCATATTTTAATAAAGAATAACTCCAGATAGAAAATTGAATAGTGGATAGTAATGCAATGTAGGGAGTTTTGATGACCTGCTAATACAGTGAATTCAGCTTAAGTGGTTTGTGAATGACAGCAACCTCCTCATATTAAATTATAGCAGAGCATATGTTTTCAGTCATGAACTCTGCTGTAATCTATAGCAAGAAAAGAAAGTCTGAAACACAAACACTGGAGTAAGACACAGATTCCTCTGCATTAGGACAAACCAGTTGTTTTGGGATGTTAATAACAGAGGAACCTAGCTCTGTTTCATTAAAATGAAAACAAACATGTATGGACCTTAATCTGTTTTGCTTGGAGCTGCTTCAAGTGTAAATAAACCAAACTGTGGGTTGCATAGTTAACCTGTGCCACAACTCTGGGGGGTTTCTTCACGTTGGAGATGGAGCAGGTTGGGGAATGCAGTTGTGTCCTTACTGCAGCTGCAGGACAGCTGTGTTTTGGTATCTGATGTAGAAGTAGGATTATATTTGATAGAGTGAAAGAAGGATTACAGTGCATCTGACAGTAGAAGGGGCTTGCAAGAAAATTGTTTGCCATGGATTATAGGACATAATCTTTTAATGTCCCCAGTAAATGTTGATTTTGGAGGAAAGATAGATCAAGTGCATATTAGTATTTCTGGGGAGAGGGATTGTATATTTAAGTTTCCACAGCAACCTAATATGATTTTAATTTGCTTATTATTGAGAAGGATGTTCCATTTCGAAATATTATATGTAGAGTGTGATACATGTATAAATATCACAGCTGTGAATAACAGGCATGAAAACAACCAATAATGCTGTATTTCTTTAGTTAATTCATTGTTGATGTAGACTTCTTACTAGGATGACATATTTTGAAGTCATTCTGTAATGTCTGTCAAGAAAAAAAATATAATGCTGAGCTTTTTTCCCTTGTTTTTAAGTTGCAATGATCAGATAAGTAAAATACTTGAAGAATATTAAATAATCCAGTAGTGTTTCATATTCCCTAGTCTTTAAAGAGAAATTGAGCAGTAGTGCATTTAAATAACTGGTATAGTTACTCTCCTTCACTTCTGAGAACTGATTTATCCTCTAAACCTTGTGTGAACAAGTTTTTATTGTGGGGATAAAAAGCGTTAGATAGCAAATCCAGTAAAAGAAGGTGCAAATCCCATTGAAAATCCTACAGTTTATCTCTTGCTTCCACTTTCTTAAGTTTTCTTCCATGAGCACCCATTGGTGAGGAGCTCTGGCAGCCCTGATGTGTAGTCTGAGTACCTACAAGATTGCTGTGTGTCCCTTGGGTCTCACACCTGAAGACCACAGCTTGGCTTGCCTTTGGTTATTACTTGATGCTGATGAAGCTGTAAACTAGTATACATATTGGGATTTTAAAAGCATATCTAAGGCCAGACCAGAAGGTCTGGGCTCAGGCTATTTGAATTTGCCTTTCTGATAATAAAGGCAATTGACCTAATTCTTGTGAATGACACCCGTGGGACCAGGATTTTGCTCTGGAATACTCTATTACTGTGTAGTCATACACAAGAGGATTGCAGAAAAAATGTTGGAGGCTTAGCTATGAACTTCAGAACAAATAAATAAGTAGAGAACAAAGCACTCAGTAAAACCATAGCACCTACCACAGGAATTTAATTAATGCCTCCCAGACACAATCTACTTATCCACTCAGAAAATGTGGGAATCACATTACTCTATAACCTGAAAAGTCCTTCTCATGAGTAATTTTCATAGCACTGAGCCGATAATGACAGAGTTGCAATACGCCATGCAAGGCTCTGCTAGAGTCTGACCTCATGTGAGCTGCAGTCCTGCTGTTCAAGAACAGCAATTCCATGGTGAACTAAAGATGGCCTTTGTGGAACTGTGCAGGACCGTCAAAATCTTTAGAGACCAGACTAGGTGAAGGGTTGAGTAGTTCCTGCAAGATAGATGCACTATGTCATTATACCCCATTCAGGGTCTTAACTGTGACAGGCTCTTGTTTATTGTCACTGAAACCAACAGCAAACTTTGTGCTGATTTCTAGAAGAAAAGGGTTAGAATTATCCAATTTTGCAGACTATGGATGTATTTAATGTTAGTTTTGACTAGTGAACATTGTTAGGAAAAGCAGCTGAAATACATATGAAGCTGATTAACAATGCTCAAGTTTTCATCTGAAATATTTCATTTGTCATCTTCTAACAAATTTGTGCAAACAATTCACCTAAACCCTCTAAAGATATCTTCAAGTATATAGGTGTTATTTTAAAATAACCTTCTATGGTTATCAAAAAATTTATAAGAAAACATTATGTTAATTACATGTGATTGAGGCAACATTTTGCTATTTAGGGAAATTTTACTACAATAGATAGGCCATTACTGAAAATCACTGGCAGGGTTAAGTGGATTCCACTTAATCACAACATAAATGACGTTGATTGTCAAGTGTTTTATGTGGCAGTACAAGTCTGACTAAAATTAATATTTAAAACAGAACATTGATTCATTTTTCCTCTGGCAAAAAATGACTTTATGCTATTGCATAAGAGGTCATGATGGTCTGAATCTTGAGCAAATGAGATCTTCAGAACGGCAAAAAATCCTATTTAATATAATAAAAATAGAAAACATTTTTAAGTAGAAACTCGTGTTAAATTTAAATTTATAATATTGCATTAAATTCTAGTAGTTTCCCATTCCAGTATGGCAGTAACAATCCACCAGTACAGCAAAACATTCAAAGAATTGTAATATGTGAACTATATTATAAATTTATAACTGAATCATGCTTTCTTTATAAATTAAATGAGGGTATGAAGACTATCTGGAATTAGCTCAAATATGAGTTAACATTAACAACAGATGTAATGGAGGTTGCTTGCTGTATGTCACCCAAAGCACATCTGATCACACAGGCATTTTCCATAACAATGCAGTGATCACATACATTTTAAAAAAACACCAAACAGGTGTGTTTCTTATATCCTGTCCAAAGACTGAAAATGTTAATTTTCAACAACTAAAAAATATTTTACTCTTCGTATTGTAGAGTGCAGCAGGTGACAGGTAAAAGGCAGAACTAAAATGTGGAAAAATACAGAAGGCATGTGTTTCTGTGTAAACACACACGTGGTATTCCTTTTGGGTCTTGGAGGAGCTGAGCCACTGTGCTCTTAGGAACAGATTTTTCTGCTTCAGTTTAGTCATCTAGAGTTTAGGTGTTAAGCTGAGAAAGGTAGTGACATGTTCCTTTCACAACTAGTGGAGAGAAACAGGCGCTTTTGTAGTGTAACTAATTCTCTTTCTTCAGTGGGAACCTCCTAGGTTTTGGAAAAGTGCTATGGATTGTGGATCGTATTTGTTCTGGGCACACACAAGAAGTTTACTGACAATATAGGGAATTTGTGGTCTGAAATTTCTTGTAATTTTTCCTAGTGTGTCAATGAATTACCACCAAACTAAAAAAAATAAAAAAATTAAAAATTATGCTACTATTTTATTAATTAAATATAAAAAATAAGCCAAAATGCAATTTCCTGAAAATGCTCTTGGGTGCCATGAGAATACTGGATTAATTTTCCACAAGTAATAAGAACTAGATCTAGGAATCATAGTATTACTAAGAGAAAATATCCATTTTCCTTATTATACCTTTAAACATTAAATTGGTCCTTGAATTAATTAGTGAACAGAAGACCTGCCAAATTATTACAGAAGTAAAAGAAAGAGTTTAATATGTAAGACAAGGTCATAGAATTTTGCATTTGGTACAAATACTCATCCAAAAGGAAAAATAGGGAAAAAGCAGAAATATCTTGAATACATATATCTAGATGTGGACCAGAAGATTGCCTATAGAAATTAACTTCTCCAGGCACTTAATAACTGCAGTATTTGGTTAGCAGTCTAGATAAGGTGCTAACATGTCTGCATGGTCTACATTCATCTCACAGTTTCAGATTAGTCTGCAATAAAGTTTTCAGTGAAATTTGTTTTCTTCAACAAGGCAGCACATCTGATAGCTCTGCTGAGCTATGAAATTTACTTTAATATTTATGCTAGGAGCAACTGATTGTAAAACACACCACCCTAGTTTGTGAACCTGTCATGATCACATCAAGACTTTACCAACACCTGCCACCAGTGAGGCCCCACTGTTTCCTCAAGGCATCTTCACTTCACCTGTATTGCTCTTGTAGGGACTTTCCTGAGATTTGGTACAAAGAATTTCATCAGTCCAGCATATGATTTACTTGTAGCTTGGTTTTAAGGGATACGTACTGTGAGAATTTCAATAGAGTGTGGGTTTTTTTCCTTCTCTAATTACCTTTTTATATGGATTGTGGGTCATGATATTGAGGGATAAGAAACTGTGCTGTTCTGGATAGGGCCTCAGGAATAATTTGTAATTTTCTCTTCCTGAAGATAAAAGACTAGGTGAGATCCACCCTAGGAGTATGCAGGGCAGTATTATGGATGCCGTGATATCAATCAGTATGCCGAAGTTATGGGAAGGATCAGATTCTCCTGCCTTGAATTTGATCACAAAAGTGACCATGGCATGGTTTGGCAGGAACACCTGAATGTGTACCATCTTTGTTAGCAAGAGAAAAGCCAAATGTGTGGTTTGATCTCCGTGGGAAGACCTGGTTTGGTGTATCTCTTCCAAAGCACTGTGGCATGTCCTCAGGCCAGGGAGCAAGGGGACAACTCGGGCTCTTGACCACCCCGCTGTTACTGTGAGGGTGGGAGCCAGCAAAGCAACTGGTAGGAGAAAGCAGTGCTGGATATCTCCGTGGGTCACAGGGCTGCCTCCATCCTCCATTTCAATGCAGCAGGCTCTCTTGTGAGGGAATTTCACCTGTGAAATTATTTTCATGACTTTTAAAGGTTTATGCTCCCAAGCAGACAGTTAAATCAAAACGCCCATGGAAAAAGGCACCAGAAGATATGCCTAAAACAGTGGGGGCTGAAATGAGAAGTACATTAAAACACAAAGGATGTAAAAAGAAATAAACTCAGGCATTTAAAGATGGAAAAATTGTAGAGAAAGAGAAATGAACCTGCTGGATTACACTCGTGTGCTGAGCTCTAGGCGAAAGCAAGATTAACTTTATTGAGGTCAATAAATAAACCTCCCCTTCAGAAACAAATTACTTAATTTAGCTCTGTGGTGAGACAGAGCCATCTGCAATGCCCACCCATTGCCAGAGTAGTTCCCTAAATAACTACCACTGTTGGACTAAAGCAGAAGAGGATTAAAGCTCTCATTTAGCCCTCTTGCACAGACAAAATAAAAGGTTTTTACTGCATGTGAGCAGTGTAAGTGGTTGCTTAATGTTAGGTGAATGCTGGCCATCCATCACAAAAGTCTTCTCAGGACACTGAGACACACTAATTTCTCCCTTTTGGATCTAATATTTCCAGATCAGTAATTTAAAGAGAAAACCTTCCAACCAAAAAAAAAAAAATAAAAAAATAGTAGGAGTTAAGTGCAATTGAAAACCAAAGTATTGGATGAGTTGAAATATGAATTGCCAGAACAGATTCAGACACATATAATAATTGTGTTAAGGACCCTTTTATGTCCCTTCATTTTTCTTCAATACTTATTTTGATTGTATAGGACCCCTATCAAATACTAATGAAGAACACACTGCAAGTAAGTTCTGTTTCAAATATACTAACCAATTCAGTGACAGTTTAATGTTAGTAACTTCAATGTGAGCAGTACCAGAGTAGATTCTGGGAGTTTTTTCCTAATGGTTTTCTCTATCTTTAATTGAAATCTTACTATGAATGGTAAAGGGAACTAGCCAGAATGCAGTATTATATACTGAGCTGAGATCCATAAGGAATAGAAACAGAGATAGAAAGATGGAAGAAAGAATATAAATGGCCAGATGAATCAGGAGTTAGGCATACACTCCTCTTTGTCATAGGGAGCCATGTGGATATAAGGTTCCCATAAGGATTATAAACTGCTGAAAAAAAGAGACGTTTTCAACACCCTTTTGGGGAAAAACGTTAAAGAAAATTTTGGAACTATTCTTTTTTGGGGAGAAAATTAGCCATCGACTTTGGTAGCTGTGAGTAAAAGTAATGGAAATGAGGAGGCACCTTATCCATTTATCCTTGTGGGGTGTCTGCAGTTATTTTTATCCATACATATTGCTTTGTTTGCTGCCTGAAATGGTGCAAATCATTTTTGGTATCAGCTGACACTACACTGAAAGGGGATTCCTGGAGATCTACAACAGCAAATCTTCAAAGGCCCTGATCAGACATTATTGCTAGGTTTTGCTGATGGAAACACTTAACAACACCTCTCCAGCAACTACTCACTATGATCTAGACATGCAGCCCTCTTTGGGATAGTAGACCAGATGTAGGAAACATTTTCTATTTGACATTACAGTTTCCTTCTTCCAAAAAGACCTGCATTTTTCTTTTTGAGCATGCCATTTTTATTATGAAGAAAATCCAAGAATCTCAAGGCACCTTGCACATACTCAAGAAAGGTCTATAGAGTCACTGAAGGCTTAAGCTGAGATCCCTGGTTTGATGCTAATGCAGATTAAGCACCAAGATTTGTCTGAATCTACTGGGTAATTTGTAGCAAGAAAAATAACCTCCCCAGGGAAAATGGGTATTGAAACAAATAGGTGTGCTTAAGAGAGCAAGTGATAATAATAGCCATTTCCTTAAGAAATATGTGTTCAATTTAAACATGACATATTTAGGCAAAGACATGACACATCAGACACCTGTCAGGGTATGAGTTTTCCAGAAGCATGTCTGTCCAACCTGTTTTCTCATCTTTCCTGTGAGCTCAGAGGAAAATCTTCCTTAATTAATCCTTAATTCCTTGTAATGAGATAAACGTAACAGCAGAGGATATGAGATAGGCAAGTCAGTGACTTCTCTAAACATTAATTTCTTTTAAATCTAGTGCTTTGCTTAAGAAATCAGATGAGATAGAGCTTTCTAAGGGAAGCAGAAAATGAAGGTGCCAGTGTCTGGTTGACACAACATTAAGCAGATGTTGCCCACTTTCTAAGAGTAGAAGCTGCAGAGTTTCTTTTGCCTGTGTCTAAACTGGTAAATGAAAGGGACAAGGGCTGTTGTCTCTCTCCAGTGCGGCCAAGTAGTGAATCACGGAGTACTTCCAAGGACTAGACTTTTTCCTTGAAAACAGAGTGGCCTTATGTCTCATGCTTCCCATTGGCATCCTGTACTGTCCTCCGGGCCTATGCTATCTTCTGGGTAAAGGAGCTAACACAGTGCAAACCTGCGTCTGGGAGCATGCTAGTGGCTGCATGGCATGGGCACTCCTGCATTACTTCTGGTGGCCCTGCCCTTACCCTCTTTGCTTTACTAGTACAGTTACTTCCTCGAATGCCCCAAAGAGCCAGAGATGTAGTGACCTTTTAAGTCCACTTATTGGCTGACACTTTCTTGTTAAGTGGTAAAATTTTTCCAATCTTTTTCATACAAAAGTGTGCATAGGGATTTTCTTTCTTATATCTTTACAGCAGGATTTAAGGAGCTGTAAGAAGGAATTTAGAGTATGAAATGAGTGAAAATACAAAGTAAAGGTAATGTAATAAAACCGAGAAGACTTCAGGCCTTCATCTTTCTTAAATATTTATTTATTCCTCTCCACATCCACCTCTGAATTAGTCTATGAAAATAAAATATTTTTATTCACAAATAAATCTTTTTAAATGGTGCTAAAGTGAGGATTGTTTGTTACAGAAAATAGAAGAAGGAAACTCATTCCACAATATCCAAATTGCAAGCCTGAGGAACTAGGAACCATTCTTTGACTCCAAGAGCAAGATCTGCTTGAATTCACACAATTAAAGAGTTGTTCCCTTTCCTTCCATAGCCAAAATGTGGTCTCATTCACTCTTCTCTTTCAGAAAAGTTCCTGGCTTATCTTAGTATTGTGCACAGCACCAAAAATGAATCACCGTGGCTCCCAGGAACACCAAGTGGACAATCATAAATAGACTTGTTTGCTTTCATATCTTATCCCAAAATGGGTTATTCAGAAATCCATTCCATGAATCAACTGGCTCTAAATCTTGACCATTGTTACAATCTGCTTAAATGTTGCAGAAAGAACTTTAGATTCAAATATTCCCCTGAGCAAAATTAAAACTCACAAGTTATCTGTTGGTACCAAAACTGATTTTATTAGTTGCTAAGAGATGCAAACAGAAGAAACATGAAAAGGTTGGAAAAAGCTAAGATTACTTCTAGAAGCAGAGAAAGCAGAGAAAAGATGCCACCTTTTTTTTTTTTTTTTTTTTTACCACCGGTTTTCTTTCTCTTTCTTCTTCCCTGATTTTCCAAAATTTCTCCTCAAGTTTTTGTAGTATTCAAAGGAGGTTGAACATGGTTTCTTGACATGTAGCTCTATTCAGATGAAACAATAGTAGGATCTTTTGGCAGGAAAACCCCAGGAGCAAGCTCTGATGTGAACTTCTGGCAGAAGGCAAACAGAGAATTTTTGGTAGGAAATTCTGACAGGCAGAGACAATGGCAAAACATTATTTGTAGCATTTCTATATTACCTCTCTCTTACAACTGTATCTTGAATACTAATATTAAAGGATTTGATTTGATTTAAGATCAATATTAATAATGCTTGCAAGTATTTTATACTAGGGGCAAGTGTCCCCTTAATTCAGAGAGACATCAGATAATATGTTTTTTTCTCTTTTTCATTAATAGTAATTTGTGTCTTTCTTAGGACTGGTAAGTGCTTATTAGTTTCTGATCGATGTTTTTATGGTAATAAACAACAAAGCTTTTTTACTTCTGAGTGGTTTCCATGCTCCTTTTCCCTCTGCAATTTGTTCCTGTCCATCAGCTGGAATCGAGAGTTTGATTTTGAACAGCTGAGAGGATAGCGATTTCTGGAACTGAAGCAGTGCAGAACAAGGGATGGGAAATCCTACCAGTGAATCTCAGATCCTCACAACGTGTAGACGAATGTCATATCAACTGACTGTCTGGCTGCTTGGATGCCTTTAAATCTCTGGGATGTGAGTGGTCAGTAGGAAAAAGAGGGTTTTAATCTCTTTTTATTCTATATCACATTGCAGCTGAACTCTGTGAGCAAAAAGAATAGTCAACATTTCAAATCATGGATGGAACTGTTGCTTTGAAGCTTTAGTTTATGTAGAAACCAGTTCTGATATCAAGCTGGTAATGCTCGCTGGGAGAAAGATTGGGGTTGACATTCTGCCTGGATCACACCATCCCAGAGGAAAGATTTCCGTTCTCACCAGTTTCACTAACTAAAGTTCCCTACCGAATCCTTGAACTTTCTTGGTCTGAAAGTGATTATATACCTTTTTTTTTGAGAACTTCAGAGTTTACTCAGCCATAAAGCAGAAGGGTATATAGGATCTAAGTGGGACTTTAGTGTTCCAGGACTACAACTTTGTACCACTAAAATACCAATACAAATGTCCTTCTTGAGTAAAAGTGGCAACGTAATCTTGCTTCTTAGGAAATTGAGACAGACAGAAGTGTTACATTAATTGATGATAATGTATAGCAGGTCTTCACTGCACAGTTTAAATACAAGCAAATACATCTCAGTTTCTGCTGCTACCAGAATGTCAACAACAGTATCGTGCTAAAGCAGTCCAGAGATTAATAATTTCACTTTCTACACAGCAGCTGATCTGTAATACCTTTGTTCCATCTGCCAACAGTGCAACATTTGAGTCTCAAGGAGCAGTCCATGTAAAAAGGTGAAGTTCACAGTGGCAACATATTCCTGTTCTTACGCGTTTGATGTTGGGGAGGTTTTCAAGTAATTCTTCTCTTGATTTAGAGAAGTAAGTCCCAAAGAGGCTAGTGGCCTTTTCTCTCTCAAAACAGTGCTCTGTTGCTTCCTGACACTTCTGGGGCTCTATATGACCACTTGCTCTGGGTGTCCATAACAAGGATAGAGCTGCTAAGAGTAGGAAGAAGTGTGTCTGCATCAAGAAAAAGGCCTATGGCTGAGGAGCCTTGATGTGCATGACCACAGGTCTGAGAAAGATTGGCTTAGTTGGAGAGAGAGAATTAGATTGCCCTCCAGCTTCTGACCTCCAAGGTTGCATCCAAAGACACAGGATTTGCCATGTTTTCATTTCTCTGAGCCTCCTTCTTGAGAATGATCTCTAATAGGCTGTCTCATACTCTCAGCTATGTTAAGGCTGTTAACATCATTATTCAAAGCAGCAGCAGGCCTGTGTCTGGAAGCAGTCCATACCAGTGGCAGCTGACAAAGGCAATCTGTATCCATCAATAAACGATTATACAAGCATGCTGTCAACCACTCTTTTAGTTCACCCCATTGTCCCATCCCACAGATGACACCTACTACAGACCAAAACTACTATGGGGTCTAGAACTGGGTGGACATGTCCTTCTGGCCATGCAAACTCCTACAGATCTGAGGTATAGCAGTTTAGTGCTGGCAAGTCCATGCTGATACTAATTTGTTGATTGCCATGCTAACTAGGGACATTTCTATGCCTATAAATGACCAAGATATACATTGCCATTCAGTGCTCCTTAGAGCAGTGTTCTTATTTTAACCATGAGAGATTATCTAACACATCCTAAGAACACACAAAGTACCATAGACAGCAAATGTGGGGTGAGATTAGACATGTCCATGCTGTATGCCAGGACATGTGTCCTTAGCCTATTGCCCTAGGAGCTTGTGCTCCTGGTGAGATGTGTCCATCATTTCCAGCTCTGCTGACTTGCTGAAGCTTCTACACCCCATTACTTTACTGTGCTATTGCACTTGAGGGTTTGTACCCAGCAGTGCAGCTCAGTACTTCCCACAGTCTCTTTGGGCCATTGTAACATGCCCTGATTTATGAAACTGAGGACATTATGAGGGGAAAAAAAAGCATTTTATTTTGAGAGGAAAAATATGCTATTTCCAGAAAAAAATTAAATTGTTTGTTATTAACAGAGGATGGAAAGAGGGAGCCAAAAATATATTTCAAACTTTTCTATGAAACTATATAATGAAAAAAGAAATTTTCTGATTCGTCGAATATGACATCTACTGTTTACACATAGCTATGTACACAGCTATATACACTTATTTCTAAACACCCTGATGGGCTCTAGAACTTCTGTAATAGAATTAAATAAAATGGCTGAATGAAGGAAAAGGAAAGACCTCAAATCTATACTAAAAAAAGATGTATAATGGTCTTTCCAGGATAATTTAGATGAAGCACAATAAAATTATCTATTGCTCTGAAAGGCACGTTTGAAATATGAATACATTATTATGTTGTGAATAAATTCTGGTAGGTGTTGAGTAATGGCTAGCCATCACACATCAGGGTTTGTGCAGGATAAAGCCTTCTGTAGCAATGTCAAGTTACACGAACCTTCTTTAACATGCTATTTAAATAAACAATGGCAAATTGACAGTATTACACTGCCTGGAACAACTGAAAAACATACCCTAGTGCAAGTGAAGGAAGGGATTGAGTAGCTGGTAAAACATACCTGGACTGACTGCTGAATTTGGGTCAGTCTACAAGCATAAGAGGTTAGGACACCATGGGCAATAATTTCTTTTTTGCTTTAGTTTTTTTCTGAACCAGAAGCTAGATTAATTTATCAGAGGTACAGAAAGATTTTTTTACAATGCAGTTTCATTTTAGTTTGCAGTGAAATTCAGTATCTGTTGAAATATCAGTGACTGGATGTTGGCACAAAGAAAGCTGAAATAAATTATTCGTAACAATTAGCAAAGCAGTGTAAAATTTCACAGGAGGGATTAAACTTGAGTGACTCATTCAATCTATTCTGCTGCTGACAGAGGTCTCAATAACCCAGTGATGGTGGAAAAAATTGCCATGAGACTCAGGTCAGTTAAAGAGATGTAGTGAATGAGTTGACTGTAACAGCCGTGTTTGAGTAAGGTGTTGTCTGAAGTAGGGTTGAAAGGTATTAAAGGTATTAACAGCTTCCATGAAGTGCTCTTTGGATAAAGACAGAATAGCAGGCTCATTCACAGATGGTGGATGCATTAGGTCAATGAAACTAGCAATCAAGTCTATCCACAGAGAGTATCTCAAAACACCACTCAAACAACAGGGTCATGATCAGAAGCTAGGACCTGAAACAGCTGGATATCCATATGCATTTGAGGCAGAAGACAAAGGTACAATCTATCAGTAAATAAAAAGGTTTCAAGAAGTAGCAAAAAAATGAGAGCTTCTCTGCCCCAGAACTCATGGAAAGGTCAGATATGGCATTTGAAAGCCAAGAAATTACCTGTTTATTACATTCAAAAAACCACTTTCATATACATTCCTTGTAAACAAACAGAATTTCAGCAAAAGAAATCCAACTGTCAACATTTTTCACTTTATTACAATTAATCTTGCAAATGGCTGATCATGAATTAATAACTCCAGTTAAGGGGGCAAAATATAATCAGAAGCAAAAGACTTAGGTCATAAGAACGATGGCATGTTTTATTGTTCTGTGAGGGCCTTAAACATATGTCAGTATCCGTCTATGATAGTTTGAGGTCCTTTCTGAGGTTGTCTAATATATTTCTGTGGCATCACAGATTTTTTTTTTTTAAGGATAAGAAAGAATAGCAAGATTTTGACTGGAAGATGGTTGTGAAAGAACATTCTGGGACATACATCAAGATGAAAAATAAAGTTAGAGGAGAATTCATGTGATTAGGAAGCTATAGCAGGCTGAAACTTCTAGTAAGTATTTGTAATTTGTCATACAGCTTGAAGAGAATTCTCCCTGGAGCTGTGAAATTGCTCATAGTTAAAGCTCAGACTAAGATGTGACAAGAAAAATTCAATTTCTCTGTAAACGTATGCCCATTTTTAAATACGTGTGATCAGTCAGAAGGATATTTTGTGCAAGAAATATGATTTGGCCCAATTCTTTAAAAGCTAGTCATTAGTACATAGTTTAAAATAAGCTGAATGTGTGTGTTGTATCCTCAGCATCCCTTCATTGTTTTAGATATTTCCTGCTAATTACAATTATGTCAAAGTAGCCATCTCTGTGTAAGGAAGTCCATTTGGCAATGGTACAGTATTTGTAGATCTTGAAGTACAGTGGGATTCAAGTACAAATCTTCCAAGGCATAATTTTGCTACAAAGAATAACAATCAAGGAAGACTTTGATGGAGAATGAATTAAATAAAGTGATTGACAAGACTTGGTCAATTCACGTGTTCAGCACCAATTCTGTAAGCTCAGAAATATGCTGGGAATTTTTGTCAGGATGTTAACCAAAATAATTTCCATTTTTGGTTATCAGAATATCTCAATAACTCCTAAGTTGATTCTGTTCTTCTGATAACAAGAAAAATTACAAGGACATTTGCTTAGTCATGTATTCACCAACTTCATTTCTGCTCCAGCTGCAGTTTGCAGAATCATGGACAATTAAAGTTTCTGGGAGAAAGCTTCAGCATTTAATAAGTGCAATAGTTTTTAAGATTTGTTTCCTTACTGTCTCTTGACCCTTTCTTTACAGAAGCATTTTAGTATCTTTTATGGATTTCTGTATACCTTTGTGCAAAAAATGGGACACATATAGATACAAATCTGATTTTCCAAAGCAGCTTGATTTCAATGACATAGAGGGATTATTGATTTCTGTAGGTTTTTATTTTAAACCTTATCTTTCTGTGTATTATTTCAAAAACTACTGTTTTTCTCATTTTGATGGTTCATACTCTGGCCCCATGAATTACACTTTTGCTGTCACTTATTTACTAAGACAGTATTGCTTTATCAATACATAAAGATAATGTATTTGTGTTTCCACACTATTTAAAAATAAGAAAGCAAAAATACGTGTCAAATACAGTACAAGCACTTCAATCATATATATGAAGGAGACCAAGAAAAGTACAACTGTGATGGGAGAACAGAATAGAAGTAAAATATCATTGAGGTGCATTAGCCTCTGATTTCAGTAAGGATCACAATTTTAGAAATAGAATCATTAAATTAAATTTGAAATGCACTGCCACAGGTCATCTAATCCACCATCCACTGTTCATTCCCCACCCCACCAACACAAAGCAAATCTAATCAGAGCAGATTGCTTAGTGCTATGTCCATCAGTTCTTGAACATCTACAAGGGTGAAGAGTCTACAGCAACTCTGGACAATCAGTTTTAGACCAACCTCATGCATGAAAAAAAATTAAACATTGTATTGCTATGTTGTAATGAATCACAATTTACCATATTCGAACTTGTTTTCCTGTATTCCTAGGGACAAAGACAACTTAGTCATTGGAGATGAGGATACGAACGTGGAAACAATCATAATCAAGAAGGAAGCAAAACTCAAAGGTGTTAATGATCTTAAGGTTGTCATATAATCAAGGTGAGTAAAAACTGATCTAATTGCTTGGTACACTGTGAGTCATGCTGAAGAGGGAAGTCTCAAGTTTCAGAGAGATTAGCAACAAAGGCTTTTAAAAATAACCATTGACTGAGTTCTCAATCTTTTCATAATAATCTGGGCAGAAAAATAACAATTTGCTGACAACATAAACTTGGAAGATAGAACAAGGGAGTGAAATCAGAACTGTGTAGACAAATAAATAACCTTAAGCTGAACAAAAAACATAAACCCATCAGATTTAGCAATGCACATGAATAAGCTCACATATCCCTCACTACTTACAGTTCACACTTTTTAAACCAGATTCTGTCTGTGGGCCTTGGCCTATGGTTCAGCCCACTCCCTTGGGTGGGAGACAGACAGAAAGTTGTCAGACTTTCTATGGTAATCAAAATAATATCTGGGCCATTCATAACTGTTTGGTAATAAGGTTCAGATCAAGACCAGGGCTTGTGCTAGATTTTGGTGTTAGGGTTCAGAGAGAAAATGTTAGACCTTCTCTCACAATCTGCTTTTGATATGAAGTACCACTGTATTGCATTTATGTGACCAGGTTTACATGGCAGGGAGGCTACAGGCTTCTGTGAGAAGCTGTCAGAAGCTTGCCCCATGTCCAAAAGAGCCAATGCCAGCCAGCTCCAGGATGGACCTGCCACTGGCCAAGACCATCCGTGGTGGTGGCAATGCCTCTGGGATAACAGATTGAGAAAGGGAATACATGTTGCATAACAACAGCAGAGAAGAGAGGAGTGAGACTGTGAGAGAAACAGCTCTGCAAACACCAAGATCAGTGTAGAAGGAGTGGGAAGAGGTGCTCCAAGCACCACAGCAGAGATTGCCCTGCAGTCTATAGTGAAGACCATGGTGAGACAGATGTGCTGCTGCAGCCCATGGAGGTCTATGGTGAACCAGAAATATACCTGCATTCCATGGGAGACTAAACACCAAAACAGATGGATGCCTAAAGAAGGAGCTTGGGAAGCCCAAGCTGGAGCAGTTCAAGAACTGCAGCCTGTGGGGAGGACTCATGCTCATGGAGGGCTCTCCTGGGTGAGGAGTCCCACACTGGAGCAGGGGAAGTTTGTGAGGAATCCTCTTCCTGAGAAGGAAGGAGTGGCAGAGACAATTTGTGATGAACAGGCTGCAAACTCCCTTCCCCATCCCTCTGCACCACTGCAGGGAAGAGGCAGAGAATTTGGGAGGGAAGTTGAACCTGGGAAGTAGGGAAGGGTGGGAGGAAGGTGTTCTGAGATTTGGTTTATTTCTCATTATCCTAATCTGATTTAATTGGCACAAAATTCTATTAATTTCCCCAAGTCAAGTCTGTTTTGTCTGTGATGGCAATTGGTGAGTGATGTGTCCCTGTCCTTATCTTGACCCACAAGACTTTTATTATTTTTTCTCTCCCCTGGCTCGCCGAGGAGGGGAGCAATAGAGCAGCTTTGGTGGGCACCTGGTGTCCTGCCAGGGTCAACTCACCACAATCACTAGGCATTTTCTTCTGTTATATTTACAGCTTCTGAGGTGAGGAAACAAACCTTAGCCCCCAGACCAGTGGGTTAATCCATTAATGAAAACACCAGTCCTAACATAATTAGTATCTGGCACAGAAAATATAATCTACAAGGGAACAATACAGCATTTAATTTTCCCCATACACAGTATATCTGTCTTATTCTGGTGCCTAAAATTTTATTTCTTTAGTACCAAAATAAAAAACAAACTCATGTATGACTAGTCATGAGTACTCAGCATTGGATTGTCCTGAGGTGTGAACATACGGACTCATAACAGCACTTACTGAGAGTTTGAAGACTTATTTAAATCTTAGCACTGCTGAATTGGATTCATTTTATATGAAAGAATCTCTTTTGCTGTACATGCAGATTCTCCTAACATCCTTGTTTGAAGAGCTGAAATATTGAAAGCAGGATCGGGACAGTGGCAGAGATCCCATGTGACAGTGAAGTCACTTGTCTGAAAAAGACTACAGCACAAGCAGGATGGGTAGAAAAGGCTTCTAATAACATCCATGTTAAATGGATTATTGAATGCACACAGGGGAAATGAAACTAATTAGGAGGTTGCATAGTATGCTCCTAACATTTATAATCTTATAAGCAACTGTCTCTACTAATTTTCTTTCTGCACTGCAAACAGAGAAAATGAGGTTTGGGAAGAGAGAAACATTTTTGAAGAGCACATTATCAGTGTGCATAAGGGATAATTTCAGTGTTGACTGTGGAATGTCCTGCTCACGTGTACACTTCTGATGTCTGGGGGTCCTGAACACACTGTTGAGCTTTAACTTCCCTTGGCTCCCACCTACACTGTCTTACAGTAGAAGTGCACCCACACAGGAGTTAATAACCTGTACTTAATAAGCTGTCTTGCTAGTAATGTGTTCGATAGTGCAGTGCAGTTTAAGCTTCATAGATAGAAGGAGGTACAGAATAATATTACTATTCTACTTATTAAGGGCCAGGGAATTTCTACTATTAAAAATTCAGATCAATACAAATAAATCATTCATCCAGCTCATTATATGGAGAGGAATAGCATTTATCCCACAGCTGAAGGACTGCTTTAATCAGTTACAGATGGGTTGTGTTACCTAAATCTGTTAGCAGAGACTCTTACTCTGCCAGCTATCCTGGTAGGAGTGGATCTAGCTGAGAAAGAAAGGGTGTAAAGTGCCTCAACACTGTTCAGTGTTACAGGATGAGGAGATGACTTTTTGTTATTGCCTACCTCTCTGCTCCTCTCAGTTAACACTTCAACTGTACTCCTACCTCTCTACTGTTATGGCATTGTGTAGACAGTTGTTCACCCGGAGGTGAACTTTCGTTAGTATGAAAAATTAGCCCCCAGTGGTTACATATATGTTGGGAAAATCAACACTGCTTTCCAGCTCTCAAGGTTATGTGTACCTGCAGGCATATTTTCACAGGTTCTTCATGGACACTTTCACAGGAATAAATGAACCTCCAATTTTAGTTACTTGTACCAAAGCTTTGGGATGCTGGAGATTTTCAGGCAAAAATGACACACTATAATTTTCTGAACTCACTTTTGGAAATGACTGGACTGCTGAACATGAAATTACAATTGGGCATATGCTTAAATACTTCAGATTTGGCAATTAAAGAAAGAACCATATAAGCAAAAGTAGTAGTGTGAATTACAGACATTATTGAGTGTTGCCTGTAGTGAAATTGGACCATTCATTAAACTATAGTTCTTAGCAAATTACACTTTAAACATGGGTATTATAAAAATTATAGCAATCAGCATCATAATTAAATGAGTCATCTATGATTACACCTGAGCTTAATGCCATGCTTAAGGCAGAGGATGCATTTTGGACTTTAAAATATTAATTGGCTTTTAGAAAAAAAGATGGACTTAATATGAAGGACTAGATGGTAACTTAAACTGTGTTCCTAAGTAATAGGGTGTAGGACAATAGCATGTCTCCATGATCTCCTTGGACTTTTGTAAAGAAATTTTACATGTAGAACTAAAAATTAATTCATTTTAAGATTTCTTGCATTAAACAAGACAATTGTTCAGTGTTTTTTTTGTTCAAATTTTCAAGAGTTTAAACATTTTATTAGTAACAGTGTTAACTTTGTTGGTGGACACTCCTATAGGCATCAACTATTATTGACTGGCATGTGAACCTGTGGTACTTAGTGTTTTAAATTAACAGTAAATCCAAGTGAATAAAACACGGAGCTTTCAGGCAACATCTGATATTAACTAGTGCTCTGGAGTAACATAGCACTCCTGCATTGAGCAGGACATGCAAGATCAGGCTGCCTATATTTACAAGGCTTGAAGAGGCTGAAGGAAACTGAAACAGCCTGAACAATATTTGCAAAGCAGTTGTCAGATTAACATTGTACCCATCTGCCAATCAAAATGTAACTGAGATGTTTCCTTTCATTCCTCCTCCTTCTGATGGCCCCTGACTGCTGTAGAGGCATGACCTCAGTATTCCATCCTCACTGTCTGTGACATTCCCATATGTTCCCTCCAGCTCCTTATTTCTCTTCATCTCTAGTTTCTGTGCAGACAGAGCTAATGTTGGGATTTCCAAGTGGCTAAAATGATCAATTGTAGTACAATAATGGATATATTTACCTATGGAATCTTTCATTCTTTTTTGTTTGTTTGCTTATGTTTTCTTTTTACCATTTGTTACTTCACCTTAAAAATCACATTGAAAATGTCTTTGTTCTCAGCACTGAGTGCAGCTTCAAGAGCTAAAAGAATCCTGGTTTTTGTCAGAGATCTCTGTAACTCAAGCAAATAATTCGGTACATAGTCCTCTTTGATCCAGACTCCAGTATGAGTGCCACTAACCACTAAGCTTGCAGGAAGAAGTGATATGCACAAAGTACTCATCTCTTGGCTTCTTAAATTCATGATATAAGCAAACCTTATATGACATAAAAGAAACCAGAGAAACCATCCGACACGAGGGACTCCCCTATCCTCTCTGCCCTGGAAGCAGAAAGACAACAAACTCCATCAATTTGCCATCAGATGCCCACTACAATAAAAATCAAAAGCTATTTGAGATGCTCTGTGGTATCCCACATTGTATTAGCTGGTGATCCAGAAAGACATATTATCTTTCACAGGTTTTCAACAGCTGTGTTTTATTCAGTATATTAAACACCTCTCATCTGTCATATCGGAGACAAGGATGTTACTGATAATTTCAGGTAAAAATCTGTGTTAGCTTTTTCCTCATGCACTTATTTATTTCTCTGGTGGCAGAGGAATGCTGTGCTTCTGTGAAGAGACCAGAATTTTCCTGAGAACTCCCTTAAGACAGGACCTGCTGACATACTCCTCAGTGGCTACTGAATGATTCTCCTCCAAAATGCAGTCTTCTTCCTGCAGAGTGAGATGGGCACAGCACAGGGTTAGTGCTTGCAGGATTAGGAATCTTCAGAAACCTGAATAAGCTTCCCTACCTCTGGAAAAGACTATCTAAATCTGTATTGTCCAAGGACCTGAATGAGGCCATTCATATTGAAATGACCCCAGAAAAACTTGGAATCTAGATGAAAACCCTCTGCCAAGGGCAACTGAAGATTGATTCTACATCCTCCCGTTTTACTTGGGGAATTCTGTTACCAGGATGCCTGTATAGCTGGAAATTCCAAATGTCTCAAAAGGAACCACCTTTTTTATCACCTTTTTTCCCTTCTATACTTTTATTGGCTTGTAATTTAAGCAGCTCTTCAAAATGGTTTCAGACTTATAAAGACAAGTCACTCAAGGGGGTGTCCCCTAGGTTTGCTACCCAGTTCAGTCTGAGCCAAATTCACTTTTTATGCCAGCATTGTACTATGTCTGCCTATGGACTCAAAAAAGAAAAAAAAAAAAAAAAAGCGGTCAATGAGGCAGAACATTAGTAAGAGAGAGATGTCTGACAAAAACCCTTTGGCAGACACTCTCCTGTTATCCACAGAGTTGTGTAAAATAAGAAAGTGATAGACAGCAGCATTCATGTTAGGTATACTTTCAGGATAAGGAATGTTAGGGAAGTGGTGAATAACACAATGGTTTAGCATGCACAGCATGAATCAGAACTTCTGGGGAACAATAAAGTTAAACCTGAATTTGTTTTCTGCCTCTAAGACATACTAAGGGTAAGCATGCACAGGATTATCACTATTTTTGCCCACAGTCTTCAGATTCTTCCAAGTCTTATTTCTATATAATCAATGATTTTCTAAAACTGACTACATAAGAGCCAGAAAACTGCATGACAGGTGGCAGTGAAAGGCATAAGGTCCAGAGATTGTCTTCAGCACCCTGATACAAGCCTGTGTCATGATACAAATATCCTCTATCACTGAGGCTGTTTGAAAGCTGCTCACATTTTCTAATCCTTGCTTACCCTTCATTTTGTTTTCCTATTACAACTTCTTGAGGGAATATAGCAGTCCAGTTAATAGGTCAGCTGACTCAGTTTCTGCCTGTTTCTTTCTCCAGTGAATTGCTGGTCTCTCAAACCCAACACACTGGGCAGTACAGGCTACAGACTGTAAGCCCCACATGTGAGTCTGTTGCCTTGATAGTCACAGAAACGTTGTCATAGCTCACAAGGCTGGACTAGTGCCAGCTAAATATAGCTTTAATGGGATCACTTTCCCTGGTGACTGAGGAGGCTTAGCTACCATATGGTCTCTTTGGGCTGCTTTTCCTCTAGTGCCATGAAAGTGAATTGCCCTGCCACAAGCTGTAGAAGGGAAGATCAAGGACTAATATTAAGAAAAAGGATATGAAAGTACAAGATGTCAGGGAGATTTATAGGTCAGCGTAGGAGTCATTCATCATGAACACTAAGTCCTAGTGAAAGATGGCAGCAAATGAAGGGGCAGAAGACATGAAGTTCACTGTCCCATAGCACGTTTCCCTTCTAATGTAGAATCTATAGGTGGGCTATTTCCCTGTCTTTCTTCGGTGTTTTCAAAACTCCTAAGAAATAAACCTTTAATATAACATGGAGGGACCTGTAGAAAGTATCCAGCACTTTTCAAAAAGTGAACTTTGGCCATTTTCACAGGAATATTGGGGACAATAATCCTAGAAAGGATCAGGGCTGTCCTGATGAAACTAGCTATTGACTTTTCATTGAAACCTTGAACTGATAATTAAACTAAATAGATGAAGAACAAAGCAAGTGGTATTAAAATATGATCAGTGATAAATGCAAATGACAGTAATCTAATTAGTGCTATTTTCCTTGAGAGGCAGCAAGTAATAAAACAACAGAAGATTACAGTCTAAGATTAAGACTACACTTCAGAAGTGCCTGCTGTATAGCAGAAACTATTGCAAAGGTAGTTATACATTCATACCTATCATTCCACCACCACCATGTTTCTTCATGGGAGACATAGTTTTTCTCTATCATTCCGAAGCAGTGCAGACCTACCTAAGACTCCACAGACACAGCCTGAGAAATGGAGGATCTTAGTTTTCATTCTTTGTTGCTCAGAGTCAGTGTCCATATATCAGTACTTTTTCTGACTGATCCTCCTGAGGGAAGCACAGGCAGTGCCCTGAGAATGTTTTCCCTTGTTGAGATAGACACACCACCATAGCTTAGTGATATTATCCTTGCCAATGAAGGCACTCCTCCATCAGCCTGTTTCCACCTACATAATCAGTTTTGCTGGCATAAGGATGTGAAACGGAGGATATGATCTGTTTACACTCCCTATGATGTCAATATTTAGTACAGCTGAACTCTATCAGGTTAACTTGAGGATCTCAAGCCAAATGCATACACCTTTAGCCAGGATAGCAAGTGTTGGCTAAGCCAGCATAGTCCCTAAGGAATTTAGTTACACCACCAAAGGCCTCTTTGTAGACCTGTCAAATGAAGAGTGGGAATTTTTTTCATTTTGTTTAGCTGTCCTAAGAAAACTCTGTAAGCTGCATAGTGAGGAAAAACCCCTCCTGCTGCTGCTTCCCATGGTGTCTCCACGAGAGGGCTCTGCTGGCGTGCCTACATGGGCCCAGCAGTGTGGGAGAGGGACCACCTCCCGCTGGTTCCTCTGAGCCCTTGGAACTGCCTGATCTCTCTAGGACAGTCCCTCGTGAATGATCAGATTGGTTGAAAAAAAAAATAAAATACATGAAAGACAAATCTGGGAAAGAAAAATAAAGAAAAAAAACAAAGGAAAAAAAGAGAAGGGGTGGGGAGGGGGAAAAAAGGGAAGACAAAATCAGATGTTCACCATACTTTCACGTGAAGATTTTGGTCTTGACCTTATAAGGAGGTGTGCCAGTGGCCTCTTTACAAAACAAAGGTCAAAATTTGCAGTGAGAAGTCAAACCCTGCTGTAGAAAACCCCTCAAACTGATGTCACAAATTTTGCTCTCCAGTTCCTTTGGCTGCTTTTAAATATAAGAGCATCATTAGGGTTGATCTTCACTCCACAGCTGCTGCGTTTTCCTCAGCAGTGTAAAGCCAGGTGAATAGAGTTCATGTCTCTCATCTGAACAGTGCAATGTTTATTCACTTCACAGGAGGAGCAAAGCAGTGAGATCACTTTCTTTCTTGTTTGCCACTGTACAACTGACCTCATACTCCCTCATAAGTGAAAAGTTCAGTCTGTGTAACTGAGAACAGGTGAAACAAAACGAAGGCAAAGGCCTTCATCAGTGTACTCAGCATAAAATCTCCCTGCACAGAATGATGACATTTCTGAAACAGAAGTTGACTCTGATGTGCACAGCACTAGGAAAGCAGAACTAGGTCACTCTCATGCCTAGAAATAAATTGTATGTTTCACCATAACAAGGGTTGGCTTTATATATTGGAAAGTTGAGGAATATTATTAGTTTTCTAAAAATATAACTAATTCCTTGTTTTCTGTCTAATAATTATTGAGGTTTTGCATGCCTAAGGCTGACTATATCTGGTTTTTTTTCTATTTTTATATATTTAAGAAATATTGCTGTACTCTGAAACTGTGTTTTCAAGGCACTCTTGTAAAAAGAGCTTCATCAGCTTGAAATACCTGTAAGCCTAATACCACCTTTCTTTTTTTTTTTCAATAAGTTTCATAAATTTGAGTAGACTTTTATTAAAATCTCATGGACATCACTGAGGTGAAGAAAAGTGTGACATTTCTGCAGGGATCAGGAGCAATCATGAATGCAAAAGACTCAGCTGTGGTCAAACTAGCTACAGTCATCTTAGTTCATAGCCTGAGTACTTATGTAAGCCCAGAGCCCATACACCAGTTTGCACTCTGACTCATGTCTGGAATGAGCCAACTGACTTTCCAGGCAAGCAAACTCGTGTCTGGGCTAGATCTGCCTCACACACTGGCTTTGCCCTTGTAGGCAGAATGGGTACATCCAGCTTGAACTCTAGCCCAGCAGACTGAGGCAGAATGAAAGTAACCACCAAATGTCTACTATGCCTTAAGTACAGAAGGAACAAAGCTGTACATGCCAGTCTGTCTTGCCCTGGCTCAATGACCGCATTGTGCCATGATGTGCATTTGAAGACTAATCACCCATTTCAGCTGGTTCAAAATGCAGAAGGCACCTGCCTGCTGCCTCCGCAGCATGTCTCCAAAGATGTGTAGTGCAGTGCATCAGGCAGAGCACCCTTCCTTCCTGCTCCTTTGTAACCATGGCCACATGTAGCTGGTGGAGTGACACATGCTTTTGTCTTTCATGGTTTTAGAAGGTTTTTCTACTTGCTCTGATGTTAGTGATGAAGCTCATTTGGTCATCAGTAGTAGAATGTCAGCTCTGAAAGAAGGACTGTTCTATGAACTCAAATAATGATACAAAATCTCACATAAAATTGAAGCAAAAGTCTAGAACTTCCCCAACCCCCCTTCCCACATACATATGTCATTTTGGTCTCCATCACAACTATTGAGTTACCCGAGATGCCTAATTGAACCCTACCTCAGTTGAAACTCCTGAGTCTTAGTGGCATCATGGTCTCAGAAGGGCATTTGACTAACACTTGCATTAATGCTGGGTAAGTGGCCTGCAGCTCATAATTTCCAGACCATACTGAAACAACTTCCACTTCATTTGAGTTCTGATGAAGAGGGTTGATGATGAAGAGTAGCATTTTGGACAAAAAAATGTTAAAATCTGATGTTTGGCTTTTTAAATTTTATGTTGTGTCACTCTGGATTTGTTTGACTTTTAATATGTGTTTTGTCCCAAATGCTAAGAGGCATAATTTAATGAACTGGAAAATAAAATTATTAATTGTCAGTGTAACTGTTTAGAGATTGGAGTGCTTAGTCATTCTTGAGTCTGTGACATTTTTAAAGGTTGCATGGGATTTTCATTGCATCAGTTCTACTATAGTCCTATCAAATCAGACACCTTACTTTGCTGTTCTCAGAGACTGATAGGAGGAAAACAATCATTAGAATTAAAAGACCACACATGAATTTGAAAAGATAATGTATAAAGGTTTTTTTAGGAAACCTAGAATGCATTAAAATCTTGGTAGTTAGTTTGAAACTGTGAAGTGGTGCTTATGGAGAAATATCTTTCACTTGGTAGGCATCATTCCAGCACACTTGCAGCTAAAAGTGACTCTAGCCAAGGTATCTATCAATCTAAGTGTAAGTACTGCTTACTTCTGGTGTAAGGGCATTCCCTGTCTTGGAATTTATAAAATTATTTTTAAAATAAGAGACAAACAGAAGAAGGAAGAAATAGCATCCATGGCAGTCAGGCACACTACACTCTCTTGTGAGTAAGGAGTCTGTGTTTCCAGGGGCAGACTCAAATGGGAGCTATTTGCTGCTAGAAGGGTGGCCTGTGGCAAACAACAAGCTGTGGCTTATATGCCTCATTTTCTTTCTTGAAATCCTAGGCAGGAATGGCAACATTTGTCTCGAAACCACAATATATACCTATACCCTTTTTCTTTCAGACTGCAACCTAAAGTCCATATTTTTCCAGTTTTTCAGATTTGAAACAGCTTTCTACAACTGGTAGCAAGAGATTGGAAAGTGCCACTTAGTCACTAGAGCAGTGTCCTTTGCCTTGAAAATACTATCATTTGGGGTTTTGCCTGCTCTCTGAAATTCCTAGGATAATTCCGCTACAGGTACTGCTATAAAATTCAGTGTTGAGGATTGTGTTCCATTGTCTTAATGACTTGTTTTTCACATTCTTCTGTACCTAATTAGATTCAGATCAAATGAAGTCATAAGTGCCTAGGGATAAAGAAAAACTCTTAAAGGGCAATTGACTCAGATAATGCAAGCCTCTAAGGGGAGTTTGAAGCAGAGGCAGTGATTAATTGGTTATTTGAACTTTGTGGCTGAACTGTTCTGACAGGACAGGTATTTTCATGCTAACTCTGACTCCATTGTAGAAGCTGTTTGTGTAAGAATAGCACAGCATCAAAATGAAGAGATAGCCATTTTATGTGTAAATGGGGAATGTATCATCAAAAGAAGTATATGGAATCTGTGTTCAATATTTAATAAAAAGATGTAATAATTAGTGTGGAGAGGCTAAGAGCATATTTCTAATAGGTACAGTATGCTGAATAATTGCACCAAAAGGAGTGATGTTAGGAATTGTATGCCAAGTAATAAATATTTAGCTTAAATTCACTGACATCAGTAATTTGTAGGCAACTGTTGGAAAACATAAATTCTTGTTTATTATGATGAAGTCTTAAATAATATGCACCAAACCAGCAGAGCAATGGCACTGGGAGTTCCATCATTGAGGAGACATGCCCTGGCACTGGCACCTGTTGCCTCCAATTCTTTATGGGAATAACAGTGTTAGGATAACCTTGTGAAGTGTCAGTCTGGCCCTATTCTGTTCCAGTTAGACAGTGTTGAAAAGAAACTCCATGCCCTACAGCTTCCATTCAGTCTTGCAATGCAAACTCTCAACTTCTGTTTCATTTACTAATTTGGGTGCAAAACACCTTCAGCAAGGGAAGGAATTTCACAGCTGTGCTTGAGGGAGCTGGAGTTGTTTAGCCTGGAAAAGGGGAGG
The DNA here is from genome assembly GCA_035221455.1 of Xenops minutus. NCBI lineage: Eukaryota > Metazoa > Chordata > Aves > Passeriformes > Furnariidae > Xenops > Xenops minutus. The sequence continues at coordinate 21,987,009 of JAWWEE010000040.1, read as the reverse complement.
CTTGGGGTGGCCTTATCACTCTCTACAACTACCTCACTGGAGGCTATAGACAGGTGGGGGTTGGTCTCTTTTCTCAGGCAACTAGTGAGAGGACATAGTCTCAAGCTGTGTCAGAGAATGTTTAGGTTGGAGAGGAGGAGGAAATTCTTCACAGAAATCGTTATTAAACGTTGGATTGGACTACCCAGGGAGGTTGTTGAGTCACTGCCGGTGGAGGTGTTTAAGACTGGATGTGGCACTCATTGCCATGGTCTAGTTGGCATAGTGGTGTTGGGTCATAGGTTGGCTCAATGACCTCAGAGGTGTTTTCCAACCTAGTTGATTCTGTGATTTGGTGATTCTGTAACTTGCTCCATTCCAAGCTGTAACTGTACACCTTTTCTTATGGTGTAACTTTGACCTTTCACACTTGCTATTTTGGTGGCGTTGTTAGAGTACAGCTTGTTTGTGGTTTAGCCACTAACAATCATGCCTGGAGTCTCTTTGGGCTCTGATATTGGAAGAACTTGTATAAGAGCCTGTCTTGTAACTTTCCCATTATCCCCCTTACAGAGCCATCTTTTTTAGTCAGACTTACATCTTGGCACCAGTTCCTTAACTTTTCCTTTCCTTCATTGTTCTTTCTTTATTATTGTTTTGCTTTGCCATTCCTTTTCCCTACTGCACTCTGTGCAGACACATGCCCTCCCACCCTAATGTTAGGGTTTTTTTCATTTTTATCTTTTTTTTTTTTTTAAACAAAACATGCATGGGTATGAAGAATGCCCAAACTAGTAAGCCTCCTGAAGCAAAAGAGAAAAAAACACGTTGACACATTCTATTTTGGTCTTGCTTCCCTTTGTTCTTCTATTCTTTCGATTTTTGGATGATTTGTCATGAATAATCAGACCATATAAATACTTTGGAGTAGGAACTATATCTTTTATCAGTACAGCACCTATCACACTTTTGGATGCTACATAAAAGCTACAATAAGTAGTTAAAAAATTTGCCTTAAGAAGTCAGTGATACAGGTACTTAGCATTCAGACTTCATTGTCTTTCTTTTGTTAGGCAATTGGCTCTGAAGTAACAACAGCAATAACAACATATGGAATTAGTCAGCTTATATCAGTCAAGGGACTGCACATTTATAGCTTGTTTACATGGAGAAAAAAATTGAGGCACCTTTACTTTTTCTCTACAACTTCTGCCTGGCAAAAGAATACTTCTACATTCAAAGTAGAACACTTAATTTATAAAGGAAGAAGTGCTGAACAAAAGCTTGTTAGGTGCAAATACTGCTCAAATTGCATACTATAATATGGTTCAGTCCTTCAAATTTTCCTGTTTTAACATAAGATTTCACTACTATGCATTCCCATTGATAAGCTACAGGAGTGTCCCAGGCACCAAATCCCTTTCAAGCAAATTCCATTATTTTCACAGGGCTTGTGGTCTCTTTTACCATATCACATGCCCAGCATAGGAGACACCAGCCTTGCCCACAACTCAGTGGTTAGCAAACTTGTCCAGGGGATTTGTTCTGTGGGTCTGAGCTTGTGGCAGGCCTGAAAGACAAGTTTCTTGCCATGCTTGCTAGAGTGATATGACCATTAGAGTATTTGCAAGGTGTGAAGGGTGTTAAAGCAGGAGTGAAGGAGGCACTGAGAGGGACAACAGAGAGCTCATACTTACTGCAATTTCTAATATATACAAAATAGAGGCAGAATTTAAAACATAAATTTTCTTTGGTGTTTTGATGTTATCCACCGACTTTACATCATCTAAATCTTGATTTTTCTGCCACTAGTCCTCCATTCATTGCATGTAAAATTCAGTCAGGGCTACTAAGTCCTGCCCAAAGAACCAGATACCTAAGTGTTAGCATGGCAAAATCAGAATCCTTCCTTGAAGCAAGCCTATAACTTTGAAACTGAAATAGTTAGACTATGCATTAGACAATGCAGAGTGAGGTCTTTTCAAATAGATTAGTTGTTAGCTACTAATGGCTTATTTCAATTATTGTTTAATTGGAATTACTGAGGTGTTGAAAGAAAGAAACAAGCCTGATCTTTGTATTTTGTGTCATATTCTTAAAGGCTATGTTTTAGGAATGTTCAATGCAAAATTAGCTGCATAACCTTTACAGCATCATGAATAATGCTGTCTTATTCAAAGTGAATGAGTCTGAAAAAAACAACCAGTACTTCACTTTTGCTCCTCGAAAGGTTTTTGGATTTTATTTATCTGTTGTGATGTGTAGACCTTCAGGTTATCATTTTGTTTCAATCTAGTCTTACATTTAATGTTGCAGACAGAATCAAGTTTTAGCAAACACTGCAGGGAATGTGGTTAAACTTCCTTTTACTATTTGTTTAATACAATAGAAACATATTGATTAACTTACAGCTCTGTAAGGTTTTTTCTAGTGCTATACAACATAGCAAAGCTAGGAAAAATAATCATCCCCTCCTCAGATATGAGGGCTTTGGATCCAAAATAAATGAAACTTTTCAATTAGGTTCATGTTCCAAGAGTACTTCAGCACAGGTCAGGTCAGCCATGACACCAAATATAACCACCTGTCTTACAGCACCCCTACCCTTGTGTAGCTGTACAGTGAGTACACAGGATCAGGGAATCCACCTGATTAGAAATAAAGTAGAAAGAAACAATCCAAACAATACCCCATCTTTCTATGTCACGTGTCCCACTCACACATCACAACCACCTCCACCCATGCACCACCACCCCTCCCACTTCCCTCCCCTCCCCAGCCCAGGTAAACAGTCTATTCAAAATTCTGATTAGGTTTAATCCAGGTCAGCCCCCTGACCACACAGCAATATAGGAAATGTTCCAGTTTAGGTTCCTAAATGCACTTGTCTTCAGTGTAGGAATTTAAAGGTGAGCTCCTTACAGGGCGTCTGACCATCCTGTGCTGTCAAGACAGACCTTGGAAACAATTCAGTGGGTATCAGCTAATATTCCAGGTGCCCTGGGATGTCTAAGGTACTTCCATGGAGCTGGCATGTCTATTGAAACACCTAAGGGAGACATGCCCTTCCAGACTGGTAGGTGGAAGGCCAGTGGGAACATGCATGACACTAGACATTTGTGATTAGCCAACTGAATATGAATGTAGACTTATAAAAAGTGTACCTATGTTACTCTCAAGCTGAATCCCAACCCTAAACTCACTTAACCTACAGCAGAAAGCCACTTAAAAACGGGCCAACAAGCACAAGGAAGACGGACAGTGAAAGCTGTAGGTGTTGCTCAAAGACAGTGGGAGTGGAAACCACCTTCTTTACAGCAAAAAATACTTACTTTTGAGAGTTAAAGGTAATAAAGGAACTAGAGCGAGAGAGTTAGAAAAGGCCACAAGAATGGTTAAAGAAGAAAGAGAAAACTATTATGGATTGCTGATGGTCACTGAACCAGAATGTTGTGTAGACAATAGCAGTCTCCAAATATTTCAGATACCCCTTCAAATATTTCAGATACCCAAGGTATCTTACTTTAGCTACAAACTCAATAGTTTTAGTTTTAGACTAAACAGAGAAGTGTAGAGACTTCTACAGGCATACTAACATTCAATATCTTCAAGCAGAACTTCACTGAATGGAAATATCTTTGTGTACTGGAACATAGTTTTATAATTATAATGTTATTAGTAATAGCAACAGCAATAATATTTTACTTTTAGAATAGAAGAAAACACTGAGAAAACACAAAACCCTTTTTCAATACTAAATCTACCAATTGTTTTTCCAGTAAAGATTGTTGCTCAGTTTTTACATATATGAACACTGAAGGCTCCAGAAAGCAGCATGTGACAGAACAGAAACAGCATGAAGTTTGTGTAGAGAGGCTGATTCAAGAGCTGGGTACAGCCAGCCTGTGTCAGAAGGCATGGGAAAAGCTTCCAGAGAAAAGTTGTTCCAGCTCAGAAAGCCTATGACTCAGGTAAAACTAAACCTGGAACCAAGGACTATCCTGCAGGGACACCATGGGTAGGAGGAAAATTTGATTTTTTGTTTTTTTTCTTCTTGACTTATTCATTTTATATTTTCTCTGTTTAGTAAATTAGATTTACTTGTATAATATATAGTAGATTTTGTATTTGAAAGACCTTTTTGTCTTCTTTGAAGGAAGGAAAAGAAAGGAAATTTCAGGCCAGGGAAGTCAAAAGTGCATTCATTTTAACTCTTCATAAAATTTTCAGGTTATAAAGTTAAAAATAAAAATTCTGAACCACTGAAGCAAACTATCACTGGTGGTGAATTAACAGGACTGTAAACTGCTGGGTAACATTATAATAGCTTTTTAATTATAGAATACCAGTTTGGAAGGAATCTCAACGATCATGTGGTCCAACTTTTCTCAGCAAAAACATGGTCAATACAAGATGGCCCAACACCCTGCCCAGGTGAGTCGTGAAAGTGCCATATATCAGGCATGTCACCAGGCATAACAAGAAGACTGCAAATCAAGAAGACATAGAAGTATAATAAAACTTGAACATCGGAAAATCTACCATATGAAAAATGAAGTCATGCCTTCTTTGGAAATCATCCATTATTCTCTCCAAGAAGATGGAACCTCTGCAGGTAGTTTGGCTTTGCCTTCTGAGAATTACCTTTAACTGCCCACAAAGGCTTCTGAAAGAGATCTCACAAGGACTTAGAAAAACCTACAAAAATTTAGTTCTTAGGCTGACCACTGTTAGAGCTGACAGACACTTCTCCTAAGAGCTGTATAATAGTTAAATATTTCACTTGAAGAGATCCAGTCCTTTCAGGACAAGGCACTTAGTTTGTCCTCAAACCACACAAACAGACCAAGGGTATAGCTTCTTTTCTGTAACAGAGGCATTTTAATGTTATAGGTGGAACTACAATGTATTGAACTTCTACTGAAAAGTCTTTCTGAAAAAATTCAGGCAATGATGCTTGAACCTGTTTGATTAAACTTCAAAAAGATGTTTAAAATTATTAATGTCACAGTAGTTGGCCTTCAAGCATTGCATGCATAGAAAGTCTCCAGAATTATTAGGAGTGTTGAAAATCTTGTGACAAAGGCAACAGAAGATACAAATGTAGTGGAAATGCATGCTCAAGGTGTTCTTTAGGTATGGTTTTAATTTCAGTCATTACTAAATTGTTAGTCAGTCTCATTTGTTGTCAGCCAAATGTCAGCTCACAGAATAATCACTGAAATCAGCTCAGTGTATCTGGCTGCTGAGTTCTCCTTGACAGCTGCCATCAAGAGCAGAGAATCCAATCTAAATGAGACTTTTAACAGTGAGCATAGCCCTGGTCCTATGCTTAACACTGAAACATGGCTATGACCAACGGGAGAATCAGAGCTGGTCTAAGTTTTTTATAGAGAAACTAAGAGAAAGTAGATGCTTCAGAAGCATTACTATTGATAAGTGTATTATTAACGTTTGTACTAAAAGTATTAACAATGTAAGACAAAGACTTTTAAACTTAAGTTTTCAGTATACCATTACTTCTGTTTTTATGGAAAAAAAAATCCCAAAGTCTTCAAAGCAGTTTAAAGGCTTGTATTTATTTGGAAAAGGAAATCATGTCGAATAATTCATTAGAAGTGGGACATTATTTCTTCCAGATTCTTTTTTTTTTGTTTGTTCTAGTGCAGTCTCCTTGATGCCTACACCCAGGCTTTTCTCCACACAAAGTTGCATTATCCATAAAATACAAAGATCTCATAGTCAAGGCAGGCATCCTCTAAGTTTTTCCATCTGTGTTTTGCTGCATCTAAAGAAATTTATTAAATGTGGAAAGTCTTACATTCACAAGATGAAGGAAAAGCTCTCAATTCATTAAAAAACCAGCCAACCAACCAAAAAAAAAAAAAAAACAAACAAGAAAGGACAAACCCTAATGCTGTGGAAGAGCTTGCAAGCCAAAGCCTTAATACTCTGACAAGAGATTACAAAATTAAAATATGTTTTCAAGTCAATGCTCAATTACTATGGAGACCTCTAGTTTCATGTCTCGAAGTGGACTTAGTTCATTATTTCTAATGTTAGTTTGACAGCACCCAGCAATTAAGTTAAAATTGTCACTAAACGGACCACTTTTAAAATAAATCACATACTTAGTGCAGATATAAAGACAGAATAGGGTATAAGAAAATCAATACCAAGCTCTTGAACACTGCCTATGAGTCAAACAGACAACTCTTAAAAGGCCCTCTTTATTCAGATATTTTCAACGTGCAGTACTTTGGTTAGTTTGATTAATCATGCTGAAAGAAACAGGACCGTTTGTGTGCAAAAGTGTTTGAAAGACATGTTACTAAATTGGCAGGAGCTAATATATATCTATTCTTAGTTAAATAGACTGAAAATCTCCAATCCTTCTTTGAATCCTTGACAGTTTTGAATTTGTTCTCTAAAAAGGTAGCTCAGTTCTCTGCTAACTCAACTGTTTAGGTTGGTTGTCTCTGCCAAATGGAAAACAGCAATTTTCTTTAATCTGCAGCTTTTAAAGTATATTTTCTATGATTACCTGCTGTATGGTGTTCCTCCCTGCAGTATCTGCTTTGTAACATGCAATGGATTTCTAGTTGCTTTAGAGTGATCTGTAATACCAACACATTAAAATATTTTTGATGAATCTTCATGAATATCTTATTTGATAGCAAGGCTATATATTTTTACAAGAAAATGTATCTGACCTCAATCAGTTCTATAGCCCTTTTTATGATATATTTTCAATTCTCTCTCTTATAGATAATTAGTACTATCAGAAGTCGCATGTCTTCCTTTAGGGACATCTTTTTAAAACCAATACATTGAAGTATGACAAAGAGGAAAATGCATCAAAACATTCTGGTTTTCTAACATAAAAATTCATGTAGTTTGGAAAGACACTATGAAAAATGGATTCTATTGCCAATCAGGAACAAAAGCAGTATGTGTTACAGAATATAACAAAACTCCTGAGAGAAAGAGATTAGGCCTGAAAAAAACCCAACTGCTTTCCACCTGTACCCCCTATCAAGATCTTCTCTTTAAAAAAGAAAAGAAGGGTAGTTGTAATAGTCCCCTTCTAAGGGGAGTGGAGGGCCCACTATGCAGACCAGACCCAACTCACAGGGAAATCTGCTGTCTCCCAGGGTCTCAGGGAAGGGACATTACTGGAAAACTCTCCAGTCTAATAAGGCCCTCTGATTACTATCTGTTATTGCTTATTCAAACTGGCAACGATCACATAACAAAGAGAAGCCCAAGGGCAATCAAAAGAGACTTCAGGGCCCTGGGATGATTGGTAGAGGGATCAGAAGCACAGGTAGTAATTTTCTTGAGGCTTCTGGTAAAAAGGAATAATACTGATAGGAGTAGGCAGATCCATCAGGTCAATGAGTGGCTCCAAGGGGGGTATATTTGGAAAAAAACTTGGGTTTGTTGACCATGGAATGATCTACTCAACATCCAGTCTACTGACACTCAACAGGATGCACCTTTCTCAGAGAGGAAAAAGAGTTATAGCACAGGAGTTAGAGGGGCTCCTTGATAGAGTTTTAAACTAGCTTGAAAGAGGGAAAGGGACAAGACCTGGCTTGCCAGTGATGAGCAATGGGATGGTATGTGAAAACTTGAGAAAATGGGCACTCATGGGATGCTGCCATCTGCTTCACCGGGTATTGGCTACAATGTATCACACCTGAAATATACCATGGCTCGCAGCATGAGGAATGAACAAGAGCTGGAAGTTTTGGCCCGGTCCCAGAGACTGGACATAATTGCCATAAGTGAAACCTGGTGGGATGAAACCTGTGCCTAGAGTGCCCTGTTGGATGGTTCCAGATTCTTTGGGAGGCGTAGGCAGAGCAGAAGAGGCAGAGGGGTGACACTCTATGTAATAGGAGTGTTAGAATATAGGGAGCTCATAGTTGGCACTGGCACAGTTGGGAGCTGCTGGGTAAGAATCAAGGGGCAAACAAATAATGTGGATGCCATTGTGAGAGTCTGCTACAGACCTCCTAACCAGGACAATAACAGTGATGAATTATTCTTTGAGAAACTAAGGGACAGTCCCAAGTCAATTGCCCTTGTCCTTATGGGGGACTTCAACTTGCCAGAAATTAACTGGGAGCATCACACAGCTGGTAGAACCAGGGCCAGAAGATTCCTAAAAAATCTGGATGACAATTAATGGAACAGGTCCTAAGGGAGCTAACTCAGAAAGATGCCCTCCTTGATCTGCTGCTTGTAAACAGAGTGGATCTTGTGAGCAAAGTGGAGATTGGCAGCTGTCTTGGCCACAGTGACCACAAAGTGATCAATTTTAAAATCTCTGTTGACAGGAAGAGTGCCAGCAAAACCTCAGCTCTTGACATGAGGAGAGCTGTTCAGGTAGTTAGTAAGTAAAGTCCCCTGGGAAAAAGTTTTTGCAGGTGCTGGGTCCATCAGTGCTGGTCACTTTTCACACATCACCTCCTAAGGGTGCAGAAGCAGGCAATTTCCAAAGGCTGGAAGTCAGGCAGGTGAGGCAGAATGCTGGTTTGGCTAAGCAGGCATGTTCTCTTGGAAATAAGGCAAAAAAAAGAAGGTATATGCCCAGTGGAAGTAAGATCAAGTGACATGGGAAGAATTCAGAGATGCTGCTTGCTGCTGTGGGAAGAAAATTCATGCAGCCAAAGCTCAGCTGGAGTTGAAGCTGCCAGAAAGGTAGGGCACAATAAAATAGGTTTTTTCAAATATATTAATGACAAAAGACAGTATAGAAATATTATCAGGCCATTATAGGATGAGGATGGTCACCTCACAAACAGGGCAGAGACAAGGCAGAGGTGTTTAATGCTTTCTTTGTCTCTGTCTTCAAGTCATGATCAAACTATTCTGTGATTATGAGAAATCAAGTCAAGTGACTTATTCCAGTGAAAAGATAGTCCTATTTTGCCAAGGAGATAGTTTTTCATATTATTTTATGTGTAAGATGCTCCTTAAAAAAACCTCCAAAACCTCACAATGATGAATCCTTTTTGGATACCTATTGTTCTTTGAGCATCTTTTAATCTTTATTTTCTGCATCTTTTTGCCTTCCCTTCCATTAAGTCAGAGAAGAAAGCATCACATCTGTTGCAGTTTGACTTAACTCCCTGGCTAGCTGCAATCTAGAAGTTTTCTACTGTTTGCCATGAAAATGCTGGGTATCACTCTGATTAATATGCCACTAGTCTCATAGCTATGTAGCTGAATAGAATGTGAGAAGCTCAGGCAACTGTTTGTGAAGCACGGGCTATAACTGGATTTCATTAGTACTGCACTAATAACTCAGTGCATTAGCAGAAAGACTAGCATATCAGAAACAGGATGGAAGCTGTTATCTGGGTACTTGTATGTTTTCACTCTGAGGTGACAGCACAAGAGCTGATACCTCAGTTGCTAAAGCTTTTATGCAAGAGTAAACCAGCAAATAATTAATAAATTCAGACTTACGAAAATATATTAATATATTAATGTATTTTTTAATTCTGTAAACCTATGCATCTTCCATTCACTCAGTGTAGGATCAGTAAGTAAAATGGAACCTGATTCATGTGTTATTTTCCAAATTCCATGTTTATACTGAAGCTAGAATGCCACAAAATGAAGGATTGGTGATGACTGTCACAAGAAAAACAAATTCCTACAATACATATTTCTCTTAAAGGGCAGGTGGCAGGAAAGAAGGGAAAGAAAGATTTTTCAAACAGCCATAGGGTTAACTGTTGCATGCTCTTACTCTGAATGGCATCCTTAACAAAAAAATTATGAAAAAATGTACAGAGAAACTAACTTCGTGGTGGATTTTTTTTTCCTTTGTTCTCTTTTTAATGTTTTTTTGTTTATGCAAGGCTAATGGGGAAAATTGGTGCAGCTGTGGCTGAATTGTCACTGGGACATTTTTAATTCAGTGAAAAGGAAAGATGTTCTTTACAGATGCAAAAAGTTTGCTTGGGGTCTAGGAGAGAAACAAGGACTTGAAGAGAGGTCTCTTACAAACTACATAATCTACTCTGGAAGCCTCCTGGACTGAAAATGGTCAGAGGCTAAGGGGGTTGGGAGAAAGATACTGCAAATGCTTGTCTGGTAGCTGCTCCTGTCCCCCACTGGACACAGGATACCAACTGAGACCAAATAATTGGGCTTTTCTTGCTTGAAGAAGATTTTAAAGAATAAAAATATTTCTGGGTATCTCTAAGAAACATTTGAAGTAAGTTTATTTACACAAAAATGTCAGCTAAACAAAATTTTATTCTTAAAAACTTAGGAAATCTTCCTCATCTCTGAGTTTATAATACATGCTGACAGGTCTGTAAGTCAGATCCCTCCAGCATATTTTCCCTTCAAAAGCTTTATTTATTCTTTTTTGTTTTGTCACAGAGATTTTAGAAGCTCAGTTATGCACTTAGACTGTGAAACAGTTAAGCAGTGTACAGTTATATGAGCATTAATAATTAAAACTACAACATTCATTTTATATAGAATCTTTTCTATAGTGTGTGAGTAGTCCAAACTGTAATGCTTTGCAAATGAATATGAATAGTCAGCAGGGACACTGGGCTGTTACATCACACCTAGGGAATTATTATTCAGCATGTGCATAATATTTTCATCCTCAAAGAGTTTCATGAGGAGCCACACACTCATCTCTGAAAGTCGTCTCAAAGCCAGGAAGGTAAATATTACCATATCTGTTTCTAAACATGAAAGACTAAAAGACAGGAAGAGTAGGGAAGCTAAGTGACTCACCCAAAGGCAATCAATAAAAGAAAGTCAGTATCAGAGACATAATTATAAGCTGAGCACACCTAATTATATCTAGAATATGTTTAGAGGAGGAGCCTGAGGCCATGCAAGTCTACATGCTTTTGTCAGCATTTCAAACATGAGGTTGTGGTGACCTCTGAAAAAAGCCAGAGAACAAACTTCTGGATAATATTATCCTTAGTGCAGCATGCCTCATCTAAACACCTCTGTAACTCCTTTCAGTAACATTTCCACCACTCCCTGTAGTATAAAGAACATGCACAGAATTATTCTGAGATCCCTGAGTGCCTTTGCTCTATGAGTAAGTGGAATTTGTTAACAAAATAAGAACTTCTGTTGTCAGCAGTATGGATTCACCAAATCGCCATGCTGGGCTGGACCTGATAATTTTCTGTCCTGAGAGAATAATGTGGGTGTGGATGCCACCTCTAGTAATTTATTTGACAATAAGACTCCATTTGCCGATCCCTGTTCCTTTTATCCTATCACTTCCATCATGTGGAATTTCTCTCGAAAGTTCAGTCTTTGAAGCTCACTCTTCCCTGTGTGCCTCACAGAAGAAAAACACATTTGCTCATTACTTCATGAAATGTGACTTTAACTGTTCCTCATGATGATGGGATTCATCTCATTCTCTTAACACCATTGATATCTCTTATGTCTAGTCACAATTAGCTTCATCACAGAAAGTTTTTAGGAGTTGTATATTCTTTATAGCCCTTCCATAAAGCAAAACAGTTCTACCCCATCTCTCACAAACTTCACTAATAAATTTTTGGAAGTTTTTCTGTACCTTCTATCCCCAGTTGCATCTGCGCAGTTTACATTGCTCCTCTTTCCTTTCTACACTCACTCTTCTACAGAGCAACTGAAAAAAAAAATCTTTTTCCTCTTCACCTTATTTCTTTCAATCAAACTCTCTGCATTCCAGCAAATCTTCCATCTCAGAACTCTTTCCCTGCTCACCAAAAGCTAAATACACCAAGGATATTAGCATAACTGAGCAAGTCAAATGACTTGCAACCAGGTGAAGGCTTGAGGTTTATAAAAAAATTTATCCTATTCTGTTTTGCCTGAACTTCAGCCCATCCTCCTCCACCGACACATGATAACTCCCTGATGATTTAAATCCTTGTTTTTTACATCTGTCAAACAGTATAAATTGCACTGTTGATGCTACAGAGCAGAGCACTTGTCTTACCCTTACCCATGTTTCTAGCACAATAATTGGCCACACAAACAAGAGTTGTACCACTCTCTGTAATTCTGTTCCTCCTAATCTACCCTTCAAAGGTGGCAGAGTCCAGCGGATCCAGTGAACTGAGTGAAGGAAGGATTTCCTTGCCTTAATGGATAGATATACAGAGCTTAGACATGCCTTTTCCACAGGCAAAAAAAGGCAAGGAAAAAAAGAAAGGATTACCAAGATGTGGCAACAATTCACATAAAAACATAAGATTTCAGGTTCTATTTCTGCTGTTTTTCTGTATTTGTGGTCAGCACGTGGTCAACAATGCACAAACATACAGTCAACCTCTTTAACCATGAGCAAGTTCATTTTAATTAATTCATACTGACTGAGGAGTTTGTGGAAAAATATTACAAGGAAGAAATAAGCTTGAAGGATTGAATTCCCTAGTCTTCAGAAACTGTCTCTGGTTTTGTTTGGGTTTTCCTATATTGTATAACTTTTTCTTTCTTAGCTAATGAAGAATAGTGCAGACTGGAAAACTGAGCTTATCTCTGCTTTCAATGGAGAAACCTTGTCAGTAGAATTTGTTGATGATTGAAAGAAGTGAGCCCACAGAGACCCACTGGTGGTATTATTTTCTGAGATGAATCTTTTCTGTTTGCAGATATTTCCAACAGTTAAAGGAATTCACTACTGAGAGACAGTCTGAATGATTGAAAAACACTTTGCAACCCTTCAGAAATACACAGGAGACAGTATCTCTAGTACTGTAAATGAACATATCACTCTCAACTTCAAAGGAACTAGTGTTTTGAACCAGATGAAGACCCAATCCCATAGGCATTTCCTGTTGTGCCAGTGTTCGGTTGCTGTTGCATATCTGGCTTTAGCTGATCTGGATCAAAAAGGTTCTTAGTCCCAGTTGCTTCTCACTGTCTTCTCTGAAGGTTATCCCCCCTGTTTCCCATGCTCCCCCTCTGATATGTGTACATAATTGTTCCCTAACCCGATTCAATCAAATGAAACAGGTTAGGGAAAAAAAACCCCTACTATTTAAAGTGTGTGAGCTAACCTGGATCATTTTGACTGAACTGGGTCAGGGTGTGATTATACATGAAGTTATACCCGCTGAGTGTAAAAGAAGGGAGACAATCTATTTGCTTGGCTTAGTAACAGTCAAAACAAGCCATAGGACTGCAGCTTTATGTGTTTTATTCATAGACCGACTTTAGATGGTATAAATTGGCTTGTGGTCTAAGAGTTGTCTCACTGTGTACAGCTGCCTTCCTTTTGATGTGGTTTCTACATAACTGAAATGTCCCAGCAAATGCTCTTGAAACCATAATGGAATGGTCAAGTGGGCATTTCAAGTCTCCCAACATGCTGGTGCCTTGGGAAGTTCTGCTACACACACTAAGTACTGGCAAAACCCTGCAACTGAAATGGTTTAGAACAGTGAGAGTCAGGGCAACAGCTAACATATATGTCTTTTGAAATCAGCCTGGTGAGTTTTTTTCTGGCAGAAAGAGGCAGGCCTCTTCTATTTACTCTGAAGAGGAGAAAGGGTTTGCTATCATCATCAGACATGCAAATGTTACTGCGCCCTGTCTAACAGATTTAAGTATTCTTCAAGAGAACAGAGTTAATGTCGACATTTGGGTTTAACAGAAAGAACAGTCTCTGTCAACAGCTCATTTTATGTAACAGGCTTGTACTCTGCCTGACCTTTAAGTTGAGCAGAAGGGAAAACCATGGTACACTCTGTGTGGCCTTGGATGTGTGCTTTTTGGACACACAGAAAGCTAGGCCTTTCCAGTGTTGGGGCTAATATTATTACTCTGATGCCTATTGCCTTATTGGAAATAAAACAAACAAACATCAACTGTTTCAGTTTGTTAGCTATGTAATGTAGAAAAACTCTTCACTATAATTCCTGCTCCTCAGTTCTGCATTATCCAGAGCACAAAATTACAGGTAGCACTGTCCCAGAAAAAAACAACACTCTAGGAGCCATCTGGGTAACAGCAAAATACACCATGGTGCTCCCATCTTTTTTATAGGTTCCCTTTAAATACTCGAAGGATGTTATAAAGTATTTCCAGAGTCTTCTATTCTCCGGGCTGAACAACCAATTCTCTGTCAGTCTTCACAAGAGAGGTGCTCCAGTCCTCCAATCATCTTCGTGGCCTTCTCTGGATTTGCTCCAACAGGTCCCTGTCCTCTTTATTCTGTGGGTCTCAGAGCTGGATACAGTATTCCAGATGGGGTCTCACGAAAGCAGAAGAAAGGGGCAGAATTGCCTTCCTCAACCTGCTGGCCACACTTCTTTTGATGTAGCCCAGGATACAGTTGGTTTTTTGAGCTGCAAGTGCACATTGCTGTCTCATGTCCAGCCTTTCATCCAACCCTAAATCCTTCTCAGCAGAGCTGCTCTCAGTCCTTTCATCCCTCAGCCTGGATAGCCTGGGTTGCCCTGACCCAGGTGCATGACCTTGCACTTGGCCTTGTTAAACCTCATGAAGTTTACACCAGCCCACTTCTCATGGTTTCAGGTAAATCAAAAGGCTGAACTAGATGCAACTGTAAACATCTAATACAGATGTCCAGAAAATATTACTAAGCATTTGGTGTATCTGTCAGTTAGTGCTATTTGAAAATACTGTCTGAGAGCTTTGGTCCACAGTACTTCTCAAATTCATCACCCCTTTAGACATGAGGGTTAAGCCCAGCTGATGGCAGTTTACACAGGTATAGCTCTGTGAGGAGCAGACTCGCTCCATGCTGTATGCACTCTACGGTGGGTTGTTAATCTTTCCCGCAGGAAAAGGGTGGACAGCTGGAGGCAATAACCTCTTTTGCCATTGTAGTTAAATCCATCAGAGACTGTGAATCAGAGCTCGTATTATTTTCCACATGAGTGTTCACCATTTGTGCTCTGATGAAATGATGCATTCAACAGAAAAAAAAATGAAGTGCTGAAACCCTTAAACTCTCTCATAGCAAGAGACACTGCAACTTTTTTTCTTTAGTCTGCCATAATTGGTAACTGCTGCTAATGTCTTTCAAAATACATAATATTGAAATGTTACTACTGAAAATGCTACCACAGAATTATATGGTGGGATGAACAATCTCATCTACACCCAATTTTGCGTTCCTGACTGTGTTGTGGATTAATGTAGGAATAACACAAGTATAAGCTTTAAACAGTATGGTCTGAAATGAAATCTTAAATTCCCGAATTCTTGTGGGCTTTTTCCTGAAAAGAAAATTTTCAAAATGTGGGGGCTATGAGGGGAAGATCACCTGTTTAACCAATGCAAAAGCAGAGTCTGATTATAACTCCAAATTGAGATTAAGTGAAATTTCAAAATTTCACAAACCAAAACTTAGGAGTTTCAGTTTGTACTTGAAATCATGAAAAAAAAATAGAAAACTTACATATTTAAATAGGAAGAGGATATGTTTTTCAGGTTACCTGGTCATAGGCCACACAAGCTGGACAGACTTGTCTATCTCTGTCACTACATGCAGTCAAGAACAGCAATATAATAAAGAAAAGTGTTAACTGTTAAATATACATATATAGTATGTATATTGCCTGCAAAATCTATAGCAAAAGATAAACTCTCTCCTTTGCAGAGCAGAGCCTGTTGTGTTTAACCTCCATGTCCAATATTTTTCATGATTTCTAGAAAAAGACACTACACACCACTTATAAACAAAATTATAAGTTTCAGTTTCCACAGGGGGTATGGAACTGAAAAGCATAGATATCTAACTGTCTCTTCTTTTCCCTCACCAACATAATTCATGCTGCTCGCTCCTTTTGGAGCCAGGGTGTTTAAACTCACTGCCATATCCACAAGAGACAGAGACAATGGACGTTTCCCTGCTTCCCACTAAGACTGCCTGTGGGTTCACAAGTGTAAGACTCTTTTCAGCTCTCTTTTATTAGTGGGTAAAAGCAAAAGTGGCAAGATTCTGCCAGACTGAAAGCTGTGGGTTTAGTTTTGTGAGATGAAAATATTGCTAACTACTCAAAAGAATGAAAAATTTCTGTTGACCCTATTGCAACCTGTTTTTCATATGTCACAAGAAACCAGATTAATAAATAATGTGAGGAGAGGAAACAAAGTAAATACAATCTCATGGTCATTACAAATTATGCATATTTTAATAATGGCTTTCAAGATGATTTTTTTAATGTCAAATTCAATTTTCTTGCAGAGTGAAAGTAGTATTAGGCATATGTTAGCATCTATCTTATTGCAAGATCTGTTTATTTCCACAAGAAAGTAAGATCACTCACAGCTAATTATCCTGTAAAATCACGTTCGGGCACAGAACCTTTTTTTTTTTTTTTTTAATGGAAGCTTTTGGTATTCTTGGCACTGTACAAAACAGAAAAAAAAACCAGGAACATTCTCTTTCCTATGGAGTCTACAACCTATGGCTTATGCTGTACAATTTAAGACCAGCCTGAGCCTAGAGCAGTGGAGAACTGCACTATTTCCTGGAATGGGAGAGTGCCAGCTGCTACTCTCCTTGTGAAGATAAAGCTTGCACATCTGGCGTGCTAAGCCAGATTTGCTCTTTCCTTTGACACAGTACCATTCCCAGAACTGCCACAAAAATGTAGGGTACAGCAGACTTCTGAAAGAGAAGCACAGCCACCTAGAGGCACAGGTTTTGTGGGCAGTTGTTGAGAGCAGCTAGTCTTGCAGAATGACCAAGATTTTTTCTGCTGTATGCAAGACAGTCTAGGTTTGCTGCTCCTGGTATTATTGCTGAGAAAGGGGTCAAGGTGAGTGAAGCAATAGTTGCTGCAATGTGAAGCAATTGTAGTACACCACCTTTTTCCAAATCTCTCATTCTAGCAGCAGTGGTTGCCTGTCCCTGGCCTCCCACCTTCTGATCAACAAAACTCGTATTTTCCTAAGCTGGCCCTGAAATGGAGAGTACTCTATATACCCGTACAATTTATGCACTGCTTTGTAGATAGCTCCATGCTACAGCTAGATAAATGAATATATTTAAATAGTACATTGCACTGTCTTGCAGAGATATTATCTTGGCTGCCACAAGCATAAATTAATAGTTTTCCACTGGGGCAAGCTTGCATGATGCATCATTCTGACATGGCTATAACCCTGGCAGTTTTTGAGTCAGTTCAATTTCTGACAGCTTGGATATGCTGGACTGCCTGATGTGGATTTATCCTTTGTGATCTCCCTGCCTTCACAGCCTCAGTGCCTGAGTAATGACCTACTCCAGGCAGGTCCTAAATTTGCTGGAGTAGCTCAGACACTGAATATACTGAGTAAGCAGATGGTGTACCCAACTCAAAATGGTTTAGATGTCATTTTATGATTAAAAACTCTGTAGTGAGCATAAGTCCTGCATCAAGCTGGTAGGCATTTATAAAACTGTATATAAAGGGAAGAGGTAATGCATGTGGGTAGTCATTAGGAAGGAGTTCTACTATAGATGGCCCTGGAGAATGTGGGAAAATAGACTGGGAGATCATGTAGCACTTAGAAGTGACATCAGACAGTGGAAGAACAGGCAATGATGAAGGGTTTGCACACAGAGTAAGGAGTCTGATGAGTATTCAGAACAGGTTTGAGGGTAAGAAGAAAGGCTCAAGTCAGTGTAGAAATTTGGATCTTTCAGAGAAGGATAGAGGAGATCTACCCTGATGGGGCTGCTGCTACAACTCGTCCACTCCACCAGGGTTCATTCTGTGAGACCTTCCCTGGGTTTGTTTGCTGGGAAGACAAACAGCAGAAAGTGGGTCAAAATAATTTTGTGACTATTACTTTTCCCTAAAAGATAGAATGTTAGGTAATTTTTAATATATATTTAGCAATAATTTAATGGACAGAGAAGAAATAGACTTATTCAGCACATGTAGTATAATCGTGTTTGCTTCCATTATTCTGACTGGAGAAAGAGAGGACTAAAAAGGGGGAAACAGGGTTCTTCCACACTCTTTCCATCCTTGCTGGCACAGATCACATTCCCAGTCATACAGTGAAGAACTGCAGCAGCAGCAGCATGTATATCCTCACTGCCTCTTCTCAACTTTCTGGAGCAAGTCATCAGCCTCGTCTCCGAAAGGAGAAGGAGAAGCCATCAGTTACCTAGTTGGAAGGGAAGATTTGAAAGAACACTTTTACTTGTGTTGTAACTGTTGCATAAGGGCTGCATGGGAAACATGTTAATTCTTGCTTATAACTAGGGAGTGCATGAGAAGACATACTTTTCTCTTAATATACTAGTCCCACAAATACAGCTATATAACCCATGGTACATATTGCTCAGAAAAAGTTGCTCAGCAGTTATCTAGCTCTTGTTTTCTACAGAAACCTGAGTTTATCAAACACAAAACCCCCACTGTTCTTTCAGGAACTGTGTAAAGGGAAACTGATCAACAGGAATGGTTCACACTACACATATGTATATATGCTGATACATATTTTGGTTCTCTTGCCAAATCTTCAGGAAATTTTATATTTTGTATTCATTTATATATTGTATTTATAGAAAGTCATAGTCAATACAAAAACCAAAGTACTATGTTTTGCTCCCTGTGGGCTCATGCCAACTTCCTACACATAACAAGGTACTACAGCAGAGAGGTGTTCTGTCTCAGTTCCCAGATTCTCCAGTGACTCAGAGTCTCTAACCTGGAACCTTCAGGATCTCAGCTTTTTCTGAAAGTTTGGATTGATGTAGTTGTTCCTAAAATTAACATAGCCTGAATCTCTAAGTATTTTTCAAAATGCTCCTGGTCTTTATTTTCTCTCCTTTCAGAATGGTTTGCCTAAATGTCCTCTCCTGTGCCCTTCAAGATTTTCCCCATAAAGAGCGCACTTAAAATGGATCGTATTCAAACAAATGTGTAATTAGTATAATCAAATATGCCTTGGGCTGCTCTGTTGAGAATTTCCTATTGCCCAGCCACTCATGTATAGGTGTTTTCTATTTCCCTTGCCTTGAGAGCATTCAAGCCTGCAGAGCCCAGTTCCCAAGAAAAGAGCCAACAGACTATTATCACCTTTCATCCTTTTTAGCTGAAGTTGGAGTATTAAAGAAGAAAAAAACATATAAACATCAGGATGAGAGAAGATTCTGTAGCAGTTTACCTCATATAATGAAATTCAATAAATCAGAGAAAACTCCCAAAATTATTTAAGAAATTTTGATGTTGAAAATGTATTAGTATATGTAAAAATCATACTACCTGAATTAGGTAACTATCTCAGAGATGCTGTTTTAGAACAGTAGAGATGATGGTTACTTTCATGTATTTTTTCCCTTTCATGATGAAAATACTACAGAAATCCACTACTGAAATTATTACTAAATGACATGCTGATGAATGAGCACAAAACTATTAATGGCACATAATTTGCAGTGCACATGTCCACTGGAGTATTTAGCAATCTATGCAGATCTTATAGTATGCCCTATGTGCTTTGATTTTCTCTGTTAGATGATTGAAAAATATTCATTAAGAGATTTCTCTAATGAGCTGTGTTCAAGCATAAAATAGGCCACTCCTTTTATAATTTAAGTGTGGTTTTTGGAATATAAATATCCTCCAATTCCCTATAGGTGCCAACTTCAAATAGGGAGTTTTTTTAACACAGATTTCAGGATCTTTGAAGGGTCTTTGAAGTTTATAATTGGGTCCAAGTTGAAATGTGATGTCATTCATGCAAATACTGAAGTTCACACTGCTTATGTTTGGTAGAAAATAAACACTTTATTTTTTTGAGATATATCCCCAAAATTATTTTGATAAATACTTAGGTAGAAAGTTGGGAGAATATTCACATTATAAAAGGAGTACAACAACTCCTGACCCTCTGGTTGGTTAATCCTGGATCCCATTTATACAGTGACATCAGTCTTACTCTTTCTGTTTTCCATGAAGTTTTTAAAGAGAAAGCATTTTGTGCTTTATTTTATCCTGTTTTCATTTGAAAGGCACTGAGAATGCTTAAATGCTGGAATAGGCAGCTTTTAAGAGTATACATAAAGGCCAAATATTATGAAAACCAAAATAGCATTTCCTCATCTACACAGGTGAAAACACAGAGTGGAACTGCTCTCTGAAATACCAAACTGTACTGCTGTTGTGCCTCTCTGAAGTCTGCTAAAAGTAGGAGCCTTTGTAACATGTCCTGAGAGTGTAACAGATCTGAATTTCTGGCCTCCTTGGGAGGTAAGCCTAGCTGAAGGTATTACTTGTCAGAAGAGGCATTTCTGAGCTGGATGAGCTCACTATGATTTGCTGTCCCTTGCAGAGTTGAAGAGTGGCAGACTGGGAGTATTATGCTTTCATTAAGTTCAATAGCTAGTTATGTGATGAAGAGAGGGAACTGAAGCTCATTTCCTTTGCTATTTCCTCTTTAGTCATGAACAGTTCATAGCTGATGCTAAGTTGAAAACTCACTTTACCTTCAAGCTCCACCACAGATATCCAACTAGACTTCAAGCTGAGTTGCTGCACTCTTCACTGCTTTGGCTTTCTCAACTAGAGACAAAGGAGCGTTCACATGCTGTCAAATAAAAAATTAAACTAAAATGAAACAAAAACCAGAGAGAGAGAATGGATTTTGGCACGGAAGTTTGGTAGATGCTACACTGGGTCATGATGTAAAAAACCAAAATCAAAACAAACAACGCTTTGTAGCTTGCTGTGTCTATCAAGGGCCTCAGGGATAAGCACAGAACAAGGCTCCCATCAGAAGTAGACTGTAACTTTGGAATGAGTAGAAAGTAGATCCACTTCAGCTACTGAGCCACCTAACTGAGCTGAAGACATTCTGGTTTAAAGACTGATCTGTAGGGCCAAGCATGTAAGGGCTGTGCTCCCACAGGAGTGCTCCAAGCATTAGGTTATAACTACGTTTCTTCATGTCCCGTCTTCTTTTGGCTTTGTGATCACTGTCCTCCAGGTGCACATTCACATCTTCCTGAACTATGGGATGTATGAGTTCAAACTACTCTCCACCTTAGAAGTCAGAGTAAGGCTTCTTCCTTCCCAGGCAAGCACCTGAGATGGTAGGCTTTATGGTGAAGGATAAAACCTCTGTCACCAAATTCAAGTCACCAATGGTTACAGGTAGCTATCCAAATTAGAAAGGAAAAAACCCACATTTTTGTAATATGTGCAAGGTATTGAGATAATTGAAGTCTACTATTAAGCTCAGCAACATTCTTCTTTTTCTCAGTCAAAAGACTGAGGAAACTTTTGACATTGAGTGTATGGTCATTTCTTAATTTAATCACTTCTGTCTTATCCTTTCCTGAAAAATTTTCTTGGAGGATTTCATCCATGCTAAATGCTGCACAATCAAAATCCCATTAGTTATACTGTCAAAATGAAATTCACTATATTTCACAACCAAATGTAGGCAATTGTTCTTCAGTGTCATTGATGTGGTCAAAATAATTTTTCAATTAATTTTCAGTAAGGAAAAAATTCAGGTTTATGAACGAGCAGTAATTTCTGCTCTTCTAAGTCATATTTGTCTTTCCATTGCCTCACTTTTATTGTAAAGGTTCAAAGGCATAGTTTTCAATTGCTGTAAACTGGAAATCTATTCACTGAGACACATGAACACGACAGGTAATTAGGAAAATCTTGACAGACATAAATCATCTGTGCCTTCAAACCTGAAATCAGCATGAAAGCTTGTTTCTTGGACCAGAATTCAGAGAGACAAAACAGCCATTTTCAAGATGATAACCAGCTCGTTTACTTTTGAAGACACTTTTGAAGACTGCCTTCTATTTTTCTCACATAACCGAAAACAAGCATGAATTCAGTGCCCCTACCTTAAAAAAAAACTAACAGCTTGACAGCCATTTCCAAGCTAACCAGCAATTTTATAGATGTAGCTTGCTGCAATAAATGCCACTATTGAACTTCAGCTTGTTCTTTGATTATCTTTCAGCCAGGGCTTTCCAGTTACTGCTCACAGTCCTGTGTGGGTTATCAACATCCACCATTCATTGTGAAAAAATCAGTGTACTTTAGCCATTGTACATCCTGGCACAGCTTTATGCTTTGAGAATACCCCATGATTAATGTACTTGGATCCAAGACTTGCTATGGAAGTGAATGAAAAATGCTAGTGAAATAGCTACTTGTAATTGAAGAGACCTAAACTTTTATTGAGCTTTTCCAATGCTTCATAAACCATGCTGCAAATAATTTTCTATGGATATCTGTCTGAAAAAGAAACAATGGCATTTGGCAGTATTGTCACATAAGACTTATAAGTTCTAGACAGAGGGGTAAAACTGTGTAGTGCAACTGGCCAAACATGCCAAAAAAGACATAGCAGCCTTCCTTTTCTCCCCACTCTTTTCAGAAAATCTGTGTTTGAGGGTCCTTCTTCCTTGTTATACCTATTATAAGAGAGATATGAACTCAAGTTACTACTAATCAGCCACTGTCAGTTTATATCACCATGGAAAGGAGCACATGCAATGACAAGGATAGAAGTATTCAGTTCTCCTCTAGCTGTAAGGATTTTATGTATATGTCTTTGAACCAATAGCTTGGGGTTGATACATGAAGAGTAGATGAAACAGACATCTCCCAGTTCTCCCTACTTTTGATGCCATACTGAATTACTAACATGGCATGCCTCCATATTGGCTGAATATGGTTTATACTCTATTTCTGCACCAAACATGAGAATCTCATCCATTTTTTTTTTTTTTTTTTTTGAGAATTTCAAGTCTGGGTAATCTTACTCCAGAATGTTAGTGTCTATGACACTTTTACACGTTTTTCATTCTCCTCTGCACTCAAAGACAGTTCACAAGGCAAATATGGGGTTGCACCTCCTAGTGAGTTGGCAGAATTTATTGCTTACTACGGGAAATTTAGTTTTGCCTAAAAGCTGTCCATGTTCTTCTGCTCAAGCCTACCATATCTGGCAAGACTGTCACCGTGTTTCTACTTATTTTTTTTTTTTTTTGAAGATCACTATTTATCTGCAACGGAGGAAGCAGTCATACAAAATCACAGAATCATGGAATGCTAAAAGTTGGCTGGCACCACATTCACAAGTGTAAGCCATCTCCTACACATCTAAATCAGGAGCAAGAGAAGATTCCTAAAGGTATTTGAAGGCCAGTGTTGAATCAGAACATGAGGACTTCAGTCTCATGTAGGCATGGAGCTCTGTTAGAGATGATCTGGTTGTCAAAAATCTTCCTGTGACAAATTCACTTGGTAAGAAGAGTCTAAATGGGGGAGAGGTAAGATAAGGGATTTTCTGACCAGACATGGGAGGGGTGTAATGGTTTGCATCTATGTACATTCTATGGGTAGAACCCTTGGGAAAATACAAAAATTGTTTTCGATGTCAAGTAATTTGAGCTCCTGCAGGTTGTTTCCCTCTCACGAGCTAAGGATCATTACCACTGATGGGCAAGCTGTATGGGGACTATACAGAAGCTACAACCACTCTGACAGTGCAAAGCTAGTGTATGTACTACAGCTGTGTGTTGTGCAGATGCCGTACTGCAGCTATGTGTTGTGTGGATGCTCTGTGATCTGAAATGACCTGGAAAATGCATTTTGCTTTTCAAATGTGTTCTGGCATGCTCTAAAGCACATACAAACAGTCTCTTGCAAACTGGAAGGCGTTTTGTACACCACTTCAAACAAACTTATCAAAGAAATACCTGTGGTAGAAATGTCTCTGGGCAAAAGCCCCACAGCACAGAGAATTAAAGTAATGACCATCCTCTGCATTCCCATGTACTTTACCACCTTGGAACTTAAAGTGTTTTAGGAACTAAGTTGTAACATTCCAACAAGCCAGAGAACTATTATTCTTTACTTTGATAGATGAAGAAGCTGAAGCTTGATAAAGGCCAAAGGATTCACCAGTGTATCTAGGAGTATAAAGCCTCCCCGAAGTAACTGATATGAGAGTTGCAAAGCAAACCTAACTAAGAGTTTCCTATATATGTATATATATATATATATATGTATGTATATATGACATAGGTCCTGCCAGTCACTTTCACCTAAAAGAACATTTGTCTTTTTGCCCTTTTTATTGTTGTCATTCATCCTGTACTTTCTCTGTACTAATTGTTCAATCCAGTAATTTGCCAGTTTTGTAATACCTAGTATTTTGCACCTGAGGAATCTCAGTTGAATTCACAGCTGAATCTCATTGTAGATAGCCTTACAGAGGGCATCTCATAAATTCTTCTACTCTTCTATTGTGAGGAAGACAAGTACATTGGGAAAAACATTTTTAGCTAGCTTTCTGGCTCTTTCATAGTCTTTGTGGGATTCTCCCTGAATAGTCTACAAGTCTGTTTTCAAAGAAATGCTATGCTATAAGCCTATTTCATTTGAAACTTCCTGAACACCTTTGTGTTTAAGGTGTTTGTGGATAAGGAGAATATAAATCTGTACTTCAATTCATTAAAATTTACCATGAAAGTCCAGCTCCGAGAAATGTTTTTTAAAGGCTAACACAGAATATTAAGTGTCCAAATATTTCAATGCTGTTGCCTTTGGATGCCACATAATATGGTTACCAAAATATGAGAAAAATGTAGAACCAGAAATTATGCACAGAAATGCATTAATTAGATAATTTCTTATTCAAGAGAAGAGATCTTTTATCTCCTGGAACTCAGGCAATTAGGTGAGGTCCATCACAGTACACCACAGGGGCAGTCAGCTGATACTAATGAGTTTTGTGCTGCAGTTGAGTAAACAACTGGTCATCACGGTCTCATTAAGGCTCTTCCATTTCCATGTTTTCTTCCCAGATGCTGGGCTCTGTGGTCCGGTAACATGGTAAGGTCTTGTCATTGCTTTGTGTCTGCACATATCACTTCTGCTTGTTCCTTCTGCTCTCTGCCCACACTGTTTTGTCTGCAGTGTGGGACTGGAGCTGACCCTGCCCATTCAGTGCTCACCCCATCCACATAATTCTTTTCACATCTTAGCACAGCTTCCACTGAAAGCACAGGCATGCTTACAGATGTGCCTCTTTCTTGAGTTTATTTTGCCAGCAATGAAAATTCCTCTTACAGAGAATAACTCTATCGTTTTATGGTCAGAACAGCAGTTGCCACAACTGGATCAGTTTTAGTCTATTTTATAATGATTGTTTACAATAAAGTATCATTTTTTTTAAATTACACTGACAACACTGTAACTTAAAAATGTTCAAATACCACAAAATAATTGATTTATATTGTATCTCTCAAGCATCTGTATTTTTTCATATGTCCATTCATATTTTATCAATATATCAATAAAAGTATCTGCACAAAAGAAATAACTAAATGTAAATCAATTTCAGCATTTGAATTCATAGATAATAAAGACTGGCTTTAAAAGCAGACATACAAAGCAGTTTATGGACTCTGGGTCAGGCTGTGCTCTCTGGAGTATATCAACTGTAACTTTATCTTAGTATCAATGACAACAGACATGTGATATGAGAAGCTGTAAGAGACCAGAACCTGAAAAGCAGAGCTGGTCAGGGAAATTTGGGTAGCACTCAAAGGCCACTCAGAGACTGATGGAATCAGCTATTCTGCTGAACTCTAAGACCTTGTCAACTGGATCAATATCACTAGCATTTCACTTCGAAAGAAAACTAGACTATATCAATATACCACTTTACGTACTTAATTTCTTAATCAGAATATTTCAACACAGCTTCCTTTATGTAAAAAGAGATTCCATCACTTAAACAGAGTTACCTATTGCCATTTGAGATGCACCGGCTACCAGCTGCTAGTCTAGATAGGAGTAGGTCTCCCATAGTCCTGTGTACAGTTAATATAACATAGGTAAATAGATATAGTTACAAGCATACACATCAGATGCTTGTATTTAGGTGACTAAATCCCAGCAATAACTGGGTTTAATGCCTGGATACATTTCAGCATCAAAGTGATCATCTTTAGACTTCTCTTGCAATTAAAGATAAAGATTAATTTTCTTGTTTTTTCATCCTTGAACTTAATCCATAAAATCTTCCTTAAAAGACATTTGCTCCACCTTTTATTTATACTGCTCACTTTGGTGCTTCTTGAGCTATAGTGCATAATATTTCATTGTTTCTAATCAAGAACAATTTTCATAAACAGGTATCTATAATGTCTGTCCATGTAGACTTGCTTTGTGATTGCTTACCTTAAAAAAAAAAAACAAAACCAAATTAAGAAACTTATTCCAACAGAAAAGTGTTTTCAAAGTACATAATGTCAGGACAATGTACCCTCATTCTGAGTAAGATCTGTGCTTAGACTTATACTAAATTCAGTTGTCTTGAATATATATACACATATATACACACACACACACATATATATATATGTATGTGTATCCCGTTTCAATACAGAATAATTTTAAAATTCATGTAAAGTCTTAGCAATTTGCACTTAGTTATATGAAGCAAGCTTTTTCTTGTCAAATTCTTCTCTTTCCCAGCATTTTCTTTCTTGAAGTAACATATTCCTTTTCAAACAGAAGCCTGCCAGACCACAGACTGTTTTGTCACAGAGAGAACCCTGGGGTATCACTGAATAGGCACAAAGAACATAACAATGCCCAAGAAGTAAATTATGCTTCATTTAAGCTTGTTTAAGCAGCAGAACTTGTCTCATCTCTCAGCTAGAACATATTTCACAATAAGAGCAAAAAAAGATGAAAGGGTGGGAAAAAAAAATAGTGTCTGTTTTAATGCTGCCTGTAATGGTAATTTGCTATGAAATTAACATTAAGGTAAAGAGAGATGCTCATAAACTACATGTAAAAAGTACTGAGCCACCAAATTTTTAAAAAAGAGGGAGATTCGGATTATACATATTTTTTTAATGAAAAACAGGACTCAAGAGGTAGAGCAAAATTATGAACTATGAGTGCAGACTCAGGTCTTAGCTTAAATTTCTGCCTTACTAGAAGCTTTTTAAATAATCAGAGAAGTCACCGAGGGACTAGACCAATGAAGGGGGCTTAATTGTTCCTTAGAATTGTTCCTTAGGCTTCTGTAACCCATGCCAGTTTTAATGGAGTACACACTGCAATTTCAAAGACAGAGTCAAGCACAGTCTTGTGTATGTGAGTGTTTTTTCACCAGAGACCACCAATTAATTCTGCCCAGATAACAAAAAAGCTGTTGTGGTAAGGATTTGCTTTTTCCTACTGAGCTTGACTACTGCAAAAAACACTGATCTGCAAGTGAGATAGCCACATAGCTTTATCCATCCTTAGATAAATTGGTTTTTACAGATATTTTCCTAAAGAGTGACCAGGAGTTGATATTCAGTTTTTGAAAATCATTAAAGATAATTCCATTCTCATTTACCCCAGTGTGAACTGAAGAATCTGATCCACAGACTAATGTGAACACAAGCTATTCTTTTGTTATATAACTTTAAGTGATTTTTAGCTTTGTTTCCCTTTTTTTGTGGCCAAGGATTTCAAAGGCCTCTTTATATGACAGCTTTTTTCAGTGTCAGGCTGTCAACTCCCACAGCTTGTGCCCACAACTTGTGCACACAGCTGTTGCCCCTGTCAATCCTACATGGTTTTGAAGAATCATCACACAGAAATATAATCCCAGTTTTTTTCATTCCTGAGAAAAATCAAACTTCACAAGAAGCAAGGCTTTAAGCATCCACAAACAGCAGCAGCTCAGCAAGGAAAATCTTTACTTACTAAAGAATTAAATGAGGAGCAATTGCTTGTCCCAAACTGTCCATTACCA
>JAWWEE010000040.1:21886573-21955748 GCA_035221455.1 Xenops minutus | reverse complement strand
TGCTGTCTTCCTTTTTGCTTTTCTTCTTATTCTTCTTTTTCCAATTCCTGTAATCCTCTGACTGTACTCCCACACTGAGCAGAATGCCTGGCTTCCTTATGTAGTTACAATAGCTAAATATTCAATAGGGAGTCTACAAAATCTAACATTCTGGGTTGTAAGCACTAAAAATTAGCCCAACAGCAATTATGTTGGAAAAAAAGAAATATCTTAAGGACCACTTCTCCCAGTCATCTGACTCTATGTTCGAGATGAGTTTCCAGAGGATTATATCCTTGATATTTACTTTGGAGTTTCACATGTAGGTAAACTGTCTCTCCCTGTCGCAGCTGCAGACAGGTGAGTAACAGTGATTTCTGTAGACTTCTTTTTATTTCAAGACTTATTGGTGAGAATCTGTGTTCAATTGTTTCCAAGATTACTGCACAATGAAAGGCTAGAGTGTTTACAGAAAAGGTTGCAGAAGAGGGAGAAGTAGTCACCTCCTAAAGCCTTTCAGGACCAGCTGCGTACAGACTGACACAGAAGAGACCATTAGACAAATAGTTTCAGGGAAAATTATTGTCTTTGGACATTAATGTCCTGAGGATAAACACTAGATTCAACATCCTGACTTTTAACAAGGATTGACTACAGTAGGTAGGATATCTGTTTAAAACTCTGTGCATGTGAGCCTTAAGTAAGTGATAGCATTCACTCACCTATGCCCATCTTTCTTTGACCACGTGTTTGAAAAAAACACAGCATCATGCAGTTTTTATGTAGCAGCTCATAATTTTTTGCATATAACAGGTATTTCTGCCTGCTGTGTATAAAGCTGAATCAGGAAACTTATAGGAAAAATATTTTAGTAGTTATGGCAAATACTGTTAGAAAGCAAGGACTAGATAAAGTGCATGTGTTGCATCATAACAGATTTTAATTGTTACCTAATCCTAGACAAATTTAATTGCTGTCTAGATGAATACCAATTTAATGTTTTGCTTCAATTCTTTTTTTAATGGAGTTAATATATGATACCATTTTATTTGCTAAAAAGAAATCTTAGATTTGGTGCAGAATCACAAGCAAATATTGTTGCCATGTTAATATAGACATTTCATTGGAGTATCAGAATTACCATTTTAAGACTTTAAGAAATTCTTTGGTTCTATAAATTGTCAACATTAATATGTAAGAAATTGAGGCATCAACTCATAAGAATCAAAATCCTTGATTAAGTGGTCAGATCATCAAGTCAAACCACTCATAAGGAAGGTTAAATATGACTGAATGTTCCTACTCGTCTGTATTGAATATGTCATTTAAAGTAATCCAGGAAATAAATTCTTCTTAATAATATTTTTATATCTATTATTAGGAGTGAGTTGAGAAGAAATTAAAAATCTTTAATAGTCACTGGATCCCACACTGCATGAAGAACCCTGATTAACCCAGAGAGTCCGATCTATGCAGTTTCCTGATATTAGCATATTCTGTCAGAAAAGACATTAAAAGTCTTAAATTTTCTGTATTTCATCAAAGGATGCTTGCAGGAAAAAAAACACACTAATATTTACATTTATTTCTAAGTCTCTAATAGTCTTACAGCTCTATCATAAAGTCACATTAGAAAGGATTAATCTGAGCAGCTATAAATTTATTCTAAAACTGATGTCTAATACAATGTCAAATGAATTGTATCACTAAGTGATTAACTGCCTCCAGTAAAAAGGAAGTTTAGGATAACTACCCCATATGTAGAAAGCTACATCTTAAATGCCAAAAGTTAGGTGAAAGTAATCCTGTTTTGTGGCTTTACAGTATAGAATTTAAGCACTTGATTACTGCTTTCATAACTAGATGAAAAAGATAAGTGACTGTGCAGCCAGTGGGGGTGAGAGTGGACACATGCAAAATTTCTTGTGCTCATATGAAGTAGAGGTTATTTGGGTTACTTTTTTTTGTTTGTTTTAGTGATCACAGATGACTCCTGCTAGTGCTGGCAGCCTTTTCAGCAATCAGTGAATTGGTAATTCCTATGGGAAGACATAACTATGAATAGACTAATTTTCAACCTACAGAGACTACATATGCATTGATTTTTTTTTTCTGCCTGAGTAGCCATTTGACAGGTAGTGAAATAGAAGCTGAGTACTGTTGAAAGTGAGAATAGTTGTTGCTGAGAAAATGTGTAAGTGACAGTAGGAATATGAGAAAATTGAAAATAAACTTATTGTCACCATGAAACAAAAAAACTCGAAATAAACTACTTTCGTGTCACAGTTGCACATATACTACTTGTAAACCTAGAGCAAAACTTAAAATGCTACATTGATCCTAGACATAGAGGAAAAAGTCAGCTCTGAATAAGAAGTCTTAACATCTTAAGTTAATGAAGAAAAGGTAGAATTTGGCTTGGGGCTAACAAACTGTAAATATAACTTTTCTACGTAATAAAAATTAAAATGCTATTTGTGTGCACAATAAACATCTTCACTTTAAAATAAGCTTGTTCAAATACCTAATAAACAATGTCAAAGTTACTATTTTTCCTTAAAGCCTGGAGTAAAAAGAGGTGTTGTCACTGTGAGAGACTGGAGAAAACTATTACTGGCTCACAACAACTAAAGTATGGGGGGGAGGTGGAGAGGAAGCAGGGCAAGTTCTGCAAAAGTGAGATGGTGCATGCCTTGTGATGACAACCTGGTTTTAGAGAGAAAGTGACAGCAGGAGTCTTGAGTGGGAGACCTTCTAGACCAGCGCAGCAGTGTAAGGCTCAGCAGCATCTGGCAATCTGCTTTTGATTCCTGGACTCAAGTGTCAGGATCAGCCCCTAAATTGCAGGAAGTTTCTGATGCACAGGAGTCTTTACATAACCTCTGCCCTGAAAGGATTCAAAACTTGAAATCAAAAAGCTAGAACAGGCCTGAAATCTAAAAATCTTCTGTTGGAGCTGTGGTGAATGTTACTTTGGAAGAGAACTGATGAACTTGCTGGCCTTTGTCAAGGCAGCCACTCATTGTGATTACTGGTGAAACCTGTCAACCCATTCTGTAGCTTTCAAAGTCAACTTAAATCTGGTATTTCCTAGTGCTGCATCAGAGTGAAGGGTGTGAGGCATCTTAGATCCTGGATCTTACTGGAAGCATGGAAAAGAATATTTGCCTCAGGAGAGATGCCAGGAATGATAAGCTCTCAGCCTTCTGTGAGAAAGATGCAAGTTCTATTCTGGTTGAAGTTTTATGATTTCAAAATGGCATTACTTTCAGTAGCAGAGATGTTTTCTTTGTACCAAGTGTTAAAACATAAGAAAGATGAAGGTTGCTTTACCTGTTTTTATTCTGCATGCTTGCATTCAAGTGGAAACCAATGACTAGTGGTGTTCCTCAGTACAGTGGTGGGTGATACAGTTAGCAAGCTGAAGGGTAGCAATGCCATCCAGAGGGACCTTAATAGGCTTAAGAGGTGGGTCAGTATAAACCTCATGAAATTGAACAAGGTCAAATACAAGGTCCTGCACATGGTCTGGGGCAATCTCAAGAACAATACAGGCTGGGCAGAGAATGAATGGAGATCAGCCCAGGAGAGAAGGAGTTGGGTGTGTTGATGGATAAGAAGTTCTACATGTCCTATCAATGTGTGTCTGCAGCCAAGAAGACTAACTGTATCCTGGGCTATATCAAGAGAAGAGGGACCAGCAGCTTGAGGGAGGTAACTCTTCCCCTCTACTCTGCTCTTATGAGCCCACATCTGGAGCTCCACTCTGGGGCCTCTAACATAAGAGAGACATGGACCCATTGGAGCAGGTCCAGAGAAAAGTCACAAAGATGATCAGAGGGCTGGAGCACCTCTCTTGTGAAGACAGGCTGTGAGAGTTGGGGTTGTTCAGCCTGGAGGAGAAGTCTCCAGGGATACCTTCTACCAGCCTTCCAATATCTAAAGTAGGCTACAAGAAGTTCTTCACTATGGCAGTGGTGACATTGGAACAGGTTGCCCAGAGAAGTTGCAGATACCTCATTCCTGAAAGTGTTCAAGGCAAAGTTGGATTGGGCTTTGATTAACTTGGTGAAAGGTCTCCCTGCCCATGACAAGGGGTTTGGAACTAGGTGATCTTTAAAGTCCCTTCCATCCCATAAGACTATGATTCAGTGATTCAGCAGTGATTCAGTAAATACTGAAACAGGAAAGACTCCAAGTCATATTGAAATAAATTTGGGGAAAAAAAATAAGTGAGGTGTATCAACTCTGAGAATGACATGATCTTCATACACATCACAGTTGCCTTTCCTCCAGATTTTCTCACTTACCTTCTCAGCTGGCTTTTTTTCATGAAGGGTGTGCTCATGATAGATGTCCTAGGACAGTCTGTATGATGTAGTGCAGCCCAAAACAGGTGTAACATCTCTACTCTTTAGAGCAAGCTCTTTGAACAGGCATCCTAGGGAAGTGATTGAATCACCATTCCTGGAAGGCATCCTAGGGAAGTGATTGAATCACCATTCCTGGAGCTATTTAGGGACATGGTTTAGCGGTGGACTTGACAGTATTCAGTTTGCAGTTCTTGACAGTCCAGGAGGTTCTATGAAAGTATACCTTAAATGCATCCAAATGCACAAATTAGAACAGCATAGCATTAAAATTTTCATCACTGGTGTTTTCTTTGGATTTAAAAACAGGAGGCACAGAGGCCTTATCTATCTTCGGTCATCCTTCTCACACATGTTTACTCCCAAGGGAGATCTGCTTCAATAAAAATAAATTACTGGTATATTTTTCCCCTGGGGAGCTTTTGAAGAGGAATAAACTTTTCACAAAATATTGTTCATAGAACGTTGGGGACTATTTCTCTTTTGGTTAAGTGTACACTGCAGTTCCGAGTAAAATAAAGTGAATAACCATAGAGCTTATTGTGTATTAGGAAGAGAATGAGCTGCTAAACTTATTTGCTCTCTATGTGTAGACATAAACACTTTAACATGCTCTTGTTGAGTTGTAAACTATAGCTTTCTACCCTATTTTAGTTGATATTGTGGAAGTACAACTTTTATGTCTACTAAGGTAACTTTCCATGTCCTCAGTCCACATTGGAATGACAATGAAAAGAGCCCTGCAAAGAGCTTTTATGAACACTATGTGAATTTAATACACTTGTCAAAAGAGAAAACTATCTGGTTGAAGCATTATTACAGATCTTGGCAACAATAAGTCCACTGATACCTGCATGCATAAAAGAGATGATGCAATTTTAGAATAATGTATTTTAAACATTTAGAAAACTAATGTAGAATAATGTTTGCTCTTTCAAACATGTTTTTTGTATTTTGTATGTGATCAACTGTCACTATGCATGCACTTCAAAATAGTAGGCTTCAGTAGTTTGGTTTTGGCCTTGACATTAACCTGGAAAAAAAAAAAAGTCCAGTTTGAGATTATTCTGATGATTATTATTTAATGATTTGAACTCATTTCAGTAAATACTGGGAAATAAAAAGTATTTCTTTCATAAGAAGACAGAAAATGATCTCTTGGTAGCTTCAGAACTTATTTTATTGGCTGTTCAGCTTTGCTGTCCAGGAATAATAGACTTCAACTGCTCGTCTACATTTCTGATTATTAAACTTTAAACAGCCTGACAATATGAGACATAAAGAATTAATATAATTCTCTATCACTACTATGAAAGGCTGAGATTTTTCTTCCTCTGTTGTATTCACCCAAATTAGAAGCACAAAATTTGTTTCTACTGGGGAATGATGTAGCACACTTTTGTGTTGTGTTATACCAAGAACCTCTGAGGGTGAATAAATGCTGCTCCATTTTGCCATCACACTAGTTTGCAAAACCAGCATGCTTTCCAGACACCCATATAAAAGCAGTTATTAATCTGTGCTGTTATCTTTATAGACGAATGAAGTAATTGTTATCTTATTATTAAATGAGGTAGTTCATGCTTCCCTTACCCTTTCAAATACAGCATAACCTGCACTGAGACATCTCTCTTTGGAAACCATTACTTGGCAGATGAGTCTGGCTGGTTACCAAAACCAGTCAAGATTCTCATTTTCAGATAAGATCTTTGAAAAGAAGGTGCAGGAGCCAACACCTGTAAAACAACACTACTGCATAAATTATGGAATTTTTTGATTGAATGTAGAAGGTGATGTGTAGGTGACATAGACTATATTCATGCACATCTTTCACAATAATGAAGAACCTATACACAGTAATGTCATACATTATTTTAAGATTGCTAATCCACCTCACAGATTTTATATGTGTGAGCTGTCCCTCACTCTTTAACCATTTACACACTTCCTCTATAAGGATTAGTATTTGAGTATACTGTATGTTAAATTATGTCAATACATTGATCCAACATCCCTTCTGTTTGTGATAAATGATTGAATATCCAAAGAGCAGAGGAGCTAACATGTCTATACAAAGCATGGGCAAAAGTCAGTTACTTTTTATACAGATTTGGAGGCAATGTGTTTTTGGGAGGGGCAGACAAATATGAGAACACCCCTTTTCATTTCTTAGAAGGAACTTGAAAATTTTTTTCTAAATTTTTCTACTTGTATCTGCACAAAGCAAATGTAAAATGA
The DNA here is from genome assembly GCA_035221455.1 of Xenops minutus. Classification (NCBI taxonomy): domain Eukaryota; kingdom Metazoa; phylum Chordata; class Aves; order Passeriformes; family Furnariidae; genus Xenops; species Xenops minutus. The sequence continues at coordinate 21,949,161 of JAWWEE010000040.1, read as the reverse complement.
ACATAAAATAATATTATATTGGATTAGTATTTCACACACATGCAGTGACTTGCCATTCATTTATGCCCACATGAAAGACTAGCAGTGGACATAGTGCCCTTGGCAAGTTGTGGTGCCTGCTCAGCAACATCTTGGGCCTTAGTTCCCGGATGACAGCATTATTCATGTGACTGTTAGGTTGGCAGGTGGGCTCTACAGTATTCCCCTAACATAGAGTCATCATCTGCAAGCACTCATCATTTCTTTTTATGGTATCTTCTGTGTGCTGCTGGTACAGTTTCTCATTGCAAACCTTGCTTGTGGGTATCTACAACTGTGTACAGCAGTCTCCTGATTTACCAGTTCTGTCTTTGTGGAAGCACCAGATATCTTACGGATTTTCTCTGTAGAAACACCAGTTTTAACTCTGAGGTAAGGTATTCACCATTATGGAAGAGACCTAGATCACTTCCCTGGGATGAGGACCTAAAAACAGAGTGCAGGGCCCTTCCCACACCCCCTCCTGCTATGCCATGCCTTGGCTGATGCACCATACTCTGCTTGGCAGCGCTCCTGAGCATTAGCACTCCCTTGGCCCATTTAAATGTGCTGCAGTTGCTCTGGAAAAGTTTCTGGCTCCTGGTGGGTTCTCTGTCCTAGGTCAGGATTCCTTGGCTTCAGCAAGCCTGTTGTACCCCTCAATGTAGTGCTCAGGCACAGAACTTACCATTGCAACCGCAGCTTGCTGCACCCTTTGAGGGATGTAACACCAAATTGATAAAAATGATTGCACACAATTATGATCAAGTTATTTCTTGAGAAACAAATGTACAAGAGCAACATCATTATAGTTTAGTGGCCTGCTATGTTGACATGTAAATGGCATGTAAATAAATATATCTTATTTCTACACATGTAGATTTGATAATTTATTCATAAGTGGCTTTGGGTAGAAATTGAACTGGTCCCTGAGCACACCATGTCTATCCTGATTTTACCTATCATCTCTGTAGCATATCTAATGGATATTAGATTCACGGGATGATAGAGATTTCTAGAAAACTAAGCTGAGAACATGTGCCTCACATAATCATTGTTCAGTTAATTGCTCCCATACTTTTCTGTCTTCTTGAATTGTCTCTCTATTTTTTTTTTTCCTTTTCTCTTGTCTCGCCATTGTGGATTCTGGCTGCCCCAATGTTTTAGATCTTCAGGGTTTAGAGGAACAACTGCAGAAAGACCATACCATCAAACTTTTTGTAATAAATTACAGCTAGAATTCATCTCCATTTTTAGGCTTGACAGACTAATTGTTAATAACCCCATGGGACAGTGCTCACATGAGTGGTCAGAAGGAAAGTTCTAGAAGTCAGAAAACTAATGTTTTATATTCCTTTCTAAAGTCAAGCCACATAGGATTGTATTTTCAAGACACTTTGCTTCAGGGTACCATTATTTAAGGTTTGCAATCTGAAACGATTTAAAGAAGTATCCACATCACGTGTTTTATAATATTCAACTAAGCAGCTTTGCTTACGGTAAGTTTAGAAGGTTGTTTGCAGTGGAGGGGAACAGGTCAGTAAGAAAGTCAGATGCCTGACCTTAGAATATCCTTCTAGATTCCTCCTCTTTAAAGGCACTGTGTTAGACTGTTTAAGTTAGTATTTCCAGACAAGTGCAGAACATGTAAATACTCTGGCAAATAAAGGTGAAATGTGCTAAGCCAAATATCAGATTATGAGGGTAAAAAAATCTGAGACCTGTATCTTGAAATCTAGGATGTAAGACCCTGTCATTATCCATTCTTTATAAGTTAGACTGCACTTTTTTGCCTCTGACAAAATTCCCATGTTAATAGCATTATTTAAGTGCAAAGTGTAATTGCATCAATAAGTGGAAGAGAGAGCAATAGAAAAGTGGCTAAATGTTAACCAATAATAGTGAGATATATGTACACATTTCATTAAAAGGTAATTACATTTAAAGGAGAGAACTTCAGAATGGTATTTAATTAGTTCTGCATTAGAAACAATTATAATGAAAAAATGTGTAGGAACAATAAAAATGAATCTTTTCCCAAATGTATTTAATTACATACAAAACAAATGGAATACAGAATATAATTAATACAAATGCGATAAAGCTGGCTGCCTTTTTTTTTTTTTAATATTCACTTTTAGAAAAAGTTGGCCATAATAATGGGAGTAGAAGTACTACTGTAATTTGCAATCAAGACAGAAGCTTCGATAAAAAGCCCTCTAAGGGTATATATAAATACCAAGACATATAAAAAGGTGCAAAGTTATCCTTCATGTTTTGAAACACAAATATAAATAAATTCCTAAAGCAGACTGGTATAGTGATAAGTGCACATGGCTGAATAGCATTTTCTGGCTTTATGATTTTCATAGCTTTATGATTTTCCTCTATTATGTCTAGTATAGAAAGCAGAATGAGGATTGCAAAGTACTTAAAGACTCCCATTCCCTTTCTAAGAAGTAGCCCTGAACAGTATTTTTAGCTCCTCTATGTTTTGCACAATTACCTACCTGTCCAAGTAATTTGTGTGCTTCTGTTGGCATGGAATTTAGGTTATAACTGTGATATAAGAATGAAATTCAAGTTTGCTTTACAGCTCTAACTGTTGTTTGGCTGGGTACAAGGGGTATCCACTCACAGTGTTCTTAGCCATCAGTTCCCTGTGTTGTCTAGGAACTCTCTGGCTAGTCTCTGCATAGATGAGACAATGAACTGATTTGAAACAGCACCCTGACTTGAGACAAGATGATTGACTGAACTCCTAGCCACTGTCAAACAAAACATTTGATTAACTGGTGCAGAAAGTGGGAGTTTTGGACAATTTTAGACATTTCCCCTGGCTATGCATAGGAAAGTTGTTAGGAGAAATTTGTCCACTTAATTGTGTTGATCCTCTTGGGTGGGAAAGCTGACAGTATCAGAGACCATACCTGATGCAGAGACATATAAATAATTGTTTCCGCTTATGTAGGTTTGGTCACATAGCAGTCTATTGCATATAGCAAAAAGAGACAAGATGTTTTGTACACAGTTTAAGATACTACAGTGAGAAGTATCAGGAATTTTATGAAGTGGTCACATAGGGCTATCTTCATTATAAAAATTCATCAGAATTGTTTTAAAGTCTCAACTGATTCAGGTGAAGATACAGTTGCAAAGGCCCTTGTAACAAGGACCCACTTCACCATCCAAATAGCAACCAGCTACCCTCTTCAATGGATTTGATTTTTCGTGTGATCTTTACTTATTCAAAGATGCCAATAAATCAGATTAAAAAAAAAAAATAAACCAAAAACAAAACAAACAACAACAAACAAAACAAAACAAAAAAACAAACAAACAAAAAACCCACTGTCTGTGAACAGTCGTGTAGGGCCTTACATGGACTGTGCTGTTCTTGCTGAATACCATTTCTAACATCAAGACAACTGAAACAAAACAAAGCATTTGTATATAGCACAAGAGCATAAAAATCAGGATAAAAAACTACATTTTCAACCTTGATAGCCCAAAGTTAAGAGTGGAAATCAGTACAAGTAAAAAATAATCTATGACTCTTCTGAAAAGATCAAGTGCAATCAGGGGGGATAATTCAAGCTGCATGGTTCTAGTTATAAACTTCTTTAATTGCCCAAGTCAAGTCCTCTCTTTCTACAAAACTTACAGAACGAGCTGAAGCACTAAGTTTAGTAGATTGATGATAGGTAGATAGAAAGATGGATTAATTATTTATGTTGCTGAATGGAGGTCAGATCTCTACTTTCATCTTTTGGATCTGGCTGCATATTAGAAAGATGGCCTGAATGCCAGATGTTAATGTTCCCAATTGTTGATAGATTATGGTCTCTAGGAGGCTCCCAATGTGTCTTCTACCTGAATTATTTATAGCTCACTAATTATTTAGACTATGTTTATTTTAAAGAACAGGAATTATCTACACACTAATTAAAACTGTCAAAAAGTTTTAATACCATTTAAGAATGCTAAACAGTGACAATGGTGAGATTGAATACACAATAGAAATCTGTCTTTTCTTAGTACTACGCTGTCCTAAGCTTCAAGTGCAAGTATTATTTTTGAAATCTGAGGTGGGAATCCTCTGACCAAATGTTAATATCTATATGACAGATACTTTGACCTGCCTGTCTTTGACACCTCTTGTAGTAGAGACAAATTAGCACTCACAGGACATAATTAATTTCATTCTGAATCAGAAGTCTAAAACTGATTAGAGAAAGAATATTTAGGAAATTCATAATTCCTTCCTTTATGACAAAGAAAGTATAGGGTGATCAACTCTTATGTGGCCATCTGCCGTCTGGACAGCTGAAGCTGTGATGACTCTTGTCCATAGGGTCATGCAGGGTTTATTTTTGTACACACTCTGATTGCAGGATCAGATCCAAGTAATCAATAACAGCAGAAAAAACAGCTTCTTTATTTGAAAATACATTTTTTTTTTTTTTTTTTTTTTTTAAGAAAGGAAACATCATGCTACTGATCATGCCTGGACTACATGTAATACTGAATGCAATTTTGCATCATTATCTATTACTATATAATTATCAATATCATTTCAATAGAATATCTACTGCAGATGACCTGAAGGCACTAATTTTGAAAGGTGTATTATAGGCCTGAAAATGTTCCAAGTGAAATTAATGATGCACTTGTCACTGAAGTTTGTAGGTACAAAACCAGGATAAATGCTGAGGGCACTACAAATCTTTTACTGTGCTAAAGACAGGTTAGATATACAAGGTCAAATTTGGTCTTATAAGCCTGAATATAACCAACATGTTCAACTTTGAGAAAGTTTATGGTTTGGAATAACTTCTGATAACAACCAAAATGCTTAGAGTGTGTATTGATGTTCAAGAATGGTATTCAACAGGTCTAGGCAATGGATGGGAAGCCATACTTGTAATGCTCAAAGGAAAGGTTATAGTGGAAGGCAGCTTTCTAGAAAAGTTAGACTCACTATAGACTATGGAAAGATTTAGTTTAATTTGCTTGAAACTCACAACTGTGATGCATACTCTGAAATTAGGAATTAATTTTATTGTTAAATAGGAGTGAATGTTTTTTGTTTCAAATGCACTGGTTGTGAAAGACAAAAATAATGCTGAAAAAACTATATCTTTTGTATTTGCCTGATTATTACCAGAAGATGTATAATCTACTGAATATCAGAAATTATTAAACCTCTATAACTGACATATAAATCTTCTGAGTTTTATGTTGCTGAGTGGGACATGCCTATTTTCTGTTTATTTATCTTCATGAAGGTACAAATAAAGTCTTTCCAATAATCAAAACAACAAAAACCACAGAACATCTGGGTTGGGCAGCAAGAGAATAAAAACCACAAAGTAAGCACTGAGGTAAACCTATTATCAATCATAGCAGAATACAGGAATCCCAAGGATTCCCTGGCTCTGCTAATAAATTCAACATCACTCAGGAGCTCAGTCATCCATACTGTAGAAGTACTGGAAAGCTCTGTGGCAAGCTTGTGGCTGTTATCCCATTCCCAAACTATTCACAGTACTGCTCAGAAATTAGAAGATTCATGACACATGTAGCAGACAGCCTGCATGAAACTGTATGTTTCTGAGGCCTTGTTAACCAGCATGTGTAGAGGCTATCCCATATTTTCTGTCCTCCATGCCCAAAAATGTTCTCATTCTATTTGATTTGCTAGTACAGAAAAAGACCAGTCAGAGCTTTTACAATGATTATATTGCAGTATATCCTGCAATACAATGCTAAAGATATGATGATATATAAACAGATGATTTTGCTTATAAACAGAAGTGAATCAGTGTGTTGCCATTATAAATGTTCAGATAATAAATTTATTTAATATTTTGTATTAATGTTGGGGTATATTGTAGCTACTTAGTCATAGATATCTTCAGAAAATACAGTTGGTACACACTGTATATACATTCTAACACTATACATCAGTATACATTTAAAAGAAGAAGGACCAAAATTTACCTGGACAAAGTATGATAATATAGTATATCCAAACACATGAGCTTTCTCTTTATAAGCTTTGAAACAAGCTAAAACCTACATGACCACAATAACATCGTGCCAGGTCCAAGTTAACAAACACTGATAAAAATTAACATTCATTTATTTGTCCCCTGGCTTATGCTAGGAAGGTCAGAGATCACAGATATCTTTTTAAAATATATTATGTAAACCTACCCTCTACATTAAAACACTGAAAGACAATTGGGAAATGCATAATTGCACCAAAACTTGACTTAAATTTTCCTATGTCAAGGGTCAAAATTTATATTATGTACAAATACTTATCTGTTCTAACTGGTCCTCATATCTCAGTATAAATTTCTATATATAATATAAATTTCTATGTATCATTTAACTGTCACAGTTAATATACATTCCTTTGTTCTGTGCCCATTAAGCTGTACTTTTCTTCCCAGTAAGACATACAGAGCAGGAAATACAAACCTAACATCTATCAATATGCCAGTGCAATATTAAAACCAGTTGTGTTTTTTTTTTTTTTTTCCATAGAATGTTAAATAGGGCATCATTCTACCAATATTTTGTCAGCAAGATGGCTGCCACAAGCAGGAACCTGAGATATCCCAATTATAAAGTAAAATTTTATTTTCAAATACTTTTTATTCACACTGAGGAGCACTTTCTCAGTTTCAAACTGCTGGCTAAGCAAAACAGATACAATTTTCTTTTAACTAGTTACTTGTAAATCTCTTCTGAGTATTAAACATGCTCATAATGATATGTCCATAAAGAGAACGAGTACAAACTTTATCCTGACATTTGATTTAAGCTGTGTTGGCAAACTTACTTGACAGATACAGTTTTTCCTCCAAGCTTTGAAATAGAGCAGATTGGCATAAAGATTTCTGCTTAAAGAGAAGACCTGATTTTATAGTGAAATGTGAAAATGAATAACACTCTTAATCTCTGCAGATTTTCCTACCTTTCAGTGATATGCTACTATGTAATGTCATTAGCAAAACAAAAGTATGACTACCATCCTTCCTTAAATGGATACTATTAAGTTATTTTAGTTCAAAGTTTGATCTGTATTAGTATAAGCTCTTGGCAAATGTCCTCTGGGGGGGAATAAAAAAACCCATTAATCTGTTACTTGCTTAAATTACTACTCTGGCTCATCAGAAAGAGTAAAATTAAAGCTAAAACATTACAGATGATATAATGGTTCTACCAAAAAAAAAATTAAAAAAAAATCTTCATGAAATAGAAAATTCTTATCTTAATTAGGGAACTGCAGAGTGTATACTGCTTTTGAATCATCATCTATGTATTGCAGTAATTTGGAGGAAAATTTAGTAGACTTGTGTACTTATGATCCCGATTAAACATGGTGATAGTTTGGAAAGTTTTTTTAGAGAGGTTTTTAGGTTGTAGTGCACAGATGAATAGCACTAAGTCTGTAAGTTTATACAAGATGGAAAAAATTACATATATTTTAATGCAAAGTTTCAATAAATGTATAGTTATCAATTACTATAGTTATTAATAAGTATCAATTTCACAATTTTTTTACAGGTAAGTGTAATTTCTTTCCTACAATTAACTTACTGATAGGAAAGATAGGGAAATTTTTCAGAGCAGGAGAAAAAGAGACATGAACCTTTCCAACAGAAGTTAGCATGAAATGCTTTCTCTGATAAATTAACAACCTTTGCTTATCTTAAATATTACAGCTGTTTTGTAGCATGTTACTAAAGTGAGCTGAACTTGTTCTGAGAGACTCTTATGATTTGTTTTGGTGATCCAAAGGAACTCTAGGAAAACTGTATAGAAATAAAGTGATGAGTCTGATTAATCAGATCTTTTTCTGACACAGAAATGATGTCTTTATCAGAATACCATCTGTATGAACATGATAAGCTTATGTGCAAAACATATACTACAATTTGTAGTATAAAATAGTATACTGCATAATAGATAGTGTTCTTATTTCTTGTATATAGTATTGTTATTACTGGATAAAATTCACAAAACACACCTATACGGAAAGAACTATTTTTTTTTTTTTTTTTAATAAATTCATGAGAAAACACAAAAACCTCCTCATCATTTTCTCCAAGGATTAGCACTGGTAATAATCCTAAAACTGTTATGAAATAGATGAACAGAGGAAAGAAAGGAAATGTACAAGCTATTTTAAAAGAGCAAGAGAGGGAAAAAAAGCAACCCTTCTGTGCAGTGTGATTTCATGCTTGCCATGAATAGCAAAGAGCTCAACAGTTCAAACGCTGTATGGACAGGGCTAAGCTTCACATCAACCGAGTTTAACTACCAAGGTCATAACCGCTTTTATGAACATCATAGCTTGTGGGCTGAATCACATATAGGCAGTATACATTTCTCTCTCTAATTGTACTGAGAGCCTTAGGAGACAAAGCTTTTAAAAGAGAGGGATGAATCCTAGCCAGTGTAGAACACTGGACATCTCTTGTAGATCTTAAGAAATGCTTTAATGTTGACACAGTAATTTCAGGGGAACAGTTTAACCAAGCAGAGCAAAACAAACCCTTCCACTACAGCTCAGTCAGAAATTGCTGTGCTAGTCTCTCCTACTCAGCTGAAATTATTGATTCCAAACTGTCCAATCATAGATAATCATGATCAGAAAAAGAAAAAAATCTAACAATTTCCAGACTTATATTTATTACTAGTGTTGAGATGTTCAGAGATCAAATCCAGTCTTTTTGAAAAAAAGTAGGATAGGATTTAGTACTTATATTCAGAAAAAAAAAAAATCACATATCTGAAAGATCGGGTTTCTGCATTTATGATTTGGCAGGTTCAAAACCGTAAACAATATTTTTGACATTTTTTCGTAGTACATACACATGAAATGTTAGTTGTTCTAATGATTACAATTACAAACCATTGCATTTGAAAGGATCAGTGTTTGAAAAGTTGGTATTTGTAGCAGCCCTGTGTGCTCACTTGTGATTACTATTTCAGATATGTTAAGCACGCCTTTTATAATAACAACTTTCTATAAATGCATTTTATTGCCAAATAGCTTTTAACTATTTTCTCTGTGGGTATATTTTCCTATTTGCACAGAGTTTTGTATTATCTTTAGCTGAAAAATTATTCTCTTGTTAAAAGAATAGACCTTTCTTGTAAAATTTCCAGGACATTTGCTTGACTATGTTTCACAGCAGATGTATATTCCCTGTTTTAGGGAATTATATTGACATGCCTTTGAATACTTCAGTGAAATTGTTACCAGCAGTTGATAATAAGCTTCTTTAATATATTAAAATTTCATTCCTGATATTCAATATTCAGCTATAAGAAATATTTAGGAATATAATAATACAAAAATAATAATAAAAAAAGCTCTTTGCTGCCATAATGCTGTATTTTGAAATCTGTAGACTGGTAAATCTTCTCTCATTGATAGTTATTCTTTCAAAACCAGTAAGATTATTTAAATTACTGATTGTCAGATAAATACAAAGGTCATAAATAGAATATGACTGATTTCAAGAATAGCTTATTTAATCTTGTTGTATGATACATATTTCAACTGTCCTTATCACAGTGATATTTTATTATTCATTATACCATTGAAACAGCAATAGATCAGAGTTTTTCACTTGTAGTGTGTTCCTATAAAAGACTTTAAAAAAGAAGATAGCAAAAATTATGAGATTTTGGTGATTTTCTAGCAAAAATCTATCAATTTGAAAGACATAGAAGAAATTATATATCTTCTGTGAAGAGCAATAAATTATTACCCCACAAAATAATACTTCCTTTTCTACCAGAGGGGAGGGAATTAAGATTACTAGAGCAGGTGAGTTTACTATAAAGATAAAATATGTATTGGGAAAACAGAATAACCTACCAGGCCAGCAAACATACTTTCATCTAGAAAGATTGGTCTGCTCTTGAAACTATTGAGTCTACTCAATCACAGAATCATATGGTTGAGATTGGAAGTGAGCTCTGTAGATCAGCTAGTCCTGCTCATACAGGGACACTTATACCCAGTTTCCCAGGACCACGTCTTCACAGCATTTGAATATCTCCAAGGAGAAACATTCCACAATCTCTCTAAGCACCCTGTACCAGTGCTCAATCACCCTCAAAGTGAAAAATTGTTCCCTGGTGCTCATATAAAACCTTCTGAAGAACTTGTTTCCACCCACTTTGCACCATCTTCAAGTATTCATAGCCATTAATAAGTTCCCTACTCTACACTTGCCCATTCGCCTTCCCCCTTCCCTCTCCCCATCTGCTTTGTAGCCTTTGATTATACTCTTTGATTATACTCCTCAGTATGTCTAGGAGTCCAGTGCTAGACATAGTATTTCAGATTGGACATCACCAAGGATACACCTCCCTTGACCTGCTGACAATACTCCTCTTAATGCAGCCCATGATACCGTTAGACTTCTTTGCTGCAAGGACACTCTTCTGGCTCCTGTTCAGCTTGGACCCTGGATCATTTTCTGCCCAGCTGTTTTCCATCTGGGTGGTCCTCAGCATGTACTGGTGCCAGGGCTTGTTCCTCTGCATGTGCAGGGTTTTGCACTCTTGTTGTTAAACTTCATGAGGCTCCTGTCAGTCCATTTTTCCAGACTGTGGAGGTCCCTATGGATGGCAGAACGACACTGGTATATCAGCCACTACTACTCCCAGTTCTGTGTCAGCAGCAAACTTGTGGAGGGTACAATCTGTCCCAGTTTTTTAGGACATATCTAGAACAAAAAGAGTAGAGTGGGAGAGGAGAGGTCTGAATCTAACCTACGTTTTTTAAATTCTAATGATAAAGAGACTCAGCAAGTGAAAAATAGCACAGAATAGAGAAAATCAGCAGAAAGTCAGCGGAACTGTTGGTGGTAAGGCATCACTTAATCAAATAAGTTATTTCAAAAAATTAAGCAGACCAGAACAGCAGCTTAAAAGCTAACAGTGACAAAGTACCAATCAATGTTATCAGCAAACATTAAATTGCTTTCCCAAACAAAATCCACCTGGAAGTTCACTACACACAAAAGGGCTACCTCACAACAACCTAGCAAGACAGATGTGTCGATCAACAAAAATGCTGAACCCCACGACAGTGATTTTAAGAGTAAGTAATTTTATTTTGATAAAACTATTGTCATATTTTTTTCTGCTAAATATTATATTAAAAGTCAAACCATTCAATGTTAGCATACTAATCTGTAAAACATTTTCAATAGTCTCAAGAAAAAGAACTTTCCTAAGTATCTGTTATGCACAGATGAAGAAAATAACTCGTTTACTGTTTAACTTTGTGTGCTTTTCATCTTGCAACTATTCTGATTATTATTTTCTTTGTAAGATTTTCTACTATTACTTGCTCAGAATAACAGGAAAAAACACAGAAGTGAGTAGTTTGAGTCTCAGCATGAAGCAGACTCCTCTATGCATATATCATTCCTGATAGAAGAATTTCTTACCTTTCTAAACTCAAAATAGATTTCCCTAGAAAAATAACAGTTTCATGTAAGTGTTAATACAGTATTTGATTTAGCATTTTTTTAATCAAATTATAGATTATTAAATCTACTTTTTCTGTCTGATTTTATTTTGGCTAGAGCATCAGTGAAACTGAGAAAAGACTATTTATATTCTCCTGAAATATTAAAAATGGAAAAAATGAGGAAAATTAGTTGTCCAGGAATAAGGAAAAAAACCAAAACCTTTTGATTGCTATCTCAGTAAGTTGGAAGCTATCAAGGAACTAGTCATGTAGTGACATAGCATAGCTAACAGAGTGCCTCATCAAGCAATAGCTAGTTCAATGGTGACAGAATAAATTTCAGTGAGAAATAAAAAATATCTACAAGGATCATATAAAGCCTCCTTTCTTGTTTCATCACAGTGGCTTCATATATAGTTAGGGAGCCTGATTCCTCTTTTAGGACTATTTTTTCTTTCAAGTAATTTAAGCTGTAAATCAGCTATGAAAGAAACAGCTGAAGTGAGAAGTTTAGATTTTTGATGAAGGTTTCTTTGTTGGCTTTTTGTTTGTTGTTTTTTTCTTACTTTTCTTTTACAAGAATCTGAATAACAAAGACTATAATTTTCCTAATTAAGAAACAGATTTTATTCCTACATTATGTGTTTTACACTTAATAGGAGGTGATATCAAAGAAGGGGAGCCATTTTGATCTGGTGCAAATCACATCTGGGAGTGAAATTACAGCTTCATTTAGGTCACCTGGCTTTTGTATGCATAAAGCATTCCAGAGTTCATACACAAGGAATATGACATGAAATTATCAATATAAATTATGAAAAAGGAGGCAGTGTTCATGTAACATAACTTGATTTAATGTAAGAATACTTTTTTCATGTTTATTCCATAAAATCTAGGAAAACATACTCACAGTAAATGGCTAAGGGAGAAGTCTAGTTAATAATATAATTATGGATAAATATATATAAACCCCTAAAAAATAAATCCCCCCAAAAAACCCAACAACAGAAAGAACCAAAACCAAAACTACTAATAAAAAAATCTACATCACTTTTCAAAGTGTCAGTGCTAGCAATTCCTCATCAAACTGAAATAGCATATTAAGCACAGTCTTAAAAGAATAATTTAATTTATGATTGATGTTGTCACTCAAAATGAGAATGATCCATACAATTAAAAAAATTTCATATGTCTTAATGTGGAAGTCAAAATATTAAATACATTAGCAAGAAGAGGAATATTTTAAATAAAATGAGTAAATTGGAAAATAAATCTGAAGTCAGGGAGGAAAATTTCAGTACAAAACAGATTTTTTAAGCATATAATATGTTATAAAGGGACTCTACATAAGCTGTAGTAGGAGTTGCTATTCAGAGAGGATTGTAGACCCCAAAACCACCCAGTCAGATAAACTAGCAAGAAAATGGGAAAAGCTGACCTTGTAACAAGAAAATATGCTACTGTCATTTAACCCAACTCATAAACTAGATTGAGGCAGTTTGAAGAGGTGTGGATGGGAATGCAAAGCAGAGGTCAGCTGTCTGTGGCAAATGTAATAAAGACTGTGACTGGATGGAAGGAATTCATTGCACATAATACTTAAAAGCCAATAAAGAGTGACTGATGGGTGTCGTAGAGGAAGGAGCAGTCCTGACCTGTAACACTAAGGAACAGCACAAAAATCTGCGAAGCAAGAACACTGACCTGATCAAATCTCATTTAACTGTATTTTTGCTTATTTGCAGTATCTGTAGAGTAAATTTGGCATATTTTGAGAGGCAACATCCTTTATATCACTAGCTAATCCATTTGTTTGTGGTTACAAGTGTCAGTACATTCAAATAAATATTTGCCTTCATTGCACACACTGGCTTGTCTTATTCTTTTGGGACCCAGCAGGTGGATGGAAACACAAAGGTGTTTTCTATAAGCCAGTCTGACTGGAAGTGACAACAGCCTTCAAGCTGGTATGCCACATCAAGAGCGGAAATCAAGCACATGATCATGCACACACATACAATGGAGAGAAATTCTGCAGATAAGGAGAAAAGGATATTAACTGATTTGAACTTGATAACAGTCCCAGGTATTAATTGAGTATCTAAAAGGCAACTTTGCCTGAAAAAGGTGACTCAGTTAAAGAGAAGTGGAGTTCAGTTTGCTTAAATTGTATGCTGTATCAACAAAATTCTAGTTTATGTATCTTTCTGGACAATCCAGCACACATAGAAAAAATGTATTATTTCCTTTCCCTCACCCCTTCCCCCCCAGGGGCCGATCCTCCCCCCCCCCCCTTTTTTTTTTCTTTTCTTTTCTAAGTAATGGAAAACTGTAGTGGGCCATTCAAAATCCTTAAATAACACGTCTCTAAGACTAGAAAAAAATCGGCAGATGTGATGGGTACTTTCATTTACTTTCCTTATCTATTTGTTGACAATATCATTACATTGAAGTCAAATTCTTTGAATAGTATCCAGAAAAAAACAGAAGTATCTGGACAACCTAACCTCTACTTACAAACAAACCCAATCGGTGTTTTGTGCATATATGAAGACTTTTCTACTAAGGATAATAAATGATCAAATCAGTGGGCTAGCTCTAGTGATCACAAACCATACATAACAGCATAGATTTTTATCACTGCTTCAGACATGTAAAAAATTTTAAGTTAGAAGATGACTATATTTGCTCCCCATCAAGTCCCTTTCACATGGCTAAAAATAAAATAGAAAGCCAACCTAAATGCCAAATTGCCGTTCCAGAACCAGGAAGAAGAAACAACCCCCAGAAGTGAGACCTTCTTCTGACAAAATGCAGCAAGGTGTTTCATCCAACAGAAGACCCTATTTGCTATCTAAGCTGCAGCTCAGCTCCTGTAGATAAGCATAGAGCATATTCCAGCTTCTCTGCAATCTAGTGATTGTGGCACTCAAGGTACAGCATTTATGAATATACTTCACCATGAACTGAATGAAACATAAGAGGGTTCCTAACGTTCTCCCTTCCTGAATGACTGCTTTAAATGTCAAACTGTTATGTAAAAATGAAAACATATTATTAATTTTAATGTCACAGCTCACCTTAACAGGGACCTAGAACTCTGTTAGAATATGTACCTATCTATCCCAATATTTCATTTTTGTCCATGTAAGGAGAAACACTGGCAACTGTTCTAACAGTTCTCAAGTCCACTAAAGCAATATCCTTCTGAATTTACAAATTCATGAATAGGCAGTCCTGGGAACCACATCTAAAAATCTAGAAAATTCAGTAGTAAGAGAAGATGTGCTAACAGTCTCACAGTTCACAATGTGTTATAATACATAAGAAAATGAACGATTTATTAACTTTTCTTGTCAGAAGAATAAGGAAAAAAGCCAATTTGCAGTAAAGAAGACATACAAAGTTGTTGTTTAGAACAGCTGGGAAACTAAGCTAGCAACTGGGATGAGTGCTGCTGAAGGAATAGCTCAGGGATGCCGAACAGTGGTCTGTGCTGTGCTAAACAAACTGATCTTCCAATAATGGCAGTAATAACTAACATCAAAATCCCAACAAGAACAATGAAATCCATTCTTCCAGACACAATTTGCATTTCTCTCCTCTGACTCAACAACATTCCATCTTCTGCTTCTGTGTTAAGTTGCGGCAGCAGACAGAACAAAACACCTTATATTCAGGACAGAAAAAATCTGTTTTGCCTACTTTGTTGCAAGACCCTGAATCAGCTCTGCTGAATGGATTAATGAAGTTAAAAACATACCAGCAGTCTACTTACAGATCAAAGGAAAAAAAAATGCCATCTAAAAGAAAGGAAATTTTATTTTAGCTATTTATTTCATGCTAAGATCCGAACTGTAGACACTCCTACCTCCAGGGCAGAAAAGAGAATTGTACCTAATTCAGTGCAAGAGATAGAAGGAGAGACACGGTGAGATTGTTAGTTGCTGTCTGACAGTTGCTTTCTACTACAACAGACCCTGGCCAGCTGTAATGATCTTAAGGAGTCTCAGGTGCAGTCATCAGGAGAGGCCATTGAAGTCCCTGCTCTAGTACTGGCCTGAAGCAGAAATCTCAGATTCACTTCAGGCAAGAATCTTAAAGCAGTAGGAATAAAAATGAGAACTATTAGAAACATCTGTGAAATTTGTAGGCATAGTGCACATATGGAGGTGTCTAAGGATATTACTGTTTAGGTTTTACTATCTTGCAAATAACTTTTTTTTTTTTTAATTCCTTTTATTTGGTTGGTTGGTTTGGTTTTGGTCATTTTTTGTTTTTTCTGAAAAAAAGATGGATGGGAAGATAATGCATCTTGGGAAACAACACTACAGCAGGGTTTTGATAATTTAATGGGCTTGTATTTATTTCTATGTATTTTCTTTAATCTCTAGTTTTTTTTTTTTTTGTTTCTTTAATTATTATTCAGCAGGTATTTTACATTAATACTTTCAGTAGACGATAGTGTACTCATTATTTGAATGGTATTTTAATGTTTTAATATAAAGTGTGTACAATAAAAGTTTATTAGTTTATTATGATAATTGTTGGGCTGCACAGTTATTTTACTTTTAAATCTTCAGTACAACTTGTGGGAGGAGTAGGTTCAAATAAAGGGTATTTTCTTCTCAGTGCTGATCAATATCTGAAATAGGGTACTACACCTGCATTTAGCATAGTTATTTTGTTAAACTTTCACAGTAGATGATTAGTGTCTTGCTGTTTGTGACAGCTGTATGAGGAATAGTCCTTCATCAGACAAGCTTCTTATGTAATAAAGCATTTATGTAATGTGTTTCATGGTTCTTATCTCTAGGAAAGCTAGCTCTGTGTAAACACTTCAGTTAAGAGTTACAGACTGTACTCTCCTTGCTTTCTGTAGAATTAGGTAGGATAAAAAAGGTTCAGAATGTGGGTGTGTATATGTACAAAATTATATTACATAATATATATATGTGTGTATAGATTTTTACAATTTCTTTCAAATGAGAATTGCTATAGGTGCAAGAGACAAGGCTGGTCTGACTGTATTATGAATCTCAAGTAGCTGAGACTTTGCAGTCCTTATTGTGTATCTTAAAAACAGAAGGATCTGCTTCCATGGCTACTGTTGTCTGTTGTAGGAACTTCCCAAATATAATGCACAAGTGACTGATATAAAATGAAATTAAGGAATGGGAATATAATTAGCACTGATATACAGTTTCCTATGTGACTCACTTAATTTTCT
Organism: Xenops minutus; assembly: GCA_035221455.1. Lineage (NCBI taxonomy): Eukaryota > Metazoa > Chordata > Aves > Passeriformes > Furnariidae > Xenops > Xenops minutus. The sequence goes on along the minus strand of JAWWEE010000040.1, from coordinate 21,932,398 downwards.
CACCTAAAGGGTGGAACCTTCCAGGGTTCTTGGGTCTCTTGTTCCTAGTTTGTCCAAACTGATGAGGACTCTAAATCCTTGTTATACCATTCTGCGTTCAAAAGGGTAGGGGTGGGTGGAAAAGGAGGAAGGAGTGAAAGCTTTCTTTACTTAGAAAATTAACCTGAGTTAATGAAAAAACTTGTGTTCTTGGGGTAATTATTACTGAACACTAAGAATTAATATCTGAATACACTCAATTTTTATTAACAAAAATCTTATTTTTGCAGTATTGCACACAATCCATGGAAGTGGACAAAATTTACACTAATGGATGCTCTAGCTCTGCTTCAAGCTAAACAACAAAAAAAAATCTCAGTATAACGAAACTACAAAACATTAACCATTATAAAATATAGCAATATGCAGTATGTCTTCCATAGTTTTTTGTTGTTGTTGTTGTTTTGGTTTTTTTTTTTTTTTTTTTTTTTTTTTTTTTTTTTTTTTTTTTTTTATTATCCCTGAGAGTTGGGATCTGATATGTTTGGTGAGACAATATCTAATGTCCCTTAACAACATTTATTTCAGTCAAGAGAAAAAGAGACCTATGGATTTTGCTTATGACTTGCTGCTCTCTTCCTCTGTAATAGCACAATGCTAGTTGACTCACAGTGGAGTTCTCACGTGACCTGTATGATTCGTCACTTTTTAAAACAATTCATTAATGTAATTTTTTTGTTGTTTGTTTTACACACCTATTTATTTCTTGTAAATTTTTCCTTTTTTGTGGAGGAGAGGTTTCCTTTTCAATGCCATGAGTAGTTTGAAAGGTCCTGCAAGTCAAGCCTAGCTTCTGAAATCAGGTAAAGTCAAGTGCCATCTCCATGCCTCATAGGCTGTGGAGAAGATAACCTATCTGTTGTTGAAACAGAAGTTCAGGTTTGTGACCACCTGAGCGATCTGAATATATATTAAGTCTATAGGACCTGATGAGATGCATCCCAGAGTTCTGAGGCAATTGACTGATTTAGTTGCCAAGCCACTTTCCACAATATTTGAAATGTCATGGCAGCCAGGTGAGGTCTCAGGTGACTGGAAAAATGTAAACATTGCACTCATGTTTGTCTCTGTCTTCAACACCAGTGATGGACCGAGTGGGTCTCAGTGCTCTGAGTTGGAGGACCATGACACTGAGAATGATCAGCTCCCAGTTGATCCTGAAACTGTTGCTGCTCCAGATGGATCCCTACAGTTCTATGGGGCCTGATGGGATTCATCCAAGAATCCTCAAAGAGTAAGCGGATGTGATCGCAAAATTTCTCTTGATGATTTTCAAGCAGTCTTGGGGATCTGGAGAGGTGCCAGCTGACTGGAAGCTGGTCAATGTTGTCCCAGTTTTTCAGATGGGGAAGGACTCTGGAAACTACATGCCTCACTTTAGTTCATGGTCATGGAGAAGATTATTCTGGAATGTATTGAAAAAACAGCTGAAAGACAACGCAGTCATTGGTCACAGCCAGCATGGCTTCACAGAATCACAGAATATGCTGAGTTGGAAGGGACCCACAAGGATCATTGAGTCCAGCTCCTGACTCTGCACAGGACCATCCCCAAGAGTCACACGCTGTGCCCTAAGAGTATTGTCCAAATGTTTCTTGAACTCTGTCAGGCTTGGTGCTGTGATCACTTCTTTGGGGAGCTTGTTCCAGTGCCCAGCCACCCTCTGGGTTGTGGATGTTTGGGTTGGCTCCCTGCCAAACCCAACTGCTGGCCACGCGGATTCCCCACCCCCCCCAAGAGAGAAGGGAAAAAAAAAGTACCAAAAAGACAATTGTATTAAAGATATATATGTATATTCACATACATTACAATTATATACAATCAAACACTATGAATCTACAGAACAAATCCCAGAGCAACCCCAAAAGGGAAAAAGGGGAAAGGGAAATGGAACAAAATGGGTAAACCAAATGAAACAGACACACACACTCGTAAACTCAGGGAAAAAGCTCAATAAGTAACTAATACAATCGATTCTCACCAAACTCCCCTTAAGAGAAAGCAGGTCTTTCCCCTCCGTACGGCTGGGACAGCAGCTTCTCCGATGGGCCTCAGCTCATAGAGATAAGAGCCGAGCCGACAGAGAGTTGATGTCCTCCAAGCACACGAAGGAAGAGAGAGTGAGGAGAGGAAACTTTCCTCCTGTCTTTATATACACCTGATTACGTGAAGGAATGGTGTGGAATTCTTCCTTAGTTATGACCTTGTTACCAAGGAAGGCCTAAACCAAAACGAAGAAAACTAAACCACCACAGGGTGAAGAAATTTTTTTCTAATATCTAGGCTCCATCTTAGGACATGCTCTTTAATGTATTCAGAAATGATTTGGATGCAGGACTGGACAAGTTTGCAGATTATGCAAAACTGGGAGGAGCTGTTGACTCCTTTGAAGGGAGGGAGGCCCTGCAGAGAGAATTCGACTAATCAGAAGATTGGGCAATCACCAACCATATGATGTCCAATAAGGAAAAATGCCAGCTTCTGAACCTGGAGTGGGACAATCCTGGATGTTTGTTCAGACTGGGGAATGAGATGCTGGAAAGCAGTGCTGTGAAAAGGGACCTGGAGGTCCTGATTGAGGACAAGTTGAGTATGAGTCAGCAGTGCCCTGGCAGCCAGGAGACACATGATGTGGCTCTTGGAGGTGGTTCTGTGCAAGGCTGAGCTAGACTTGATGATCTTTGTGTGTCCCTTTAGACTCAGCCTATTCTTTGATTCTGCAAATATAATGGTTACAGCAATGGTTATGTGTTCCAATACTATAGACATTTTTGTAATGCATCTGAAGTTCTGTAGAAAAATTATGTTAAACTATTAAATGAATGCTCAAAAAAAAGCTACAGAGCCTAATTTGGGTCCTTAAAATTAGAGGGCATACACTTCTGCCTTCACAGTTTAATTCAGTACAGTGTTATATAATAAGAAACTTAAGACTAAGATATTTATCCTTGGACTTTGAAAATAGCACCATTTAAAATCCTTATAAACTAGCAAAAAATGCATTATGATTAAGATAAGTGATACTTGCTGTACATCTGATGTGTGCATGTATATGCTTGTGTGTTGTACACAGATGTACATAGATGCCATAGATAAATTATATGATTTTTAGAAAATATTTCTAAAACTATGAAATGTTTTATTTTGGCTCACCATACTTGTACTTCATCCTGCAACCACATTGTTATATATTAGCTAGTATTTTGAAAGATCTTTTCAGAGTGGAAGTTCTGTTCATTTAAATAAATATTTAGAACAGTATAATAACACAGTGTAGTACTGTTCTGTATTAGTCAGAGAAAAGTTATGAAAAAATTCTTATACAGTAAGTTACAACCAAGGACAAATGTAAAACAGTTGTCCTTGACTGCTTTATATCTAGTGGCCAAAAATAAGCTTTAGTGATTTATGATAAGAGAAATAATGACTTCATTAAAGACTTGTTCAAGCTCATTTTTCAAAATATATAGTACTTGTGATTATTACTGATTTTTTAATGCCTCAGTTGTACCATGCAACACACATCATTTGCTTATCTCATTAAAATTTTCTCTACATAAAGAAAATATTAGGTCATCAACCTAATGTTATGAATTCTTTAAGCTAGATTAAAAGAGTAAGATTGAAATAACAGCATCTTTGATGCTGATAAACTATAAAATATTTCTTAGCTTCTTAGTGCCTAACTGTTCAAATGCTTTGGTTGGTGCCACCTTTTTATTATAGTTCTGGAATTTTTGTAGTGATGAACACTGAGACAAGAGCTGTATCTCCCTGAAAAATAATTTAAATCTTGTTCCCTAAATAGTCTCACTAACATTTTGGTTTCCACTGCTGTAAGAATATAGCTTAATATTAGGCAGACTTTCTGTGAAATTCTGATTTTACAAATAACATTGTGTTGGCTTAATTTACTGATGTGATGTCTCCATCATTTCAAACAACTTGTTTAATATTAGTGTTTTGTCATCTCCCTTTAAAAGAAACTTCTGTTCTCTTATGCTTGCAGTCGGCCACCCTTAGCACTTTCACTTTCCAAAGTGCCTTTGATTTCATCTTTCCAGGAATAGTTTGTCCAGTTCTTTGCAGTATTGAAAGTATTCACCTACATGGAGATAGGAATGCTTCAGAATGTAAATTCAGGCCTTGATTGTACCTGCAGAAATATATACTCTATGCTCATGTGCAGCATCTCTGATGTCAGTGGAATTTATCATTGTTACTGCAAGATATGACTCAGGCTCATCAAGTATAATTCCAAATATCTATTTATGACACCTCATTTCAGAGACTAAGTATCCTAGGCTTCCGCAGATGGCCCTGTGTTTTAGGTAATCTGCATCTACCTCAATTCATGTCTCTTTTTACAAATACTACAAACAGTGAAGGGCACTCTTAAACATGTGCTTGAAGCTAGTAATAGGAATCCATAATGCATAAGTATGTTCCCAGCATGGTTTCTTCAGGTAGGTAAAATTAGGAAAAAAGGCAGATGAAGTACACCAACAGCTGGTTTTATAGAGTTCATACATTTAATAATAGCTAAAGTAAGCATCTTATTGTGAGTGTTTCTGGACGGTCTAAATGCAAACAAACTGGAGACAGTGGAGAAATTGATTATTTGTTAGAGAAAATATGATTTGTATAAATGCTGTGTAAATGCATAGAACTATAGAACTATTTTACTATTATAGTGTATTTCAACAGTAATCCTTTTATTTCTGACAAATAAATATTTTGAATGCAGATCCAAGTAAACCATATTTCATTCCTCTTCCCTGTCAGAGTGTCAAAGATGCTGATGAATCTTGATTAAAAACAAAATATGAAAGAAAATATTAAAAACTCTTCAGATTTCCTGATTTGAACATAAATTTATCACAGCCTATCTTGCTTGGAACACTACTGTCTTTACACACACAAAGAGGCATTGTTTCTATTCTAAATATCTGAACACACAGAAAAATGTGCTTTACCAGTCATGTCCAACTGAACAAAATAAAATATGGAAAAAAATATTTTTTTAGAGATATCTTGCATATATATTTAGAATTTACATTCCCATAAAGTTCAGCTTTCAATCTTATCCTTAAGCCATGAGTGGTTTTTGTCTGTCAAATAGACATTTGAAAAATCTCCAAAAAAAGAAAAAAGGCAGGTGGAGAAATTTACCAAACAGATAACTTTATCTAGATGCTGCAATTTGACTGAAATGAAAAGAGTCAGAGTAGGAAAGTTGCTTTGCCTTAGCATTAAATATTAACCACCCATACAGAAAAAAAAAAAAAAAAATCCTGTAAAGTCTGAATGATGTGTTGTATTCCAAAGTAATGAAGCAGTAAGCCTTATGGAAATAATGTCTTCACAGTACTCAGCAAGCTCCTTGCCAAAGCTATTTCTATTCAATTTCAAGCCTAGAAACACAGATACAATGCTCTTGGTATCACAGTAGTTATGTAGTTACCAATGAAAAGGATAATGTACAGTAGTTGTTTCTATTTATCCTGACAAAATAGCTTACTAGAGTCACTGTAAATAGTACATCTCATTAGTTTTGCATTAAAAAAGAACACATTTTAGGGTCTACATGAATAAGTTAGTCTGAAATACTTTGAAAAAGCCTGTTACACAAAACTATGATTAAATCTTTTCCAATAAATTATTTAGCTTTTAAATCAAAGGTGAATATTGTTTTTAAAATGGGTATTTAATTTAACGAACGGAGTGCAATTTCTTTCTATAGAAGTAGAACTAGAAAGTGAAGCTCTCGGGTATGATTGGCTTATTCAAGGAAATGCAGATTCTATCTTGCTATTATTATTATTATTTTTAATAGTACTGTAAGAAAGAAGAGTTCTGGTACATGTGACAGTCCAGAAAGGGGATGAAGTGGACCAGCTGGGTCAAATATGCAGATACTGTGTTCTGAGAGGTTTTATTATATGCTGACATATCTGAAAGTTTCAACTTTTCTTCAGTCCTGAAATGTCTTTACCTTGTGCTGAGGGAAGTGAAACCAAAATGGAATAAAAGCCATTACTGGTGTTGCCTCATTGTCAAGAATGATCCTGCAGAATGTATAAGTAACCCCCCAATGTGTATATTTCTTATGCAACACAAATGTAAATATATCAGTGTTTTCTTTTTCTCAGGTCTTTCTAATCTGCTTATCATCCACTGTGATCATTGGTGCTTGCCTGTAAGTATGGATGAAAAGGGTATATTAAGATTGTCAAAGTTACTGTCCAAGACATGCAGACATTTAAATCAAACATCTCTCTATCTCTGCTTTGGTAAGAAAGCCCTCTCTTGAGTAGGCTATCTGGCACATGAGGTGCACCTATAGAATATAATTCTATTAATCTACAATGTCAGATATGTTAGCAATATGTTAGATAACATTGTTGTGAGGGATACGTTGGGTATATTGTTGTCTCTCTACAGATGTTTGTGACTGCAATGACTGTCACTTTTAGTGCAAGCTTAATTTTTCATACATTCTGAAAATAAAGAAAATATTACTGAAAAAAAATAGTTTACAGAACAAATATATAATTAGTGTAAATGGGAAGAACAACCTGAAGTTGCAATGACTTAATTCAAATGAAAATTGGAAATGGGTACTAAATACCTGGAGCCAAGAGGTACATCACAGGTAGGCAAATAAATTTTTTGAAACTAATCTTTGCAACAAATAGGTTTCAAATTATTATAATCGCAATATAACCATTATAAAAACAATTACATGTATGTTGTTATACTTGCCTACAACCTTCACATGTTTTATTGTTAACCAGGATACATCCTTATCCACATCAGATGCATCTAGCTCTGGCCTCAAGTGAAACTTGGTATGTTTCAATATTGGATCTTAACTCACCTTTCTGGGTATGTTCTTGATAAACCTAGAGGGTTTTTTTTGTTGTTGTTTTTGGGTTTTTTGTGTTTGTGTTTTTTTGGGTTTTTTTAATAGGTGTTATCATTCATTGTTTGAAACTGAAACATCCCTGTAAAGGCTGAAAACACTGAATAAAGCTAATGCTTTGTTTTCAGAGGCGAGTCATATGTATTGAACCTTTTCCCTCTTCATTGTCTGGAAACTGGATTGTGTTCATAGCTACATCTTGTGCTTATTTTTGAGCACTTTCTGCAGGAAGCACATTTTCAATCTTCAGACTTGGTGCTTATCCACTAACAGAGACATTTCAAATACTTTCAGGCTTAGTGAATATTGCGTCAAGAAAGACTTCACAGTGTCTGGGCTCTTACAGCAATCTTCCATAGCTGCAAATATACATTTGAAAAAGAATGCAGATGTGAACCTCAGAGGCACATAAAAGTCTATCAGATTTTGACAACATTCTCAGATTCACTAGTATTCATATGACTCTATGAAAAACATTTTGGTTGATCAAATAAAAAGATAGCACCAGGATAAGTTGCTTTTGACTCCTATTGAGGGTATATGTTTTTTTTATTTAATATTAGAATATAATTCTATCCTCCTAAATACTGAATGAGAAATCTTTATTCAGCCACTAGAAACATAGAAATGAGTTAAAACCCCTTCTCATTAAAAGCAAGTGGTTTGAAGCAAAGTAAAAAAATGCAGCCAAGAAGATATATGATTTTCTTTCATCCTATTGTTCCAACAAGTTTCAATTTTTTTTGTTCTGAAGGTCTTGTCTTAAATAGCTGGATTCCTACATTCTTTCAGTTGTAAACCTTTCTGCTAGTGGTGTCAATAACTGGGATAATTAAAGACAGTCATATCTTTGTATTGAAAACGTCCGTCTTCCAGAAACAGATTCAAGTTAACAAGTTCATTATACTTTCTCTTTTTTCAAACATAATGCAATTCTACAAACTCTGTGAAACTAAATGTTGATGTGTCATAGCAATGCCAATATATTTTTCTACTACTGGGAAGATTACTATTAGATTTTCTTGAATAAAAAAAAAAAGAAAAAAAAAAAAAAAAGCAAGCTTCAACCGCAGTGTCATGGTTTAGGCATCACTTACATAGAATTACACAAAATTGCAGCAAGATGGCTACAGAAACCACCTCCATTCACATCGGGATGAGTCTCACATCTCGGGATGATGAAGTATTTTTATTAATATAGATATAAAGAATAGAGTGATGTCTAGAACAAGAAGAAAGTGGAACAGAGCTAACCACAGTAAAGAATCAAAGCAAATTACACTATTTGAAAAAAACCAAAACCCCAAAATTTAACATCCATAGTTGTCTTCTGAAGAGAACAGTTAAGGTGTTAATCATAATTTTAGTTACTCTGGTTATTTTGATTACTTTGATCAAAATCATGGAACAAATAACAAACCAAGAAACTTTATTCATGCTGAATGAAGAAGCAAAGTAGAGAAAAATAATTAAAGAATAAGTTGTCAGGAAAGACTGGGCTAAGGCTTTCAAAAGTGCATTTTCTTGAGGTGGAGGTTTTGGGGAATTTCAGTGTAAGTTAGAATTTAGCATTTAAATGTTTGAAGATTACCTCATCAATACAGAACTGAGATTTGATTTTTTTTTTTTTTTGAGTGTAGGATTTTAAGTTCTGTTATTATTAAATAAATACCCTTAATAAATTAATTCATTGAAGATTTGTCTTATTTGAAGTAAACAATGTTTGTGTCAGACATATCAGCTCCATAAAATTGTCTTCATTGTTGTCAGTTTTCCACTTAGATCTTTCTCAAAGGGATAAAAAAATGAAAAATTTTGAACATCTTAGCTATTAGGTCACACTCATTTATAACAAAAGATTTACTTGGTAAGTGCTCCCCATACTAATTCTCATTGTTTACAAATAATTTATCTGAAACCCGTAATTAATTTAAGTAGTTTCTGTTATGCAAGTCAGTGTAAATTGCATCATTAAGAAGCAACACTTCATGTCAAATCATAAGACCCTTACAAAATGTAGTGCTACAGCCCAAAGCAATGGAAAAATAAAGGGTAAAAAAAAAAAAAAAAAAGAAATCTATCCCATTCTAATAACTTTGCTGTAATTAGATGCTAACACTGTAGTGAGAAATTACTGTACATGCACTCAGTTTCTCTCTGTTTTCAAATACATTTGGTATACTGAATCACCAATTACTTTAGAATAAGAACATATAAGCAAACAGTCACAAGACTGTAGCATGTGTCTCCAGGAGTGCAAAATAATAGGAGCCTTGAAATTACAGCACCAGGGTAATACCAGAGAACATAGATCTGGACTGACCAAGAAATAATTGTTGTTACAGTGGTGTAAAAAGCCCAATGAAGTTAACGTTAGCTGACAGCATAGTGGAGCTGTCTCTAAAGCACAAATAGCTATCACAAAAACAAGTAGTTGCACAGTAGCTGCTGCTTCATATTCAGGTGTGCTGTACAGTTCTCTCTGATATCCTACACTGTAGTGCCACAAATCTTAGAGTAATTATCATTAAAGAGAATTGTTTCTTTGCATTTGATCTAAGGTTTCATTGGTTGTGGTTATCTGCCTTGAGAAATGGCTGTTGATTCTGAATGCCACTGTGGTGGCATCAGTATGTTTTCCATCACAAAAATGTCCCCTTATTTCCTTTAGTGTTAGATGGATATTTGTGTCTTCTGAAGGAGAGAGAGGAGATGAGATAGCCCCTAATATGTCAATTATTACAGGCTGGCTTCAGATGGATCAACTCAGTCTCAGAAGAACTGCACCTCAAGGCCCTGAGCTTTGAATGGCTGATATATTTCATGGAGTTCTAATAGGTTCCTGAAATCTTTTATACACCTGGAAATGACAGACAGAACTTCCATTTTCAGGCAGTCAAACTTATGGCCTTTTTCTATGAGAGAACTATCCTAATTCAGAAACTCCTCAGCTGCTCTATTTGGAAGATTTCTCTGCTGCTAAAAGAGATCAGAAAAGATATCATGCATGATAAAAAAAGATTTTAGATCTCTAATGTATTCACTCCACATACGATGTTTTGGTAATAAACAGATACAGAAATTGAGTTCAATATATTGTCAGATAATGTATTCCCAGAAAAACTGCTCTGCATTTAGATTAAGTCAGATTGTACAAAGCCAAAAACATGAACATGAGGTTTTGCCTCTTAATGTTGTTTTCATGCAATTATTTCCTGGAAGACAATCCTGAAGGAGTTTTTCAAGTCTTTGAGCATGCATAAGTAACATGCTAATGTAAAAAGATCATGAAATGGAAATTCTTATTTGAGCAGGAAGCATCTGCATAGGAAAGGTATGTTTTAAAAAAGTAGTCAGATATTCATTTGCAGTTTTGTATAGCTGCAGTCCTGTAAATAATGCTAACAAAAGCTTTTGCTGTTATTCTGGAAGAGAGGGTGTGGTGGGTTGACCTGGCTGGATGTCAGGTGCCCATCAAAGCTGCTCTATCACTTCCCTTCTTAACTGGACAGACCAGAGAAAACATGACTCATGGCTTATAGATTGAGATAAAGACTGCAAGAAATTGCTCAGCAATTACCATCAAGGGCAAAACAGAATTGACGTGGGGAAAAATTACTTAATTTATTAGAATCAAATCAGAGTAGAACAATGAGAAATGAACCCAAATCTCAACCATGTTTCCTCCACTCCTCCCTTCATCCTGGGCTAAATTTCACTCCCAATTTTCTCTATCCCCTGCCTCCACAGAATTGCACAGGAATGGGGAATGAGGGTTGAATTCAGTTCATCACATGTGTCTGCTGCTCCTTCCTCCTTGAGAGGGTGACTCCTTGCACTCTTCCTCTGCTCCGTGGGAAACAGTCCTCCAAGAACTTCTAAAACATGTCCTTCTGACAGGCTGCAGTTCTTCCCTAACTGCTCCAGGGTGGATCCCTTCTATGATGCACTATCCTCCAGAAACAGATAGCTCCAGAATGGGTTCCACGAGGTCACAGGTCCTGCCAGCAAACCTGCTGGACTCTTCTCTTCACAGGAGCCTGTGAAGTCAGAGCCTTCTTTGGGCATCCACCTGCTCCAGCATGGTCTTCCCCATGGGCTGCAGGGGAATTTTTGCTCCCGTGCCTGGAGCATCTACTCTGCCTCCTTCTTCACTGACCTTGGTATCTTGAGGGGCTGTTTCTCTCACACAGTCTTATTCCTCTCTCTGGCTGCTGTCACATAGCAGTTTTTTTCCCCCTTCTTAAATAAATTTTCTGAGAGGCACTACCACTATTACTGATGGTCTCAGCCTTGGCCAGCAGCAGCTCCCTCTTAGAGGCATCTTGCATTGGCTTTGTTGGACATAAGGGAAGCTTTCTAGCAGCTTGTCAGAGAAGCCACCCCCATCGTCCCCATGTTACCAAAACCCTTGCCACTCTAAGCCAATACAGGGAAATTAGGAAGGAAGAAAAATCGTATCTTGATGTTAGTTTGATTAGATTTTTTTTAAATTTTCTGAAAGATGTTAGTTGTAATAAAAAATACACTTGACCTGTGAATTAGCTATTAAAATGAAAAAAATGAAAAGAGAAAACTTATTCAGCAATGTAATTTTTTTTTAGCACAAAATCTTTATCTTCTCTTTTTTTTACTCCACTGAGATTCAAAATCAGACACTGAGGGAAAAAAAAAACCTGAAGAAATACTATAAATATTTCACTATAAATGTTTAACTTGTGTTAAAAGAGGTTTTCTGCTAACTGTAAGTGATTAAAAGATATTAGTCTTGTTCTTAGGATATTTTTACTTTGGTGAATTTTAGTAAAGAGAGACATCATAATGCTTCCAACAGTCTATAGAATCTTACCCTTCCATTAGCTCTAGAACTATGTAATCATGTACCTGAACCAGATTAACAATGATTGTAATGGCTCAGAAGACAAAGGGAAATCAAAACTATATACTAAGTAGAGGATTTTTTTCTTGATTACTTAAAATTCAGCACCATGAAATGCTTCAATAAGAATTTATTCGATGGACTGTTATGACTCCTTAAGACTTGCTATAGTCTAGTGGTTAACTAATACACATATTGAAAAATTAGAGATTTTTTTTTCTTTTAAGATCAGAAGAGATTTATGTGCATAACTACTATTAGCACTAATGGGAATTATGCAAGTCACTGCTGGCAGAATTACATGCTTTATTAGACATCATATTAGCATTTTTAAAAAAATGATAATTAAAAAAAAAAAAAACCAAAACTTTAAATTTCTTTTTTTTCTCTAAAAAAACTTGATACCAGTCAAGTCAAAAATTAATTTCCCTAAGCAGTGTCATTGGGTTTTTTGGTTTGGTTGCATTTGGTTTTGTTTTTTTTTTTTGGGGGGGGGTGTTTGTTTTTGGTTTTTTTTTTCTTTTTGTCTGTCAGTCTTCATCACTTTCCTATTTTTGTTTATACATTTCAAAAAGAACCATGTTGAAAACATATTTTTGAAATTCTACTTAAATCATTGTTTTTCACTGTCATAAATTAAAAACAGTAATGTTCAATATATAGTTCTGTTATTTTAAAACTCAGTGTACCACAATTTTATGGTTTTAAATAAATAATTGCTTCCACTCCAACCCAGAAATTATTGTCATAAGACTTATGCTTATATTACAGATAATAGAGACAGAAATATGCAGAGTTTAACACAGTGGGCTTACTTATACACTGCCTAAAATGAAAGTGTATTGCATTCACAGCTGACCAAATGAGAGAAAAAAAGAGAAAGGAAAAAAATAGAAAACAATGTGGACAGAAGTAAAACAGTAATGAGTATAGGAATATTTTTACTTTCTCAGACAAGATCTGTCACCTGTCATGGATTATCACTGAATTGAGAGCTTTATTCTGACATAGAGTTAGGGTTGTCATCCGTTCAAAAGAGCCTGATCATGACACTTAAGGAGCAGCAGACTTTTTTTTTTTTTTTTCACTATTTGCTGTCACCAGCTCTATCACTTAAAGTGTCAGTTGACTCAGAGTTAATGCCAGTTCAGTTATAGTTCAATTAAATCTTATAATGATTTTTGTTTAGTTCTACTTTTCCAAGACTTTCTGTAATTTCCTTATATTTTTTATTTACATTTTTTTCCTCTATTATTACACCAAGCTACAAAATAGCAATTATAATATGTCAGTGGGGACTGCTTCCTGTTAGTAAATGATCAATACAGATATGGTTTTATATAAGAAAAGGTTATTTTGTCTGTCCTGATTACTTTTTATTACTTTTCCTAGTCTACCTTGAGATGTCACTGGAGAACGAGCATGGAAACAAATTTATATTTTTGGACATGCCAGTAAAAGAATTAGGAAGATACAGATGCTTAGTTACCAGCTGGGGTTAAGCAACACCACCATTCAATATTTAAAGGAAGTCTTCAAGAAAGATGAACATATTTTAACAAGGCCTGTAAGGACAGGTCAATGGCGAATAGTTTTAAACTGATAAAGATTAGATTTAGATTGGACGTAAGAAAAGTATTTTTTACAGTGAGGATGGCAAGTCACTGAACTGGGTCCAGAGAAATTGTGGATGCCCCATCACTGGATGTATTCAAGGTCAGGATGAATGGGGCTTTGAGCAACATAATCTACTGCATCATTTCCCTGCCCAAGGCAGACGGATTAGACTAAATGATCTCTAAAATTTCCTTCCAATCCAAACTGTGGGAGTACGGTCAGAGGACTACCGGGACTGGAAAGAAAAGAATAAGAATAAAAGCAAGAACAAAGACAGGAACGATTAACTACCTCATTATCCGACAAGTTATTCCCGGTTTTATAAATTAATATAGAGTAGTTCATGTTAAATGTATTAGAATAGGATTAATTATTTTTACTTTTTCAATTGTTCAAATGTTCCTATTGGTTGGTTTTCCCCTGGTTACTACCGTTTGATTGGTTGCCGTTTTCCCTTCTCCCTACTGGCTAGCCCTTGGCACAGTGCACCTGTGCTGTATATGGCTAGCCCCCTCCTATATCTCTCCTTATTTGTTGTAGCCCACCCTTTTTTTTTTCCTTTTATTGTCACAGACCTGCTAATCTCCTCCCTGAACCACGCCTAGTTTCTAGCTCCTTTTAGCTAGCCCCTATAAAACCCTTCTACCCTGTTTAATAAACGGCCATTTGACCTTATCCCATGTTCCGTGTGGAGTGGTCCTTCCTGTTATCCCGTTCAGGTCTGTGTCAGTAGACTAGCATATGTTTATAGTAGTTTCTTCTGAGTAACTAATAATTTTTTTTATTATAATAAACATAGGCAGTGATTGTTTTCTTATATATCACAAGATTTACCACGAGATCTCTTAATAACCACATTTCATTTATTGCTTTGAGTAACAGTAACAAAGAGTAACCTTTTTACATGCTTTCCCAAAAGTTTTCATAATATACCAAAAACCATTTAGATTAACACCTTCCCTATCAACTGCCACTATATTATTTTTCAGACACATCACCATTTTCTGTCTTTTTCTCTTAGAGACAGCACTTTTTTCAAGAAGTTAATAAATAATGTGAAATGTTGCACTTGTTTTAGAATATCTGTTAGCAAATAATTTGCTTTTGTAGATGACAGTGGTCATTTATTTCTTTCACCTGAGATGAGTGAATACTGGAATATATTTCAAATACCTGTAATATGCACCCTTTTTCCTACTTAAGTCAGTGACATAACTCTTTTTGCCTCTTTCTTCAATATTTTCATATAGTGAGAGGACAGTTGAGGTTTGAAAGAGTATCTGGAAGTCATCGTGGTCCAAACTCCCAGCTCAAGCAGAGTCACCTAAAGGATGTTTCCTGGGACTGTGTTCTGATGGCTTTCAAGTATCTCCAAGGAGGGAGACTCCACAAACTCTCTGGGCAGCCTGTGCCAGTGCTCAGCCTCTTTTCTGCAAAGCTGCTTTCCAGCCAGCAGCCCCTAGAATGTACTGGTGTTTGAGTTTGTTCCTCTCCAGATGCAGGATTTTGTATTTTCCCTTGCTGAAATGTAAGTCTCTGTCAACCCATTTCTCCAGCCCACTGAAGTCACTCTGAATTAAAGCATGGCCTTCCAGTATATCAGCCACTTCTCCCTGTTTTGTGTCATCAGCAAAAGTGTTAAGTTTACACTCTGTCCCATCATCCAGATAATTAATGAAAATGTTGAGAAGTGTTGCACCCGTTATCAATGTGTGGGGTGTGTCACTAGTTGTTGGCTTTCAAATAGACTTCATACCACTGATATCCTCTGAGCTCAGCCAGTCGAGTAGCATTCAGTCATGTCACTGTCAGCTCATCCTGTCTTACATCAGCTTATCTGAGGGAATCTTATGGAAGATGGTGTTGAAAGCATATTGAAGTGAATGTAGACAATGTCCACTGCTCTCCACTCACTTAGCAAGCCAGCTATTTTACCACATATACTTATGGGCTTGGATTGGGTGTTTTGATGGAGTCAGAAACAGGGAATGGCTCTGCCAGGGCTAACAGTCTCATGTTGAAGCTATTTCAAGGCTTCTGAAGTACTGAAGATTTAGAAAAGAGGAAACAGAGGTAGCTGAGCTTGAGTACTTACAAGGGAGAGGGGTACGTTATTTTGTGTCCAAAAGCCTTTATAAACATAAATACGGTGGTACAGGAAGGGACAAATCTATAATTTATTTTGCTGACCAAAACAGGGTCTGAGAAGGAAGACTGCAGACTCCTTCAGTTACAACAATGGAGATGCTGAAAGAGGACATTTGATTCTGTTAGTCAATGGTAAGGTTGCTTCTACAGGAAACTATTCTAAATCAACATAGTAAGTGATGGCAGAGGGTTTCTGAACCGACAAGAAATGCATGCCTGAACTGACATTACCCATACTAAAAGAAATCTACCACACACACACACAAAAACAAAACAAAACAAACAAACAACAAAAACCCCAAACAAACAAAAAACTAAACAAACCAGCTGCATCCTAGTAAATATCTGTCTCCAAAGACATGTGAAGGGACTGAGACTACACTGCCCATGTGTCTAGGTTATGTTACAAATAGGTATGTAGAAGTGGCTGTGTGCTTCTAATTCATTATAAATTCATTTTCCAAATCTGGAAGTCTTTTTCTATTTCTTCAATTCAGTTTACCACAGTTTAAATTTTATTTTTCTACCAGAAAAATAAGGTTTGTAATTGAGACCTTTGCACTATTTTGTATCAAACTGCTTATTGAATTATAATTACTTCATATATTAGACAGCAAGTTCTTTGCAGGTAGTATAGCATTGTCTACATTGAATTGCTCAGGGAGTCATCTGGAAGCAATGGTAAAAATTATAAAAATAACAAGGTTTCATGTGTTTCCACTGCTATCTCAAAAACGTTCAGTTTCCCTTTCAGAAAATACATGTTGACTTCTTATTGGTTTCTATTGATGTCATTTAAAAAAAAAAATCTAGCGAGAATTTTTTTAAGTTTTCTTTTTTATATTTTACTTAATCTTCCACATTTCTATGTTCTACTTCAAAACTGGTTAAGAACAGAAGACATGCCTGTACTAAGGAAATGCAATCTCATGGGCAGGAAGGATATACAGCATCATCTGTGGTAGTTTTATACTAAAAGGTAATTAGAGACAGGTTAAAAACTGTCATTTAATATCTCTTGTTTTTTTAGTAAATGTGCCTATTCTGTGTGATAAAAGACAGTGCAGCTATTAGAAACACAATGCAAAAATAGGTCACTGGTGGATTACTGTGATGTTGTGAGGAGTAGGGTTTTGCAAATGTCAGTCTTTATGGGTCCTTTGAGACGCCAGCATGAGAGTGATTTTACTGAGCCAAACTGGATATATGGAGTTTCTTAATTCAATGTTTTATAGTAAACATACCCAAGAAACATAGCAGCAATTAATCAGCGTGACTAAAGTCCACATGAGTGCAATGTAATGACAGCTTCTTTCACTGCTGTCTTTCACCTTGGCTGAATTCAGTTACAAGAACTGAACAAAGATGCACATGAATTATTATGCAAATTCATTAAAAAATTCAGATTGAAGATGCTTTGCCTAATTGTTCTTTTATTTATTTCCCATGGATACAGTTTCAAACAGGAATAATCACTTTAAAAACGATCTTCTAATAAAATATTAACAAATAAATGCATGATTTTCTCCTTGTGAAGAGAGATATTTCCATGTTTTACTCATCCAACTTGGGGAAGAAAGGAACATCATGTGATCAGCATGTTTGAGCACAGTTCAGAGTTTGCATATTCCTACCAGTGGTCTACTTTAAAAAATTATTTACAAGAAGTATCTGGTGAATAAATTTGAATTGCAAAAATCTTTCCTTTTTTAATTTGAAAAAGAAAAAAGGCTTATAATTTTCAGGTTATTTGACTAAAATAACCAAATTATTAATTGAGGATTAGCTACTTAGATTTATCTGAAATATTTTTATGAGTAATTCTCAATAGAAATGTAGTTCACTCTTTAGATATCACAGATTATCACTGGCAAAAATCAGTAGTTCCAGATAGTCAAATTATGGCATTTATTGCTTTTCTAACAAACCACATGTGTGTAAATAAACACAGTCTTGTTGAGCTGTTCTAGTTGCCTATGACTTCGTTATGAAGATGACCACTTTTAAAGAAGTCTTTTTGTATTAAAAGGTAAATAACTACTTATCAGATCCTTTTCTACAAGGCAATTGCTTTATTTCTGTAAGCCTAGGCAGGCTGTACTGATAAACAGCACTTGTATAACTTGCTTGAGCAACTTTCTTATTCTGTTTTCATAGGGTGATCAAAAGGTTTTCCTGGGATGGGCTGGTTGTGTTTCAGCGTGTCTTGTATAAAGAGTTGACTTCTGTCTTATGTAATGTGCTTGATTCATTCTTGTTCTCCAACATGCAAATCTTGCAATACCACACGATAAACCAGTTGATTAAAATCAGTATTTCATATCATGACTTGTATAGTATGATGTTACATCTGTGGCATTTTTACAAACTATTTGAAACTTTTTGCTGGCCACTATGAGAGAAAATATATTTCTTCTTTGAAAGCTGTCTCAGTTTCATCTGGAATAGAGCTCATTTTCTTCTTAGTAGCTAGTTCAGTGCTGTCTTTAGGATTTAGTACAAGAACAATGTTATTAACACAGTGATGTTTTTGGGTTTGCTAAGTCAAGGACTTTTCAGTTTCCCGTGCTCCAGCTTTGAGTGAGGATCTGCACAAGAAGCTGGGATGGAGCATGGCCAAGACAGCTCACCTGAAATGGCCAAAGGGATATTCCACAGCATACAACATCATGCCCAGTATAGAAACTAGAGGGAGTTGGCCAGGATCCACAAGTTTTCCTTTATTTTCTTTATTCTCCTTCCCATCAGTGGAGGAAGGGGTGGTGAATGAACTGGGGTTAAAGCATGACAAAAACCTTACTTCCCTTAATTTGGTGGAATCTATAGCAAATTATTCTAACCAGTGAGAATTTTTCCATTCCTTTGTGAAAATGAACCTCAAACCTTTCCAGAATCTGATCATATTTCACTGCAGTGACTGTCTTGTTTGTTGTTCTCCTTTTACTCAATAGCAGGGTCTTTCTGTAAAATTCCAGCAAAATGTTACACAGAATATAGATGTTATTAAGAAAGCATTTAAGTAATGCTAGCTGCCTTTTAAAATTTTTCAGTGAATGAAAGAAAATGTCCTTAACTCAAGATAGCACTTACACAGAGATGTAGATTCATCTTCAGTAATCAGGAAAATTTCCAGTGATATACTTTAACCTAAAACTGTACACTTATGAACATTTCCGCAGTCAGGAAAGAAGTCACACCTATGTAACTTCTCTGGCCCAAGCAATCAATATGTACTCTTAGCTGAGGCCTTGTTACTTTTTTCACAGTGCCTTTCAGCATTCATGTAAGCTTATTGCCTTGGATTATTTAGAAGCTTCCAAGAAGAAATTGAGAACTATCTCCCCTAACTTCAGGTATTTAAATATTACAAGTGAGATATACACAGCACATGTATAGCACACATGCAGACTTAATAAGCTATGAATGACTGAATGAGTTCCCCTTGTAATATTTAAGTACTAAATATTACAGAAATCACAAATATCAATATTTAAAATTAATATTTTAAAATTGTGCTATAAACACATGTAGACATGCAACCTGAATTGCTCTATAGAGGCCACTGAGTAAATCTAAGTAGGACTCCAGCTGTTGAATATTTGGGCAACTGATGTCTTAAAGTTTGTAATCAACACAGAAATACACTATCTGACTTAAAGGTGGCTATTTCACTCCTTTCCTCTTAAAACGTGATAAACTGCTTCTGAAAATGAAAGTTTGTCTCCATTAATTAGAAACATATTCTAAATGAAATTCTGTTAGCTCTAATTGCCAAGTCCTTAGAGGTCAAATAATTTGCTCAAACTTCAGTGCCTAGTGCCATAGGATATGTGAGGGTATATGGATTTAACATGGCAGATGTGCCACAGGATCTATGGGAAACTTTCTGGAGTGGCATCCAGGAGCCAAGCAGGGCATCTTTGGGCAGCTCAGATGGCACTATATCCCCACATGGAGACAGTAGAACCAATATCCTGACTTTTACACATAAATATGTGAGAAGAACCTCATCCTAACTGTGATTGCAGATTTGAGTCCATCATTTAATTTGACTTCATTTTGTGGTATCTAACATTTGCAAAGGGTAAAACCACTGCTTAGCAAACTAAATTGACTGACTGTTGGGTTGTAGCGAATCTCTAAGGCCTTGGTGAAACCTGTGGCAGCCTGGACACCATCATTCTCTATTGCTGTGAGCTGCTTGCATCTTTTCAGAAAAGAGAATCCTTAAAGATGCTTGTTTTATAGTCAGCAACTCCTGGTGGAAGCACCATTAAAACTTGTATTGGATACATTTAGCATGTAGCACCTGCATCCCAAGGCTGCTACCACATGGAAAAGATTTGTACACTTGACCTTTTTTTTTTAATTAAACAGTATTTGTTCCTTTTTCAATCTTAAGATGTCTCAAACTGGATTGTAAGGAGAAATAGAGAAGTGAAATTGATGCGGACTTCCTGGGCCTGCTGCAACCAGCTTTTGTTGCAGTCATTAAGTGTTTGTATGTGACACATGAGAAAAAGACTGGAAGTCACATCTGTGAGCAGATGTGTGCATCATTACTTTGAATTGTATTGCACAACAGTTGCTGCATTGTCTCACAAAAAAAAAAAAAAAAAATTTGTTCAGCTGACTGGTTCTCTTGCTTTTTCAGGAATTAGACCTGAGTGGTTGCACAGCCTCTGCATAAAACCCATGTTCACAGGTCCTCACAATTACCACTCCCCCTTAATTCTTGTTATCTTCTCCCTTCTCTCCCTTGTGTACATTCTCAGCTCACAACCTACATTTTTAACTGTTTAAAAGAACAAATATGTATATGTAATCATATTAGCAGAACCAGAAGATACCATCAAGTTAAATAAGAAAAAATAGTATTTTCTCTGTTTCAGTGAATGCATGATTATTCTCACACACAGTGAAGAGCGAGAAGAGGTAACATGTTGGAGACTTACATTTGGAAAGGGCTTTTCAGTTGTCAGGTAGGTTACACTTCATGTGATTTGGTGGAATTATTTTTCCTTTTCCCTTTTCATTTTGGATAAGACTAAAAGTATTTAAACGATATAAAACACATATGCTACAGCAAGTAGGTTAGAGGAACTCTGTAATTATAGAAGTTCAACCAACTTTTTCCCCCCAATTAATTTTCAAAGCTTTTCAGCAACAGTTGCTGGTTTGTAATTTCTTATTTACTCTACCCTGCATGTAAAACCTGCAATATATGTAGACACTGACATGCTAGGCTTTCTTCCCATTTGATCTCAACTCATGCTGGTGATTTTGGTGGAGTCATCCTTATTTGAGGCCAGTGATGAACAGAAATCAAGGCTCTATATACAGGATATTTGAATGAAAAACCATGAGAGAAGAGGACAATGCATTAGCAGCTGATTGCTTTCTAGTACTTTTGCTTTCCTGCTAATTGCAGTGACAGCAAAGCTAATGAATGTCTTGTTCAGTTTTACTTGTTGTGAGGCTGGAAAGTTTGGGGTGGGTAGAAATGAAGCTCTGATATCAGACCTGGCCCAATTGTCTCCTCCTGCAAACCTGATTTACAGTCCTCAGGCACAGGGATTAAAAACAAAATGCATCTATTTTTGATGCTTTTTCGTAATTACCCAGACTTGAACACAGTAGCCTCATTTTTTTACCTGTATTGATAAAAGATTTTTTTTCCTTACTCCCAGGTATTATTCCTATAAAAAATCCTTTTTCCCTGCCCCCCTGTCTCCCTTTCCTGTTTAGTTTAATTTAAAATAGCAGGAAAATATTCCTTTTATAAACGGAAGGATGTATACTAGCTCTCTTTGTATTTCTGTACTAGTACTAATATTTGTTAAAAATAATACAAATATTACTCTTTTCAGCATCTTTACACACAAAGCCCTTTTAGGAAGGCAAGGACCTGTTTTCAATCAACAGGAAGATTTTCATAATGTCATTGCTCAAACACTTCTGCTTACTGACCTCTTACAAGAAGCCCCTGTTTAAATTCAAGCCATGAAAAATGCTTTGGGAAATTGTAGTGCCTTCAATGAAATTTTACCTGTACAGAGCACCTGAAATAGAACATCTCAATTACTTTCTAAATATCTGTTTCCAAAGAATCTGCTTTTAGTACAGCTATTTAAAAAACAATCTATTTTTAACATCAAAGTAGTAATTTCTTTCAAGACTTTTTTTTGGTATTTTGATTTTTTTATTTTTTTGGTTTTAGTTAGGAAAGTCTGGCTGCCATGTGAATCTGTATTCTTCGTATCATATCCTTCACTTTGCATGTGAAAAAGTGCAAGAAGTTCCAATTGTTTCCAAGTGGCGCTAGTATTGTTGACGCTTTGGAAACTTGGGGTAATGTGATTCTTGTCTTAGGGCTCAGTTCAGCCACAGAAAATGTTTTGGACATGTCTAAATATATGAAAGTAACAATATATGTATTCGTAGGCAGAATATAATAAAAGTGCTTGAAGCAATGTTTTGGTTGCAATTTGGGAACAATTCTCTGCGTGATGTAGAACATATTTCCCATTTTCTAAGAAAGTATTAAAAATCTAACCTGGTACAAAGCTGAAGTCCTAGGGTCTTTTAAAAATCAGATTATTTTTTAAATAAACAGATTTAAGATGCCAAATTTGGCAAAGAACAGTTTTATCCTGCCAAATTTATCAATGCAGCCAAATTCTAATCTAGAGGGGTAACAGTTTTCCCTGAAATCACTCACCAAGATGACCAGTAAGCCATGAGGTTTGTTTAATTCAGTTTTGGTGCATATCCATGAGACAATTTTCCAGCACAGAAAGGGAAGTACCACCAGCAGTTGCAGAAAGCCAGAGGCTATGTGGCTTTTGGAGTAGCAGGAAGAAGTTAAATATACTGGGAGCTGACTGCAGAAAGAGGGATCAGTGTCTTGCATATTGGGATGAAAGGCTCGGAGCTGGCACGAGAAGCTATATGTTTCTGGCAAAGGGGGCTATAACAGCCATGAAAGAGCCTTGTGGGTGGCCAACTAAAAAGGAGGGGTTATAGCTGGGTCTGAAGAAGGCTGGCAAAAGAGGGTTCCTGGCTGTTGAATTCACCAGTCTGTGTATGCTTATAGCAAGGCAATGACCTACAGGGAACTGGCTGGACAAACTCCACATCTACACCCAACAGGTGCTTTTAGGGCTGAATGCAGCATGGCAGTCTTACATGGGTTGCTAACTGTATACATAGATCATGAAAAGAATTTTCCTCAGAAATAAAGGTTGAGGAAAGGTACCTCAATTCCAGCATGATCAAGTGAACATGGAAAATTCTTGAGAAAGGTTTATTTAAACACATCTGTAACCCTATAAATACTAAGATTTCACAACCTCCATAGGTTTGCTAATTTTCACTAACCTTAAAATCTGAAAGTATTTCCAAATATAAACATAGCAAATTAATCTATAATCATAGCGATTTAATCTATTTACTTGTTGCCCTATGCTCTGTAGACTTGGGGTCCTAAACTGAATTATTCTGCTAACAAAACAAATCAAAACAAAGAACTGTTTCAGGATTGGAAGACTTTTCACCTCCTTCCTATTTTAGTTTGTTTATATGTATGCTAAATATAACCATATCTTTCCAAACTTTTTATGGGTCCTCTTTTGTAAAACTCTCTTCTTCCTGACTTTCTCTAGGTTTTATTCAGCTTCATCTCTCTTAAAATATGATGGCCCAGCTAAACACAGCACTCCAGGTAAGTCCTCACCAATGGCAGATAAAGCAGAACAGACACCTTCAGACCACACAAAATAACGTCTTTCTACAACATTTATTCAGTTTATTCACAGTTAGCCTGAGAAGATTTCTAACTTCTAGGCCCATTCCACATTATCGCTGCCAATCAGTTAATGCTCTTTTTACTAAATGAAAATTCCCCAAGCATTATATTGAATTTCACCTTTATTGAAATTCACTTTTTCATATCAAATGATTCTTCAACTGGTCAAGATCCTCTTTAGTGAACCTTGCCTACAACCTCCACTCACTCAGTTTTTAATGAAAGTTCTTTTCAAACTATTTAAAAACTATTCATCCAAACTATTAAAAAATACTAAAGAATATTGAGCACAGAACAGAGCCCTAGGGAATATGGCATAATAAGAAATGGTTGACAAATAGCTCTGGAGCAGATGTGTGCTTTTAGCTGTGAACCTGCCAAAACCATCATCTATACATGACTTCCTTGAGAGAGAATATCATGTGGAAAGATCTCAAAGGCCAAAAGTCAATATATATCCTGCTGCTGCCCCTTTCTCTGTATGTTACGTGATTTTCTCTTGAGAAAAAAGAAATTGCAGTAGACTAATGTGTTTAATTCTTGAAAAATCAATTGACTTTTTTCTTGCTACTTAATTATTCTTTAAATACTTAAACCTGCTTTTTATAATTTGCTTCTGATTCTTCCAGTCTATCAAAATGACATGTTTTCATAATTCCATTCTACCCTTTTCAAAATAGGAAATATCTATGTCATCAGCCTTCCTCGTTTGCCATGATTTCTGGAAGAAAATCACTGCAGTATTAGCAGTTGTTTTAATACAATTCATCAGGACCTCCCAAATTTGAGCATATCTAAAATATTCTCAAGGGTTTTTGACCCTGGGGTTTTACATCTATTTTTTAATTTATATTATTTTAATCATAATTTATGTGATATTTGATATTAAAAAGACTTTGAATTTCTCTGTTCATTACTTTCTTCCCTTTCCTGGTAAGTACTGGGCTCATTCTTGTGTTTTCAGTAACTCCCAAGATATGATTAGAAGTTTTTCTTCTTGTCTGTCTTCTCTTATTAGGCACCTATACTTAAGCATTCCATTGTATGCTCTCAATCAGCTGATTTTTTAATAATAAAATTTTAACAGTAGTAATGTGTCTCAACTGGCTCAGGCCCCTCGCTCAGTTGTATCTTTACAGTTTGTTTCTGCTTTTGTGGGTCCCCAGGGACTTTCAGCCATTCGTCCTTTGAATTTTTGGAAGCTAACACATTAAACCTATTCATTTTTGAAGCATCATTTTGTTATGTATGTATTTTCAGCCTTTACTATTTAGTCTGTTGCTCAGATAGTTACATGAAGGTCAGAACAACAGGAAATTCTTGTGTCATAAGAGGGTAGTCTCATAGATTATGGTGATTCATCATAATAAAAATCACAAGCTTACTAAAAATGAAAATCAAAAGTGTGTACTGCTTTGAAGTCCGCTCCTGAAATGAAAAGAGAACTCCAGCTATGTTGAACATCTCTTGGCACACACTGGAGAATTACTTTCACTTGAAGCTAAAGTAACTTCCTGCACAGTGAACTGGTCCTCTTTCTCTTCTGTTGAGATTCCCATTCCCATGAGGAAGGAAAGCTGAGTGTCTTTTGTATTTTCCTGTGCCCTGAACAGAAAGCCTAGGGTCTTGCCTGGCATAAAGGAACTGAAATAAGTAGACTGTGTATGCAATAGTGGCCTCTGGGAATGGTTTCAGGACTTTGTATTTCCTAGTTATTTTGTGCTTTTTTGTCAAAGGGTAAACATTTCAAGTTAATTATTCAGAAGGGATTTAGGAGGTGTTTTCTTTAAGTTCTGCTGAATACAAATGTGTGGAGGGAAAGAAAAATCAAGCATTCTGCTTTAGTTTTCTGTTTTTGTTCCCTGGTTACACTGAGATCTTTGAGGAGAAGGACTGTATAGATGTGTGGGGTAATCCAGTTTCCTTCTTCCTGAGTAGGGCTTTCATAGGAAGCCACTTCAAACCACTGTTGGAAGAGGGCTATCTCAGGCCTACTAAAGGAGAGAAAAGAGATATAAAGGCAAATGAGAAACCATGATAAAATTGGAGGTGACTCTGTTATCAAGTCCTGTATGATAGGGACATTTCTACAGCTAAGAGAAGACACTGAGTGCTGTCCAGGAGATGGTATTATGGAAATGTGTTGCATAATTTAGCAGTGTGATGCCAGGATAAGGCCTTGGAGTGTAGAGTGAATTCGCTTTCCTGAAAAAAAATATCTTCTTTGTGTGTAGGTGTAGGAATGTAGCTCCTTAAAGGTAGAAATTGAGGCAGAGGCCACCTTCTTCTGGATTATCACATTGATGGTACAATAAATACATACACATAGATGTCTGAAATTTAAAAAACTCAGGTAATTTACTAGAGTCATGACATGCCCCAGCACACCTAATCTGCATGATGCCAGGAAAAAACTGTTTGACTCCAACAGATTGAAGCCTCCCCCAAGGGCTGCTGGAAGTGACATTTTCCAGACTAGTGCTTCTTGCAGTACATGGCAGCAGATGGCCAGTCAGTGCCCTGGGATGTGACTGACTGTAAAACAGTGTCTTGACTTTGCTCCATTATTATAAAGACTCAAAATTTAAAATATACGTGTTTTAACAAACTTGTGAGACTGCTTATATAGGAGGTGGGTAAGAAGTGAAAAGTTGTTTCTTTACAAGACATTGTGCTTTCTAGAGAGACAGAACTTCAGGCTTGGTTATGCTAACCTTCTGAGCCCATGTGTCTTGGTTAGGTTGAAACACACTGAAGGGTCTTAATAGGGTCACCATCTTTCATCAATGTGCCCACAGTGTAGTTTAGGTAGTGAAAGGCAGTGAAAGGCACAATGTCCCCAGAGGCTGCCTCTTTTTGTGACTGGGCATTTTGGTGCTCTGGCATTCAGCCATGCTGAGCGTTATTCTACTCATATGTTATTATGTATTTGGAAACAAAAGCATGTGTTAATTTTTCAGCACTTGAACCACTATGCTGACTGCAGTACAATGACTTTTTAATAACTGATCCCAGGGGAACAATTCCGTTTCAAAGCATTGTTCCAGATACTTTTAATAATTTTATTGTTTCATGGTTCACAAAGTGACAAGGTGGAGGCAGGCATAAGAAGTTGTTCAGGTATTGGCTGTCAACACATGAGGTCCAGGCATACATCCCTGTCCTCTGTCTCAACATGATCTGCGATGTTTTAGGGAAGAGTTTTCAAGCCACAACAGCTGTTTCTGGGTAGATTTCAAGTGCATAAGTGACAGAAACTGGTATGAAGGCTTTTTGACATTAACTCTATTAAAATAAAATTCTCCAAGGTAGCATAACTCTTCTTGGGCTTAAAATTAGTTACATGTTTAAGAACCTCACTTACCTGGAGCTTGTGAATAATAGTCCCACAAACTGAAACCAACAATAAATAGGAGTAAACTACTTATGCTAGAAAATGTAGCATTGAAAGATAAGGATGAGTTTGCTGTAAAGAATGTAAATACATTTAATTCTCTTTATGATAACCTTTCTATGTTTGTATCATAGGCTTGAAATATTACAGCAACCTTGGAAAAATTGGAAGAATTTTAGGGATGCCCCCAAGAGAGCAATGAATTCCTATTTTGCATAGAAAGGGACAGAGAAACACCCTGCTGCTACACATATCTTTTGAATTTTAAAATTCCTCTCCAGAAGACAAGGGGGACAGACATGAGACTTGAAATTTGTTGGAGGTGAGTTAGAATTATGTTTTGCCATTTTGTTTTTTACTTTTGTCATTTTGTTTCCACCCTTAATATTAAGAATTTCAGATTTTCTCTTGCTCAAATAAGCTTGCATCAATTTTCCCCATCATCTTTTCAGTGCTAGAGTTGAGGCCAAAGGAAGTTGACAGATTCAGCTTACATTCTTTCTTTGGAGGTAAAGTATGCAAGCATCAGTCTAATGCTCCCCCCCTGAGATGCACCCTGACATAGTGCTAAATGCTCTCAGCCAAGTTGCGAGGGTCAGCTGGGGCCTGGGAGTGCCAAGCACTGCATTGAGAAAGTTGTTCCTGGCAGACACAGAGAACACTCCTTCTTCCAGGATCAGGTAACAAAGAAAGACCCCTCACAGCAGACCCCTGGGGAACCTTTCAAATCAGTCCATGGCTTCTAGGGAAAATGTAGCAGCTTCCAGCAAAGGAGAGAGGGCTAAAGCTAAATTAACCGTGAAAAAATGCTGGACTGTACTGATTTGTGAGATTGTGCTTGAAAAAAATATTTACAAACCCTTTCTGCGAAGGTGCTACTACTGTAAAATATGCAGTAGAAGGTGTTTCCATTCGAATTAAAAGGCAGATCCCTTAGTCTAATAATTTCCAGGGAATCAAATCGCTAGTCAATCCTCTGACCTGAGAGCTCTGCTCTAAAATACTAGTTTGTCCTACCTATTCTGAAAGGTAATGAAAAGTATCTAGTTTATTCACTCCAGTAGACATTGAAACCATAATGTTTTTACCACTTCAGTCTGTAAGGCTTCTCTCTGTGCTGTCAGGTTCATGCCTTAGGAAAGTCACTGGGGAAACCACTTGAAAGTCTGCTTGTAGCCCAGAGCCAGGCTTTGGAGTAGATCATTAATGCTAAAGAGCAGGCTACCAGGGTGTAACATTTTAATGGAGATTTCATGGAAACCACAAAAATATGTATTACAAATGCTAAGGTAAGGTCTCTCTTACCTGACACTCATGCCTAGATTCAGCTTGCTACCTCCAGACATGTTCAAGACAGAAAATAGACCCACCTGTGCCCAGTTCTCCAAATCTAGATTGGCTGTTATATCCTTCTCCCCTTCCCCACATAATCCTCTCCCACTTATGAGCTATTCAGCAGGGATTTGTGATTCTTCTGAAACATAAAATGCCCCATATAATTTGCTTTCCAAACAAGTATAGGACAGTGTGGTTGTGAAATGCCACATCTTCTCTGTTACACATGTGTAGGGCCAGGATTTGGACCTTGATGATCCTAGTGGGTTCCTTCCTACTCAGAATAGTCTGTGATTTTGTGACTCTGGGATATAAAGCTCAACACGACCTACAAGGCTGCTTGTGTACTAAAATGCAGTAGGTAAGAATCATGAAAAACTGAGGAATAAAAGCAAGAAACCTGGTAATGCTGGACATAGAGAATCATTTGTTTGAAACATTTGAAACAACTAATTTATGCTTTTATTTCACTATGAAGTGCAAGAAGCTCTTGGCATAAATTCTGAACATGCAGGCATATGAAGAAGTGTTTACTGCAGCCTAAACCCAGACATTCTTCTCAGACTTAAAAGCTAAACAAGGTGTGGTAAGAGTCACTATTTTATCCTCCAAAATAAGTGATAATTATAATGAAACTATAGCTATTGTTGGATTCTTTTTTTAGGTTGATAACAAAGCAAGAAATACAAAAGATAAGAACATATTGGAAGAGACTAATATAGGAGTGCATAGCTTCTCATGTTCCCAGGGTCTTTAAAATGTTTGTATTCCACTTTAATATGAAACAGAAGCTAAAGGAGGAGAGCATTTCATTACAGATAAACACAAGGGGACTGTCTGGGTATTCAGGCCCATGTTTAGTCAATGTCAAAATGAACACTGTATTTTCTAAATGCAGTGGTGTGAAATGCTTTCATTTGGGGTAGTCTCAGACCAGATATCACCAATACTATCAAAAGGTGAATCTCTTTCAGAGCTTATCTGATATTTTGTGTGGTACTCATTTCAATCCTTTAGCCCATTTTAAAAGCTTTGGCAAAGCATTTAAAATATGAAAAAGTGCACATTGTGCAGTAAAATAAACACTACCACCATTCTAAGTCATGGAGACAGAAGAGGAAACCAGTCAGCAGAAAACTACAGAGTGCAATGAAAATACTTTTAAGTAAAGCCTTTCAGAAATTCTAAGAACTGCCTAAACAAGCATCCCAACTCTATTTAGAAGAAACAACTGTGCAAAAAGAAACTCATACTGTGCAGGAGAGATTCAAGTGCAGAACACAGGGACAAGGTGATGGTAATTTCAGCTTGAAACTGAAAATATAACAAGTGAATAGGCTTAGCTTAAAATAATAGTGCCAAACCTACAGGTCTTCCAAAAACTCATAAGCCATAAAGATTGCCCAAGAATCTTAGCATCAGGAAACAACTCCAGTAACCTGAGTACCCTAACAGTAATTGATAAAATATTAAACTGGTATTTTTAATCCAGCCACAGTCCAGTTTAAGTCATGAATTTATGACTTAAGCATGGGTTACTGAAACATCAGAACCTGAATTTTACTCATAAAATATATACTTGCAGAGAGGTTATCTTACATGGAGCAGTCACATACCTACTGAAAGTAGGCAGCCGTGCATGCAAAATTACCTCCTGTCTGTGTAGCGCAAAGGAGCTACTTAGATCCCTTCTGTGTCTAATAATAGGGCTCAAAGGAGACACAGCTTGGATACTGTGTATTGCTAATAACTGCAAACGGTGCACTGGAGCCTGCATAACCAACTGTAACAGGAAGGTTATAGCAGTGCTTGTAAGGAGCTAGGCAATAAAAAGAGAACACTGAGCTGTGAAAAAGAGCTCATATTCCTCTTCTTTAAGGTTTTTCTTACAATCCTAATTAGACATGTGCAAACAATTGATTTTTCAATTTGGTGGCAGAACCTAAAAAATATTTTCCAATATGTTTCAGATCAACCTCAACAAATTTCTTTGTTTTTTGGGTCTTTTTTGCTAACACAAGAAGCAGCATTAACAATATTTGTTGTTAAGCACTTCTGCATTTATGAAATTTTTTTTGTTTCTATTTTAGTGAGGGAGTTAAGGGTTTTTTCATTGTTGTTTTTCTTTTTTTTTAATAAATAAGAATTTGACTTCTGCAAGGCACAATCATTAAAAATTTTATTAAAAAAAAATTGAAAGTTGATCCCAAAGTCCATAAATTACTTTGCTAGAACTAAACCCCTTTCTCTCATATGGGGTTTTTCTCCATTCTACTTTGAATGCAGGCACAGTCTTTACTGTTGAAAGCCTTTAAATTTTTCCCCCTTAATTTCACATTAGAATTAATTCTGCCCTCAAGTAAATGGAGCAATTTAGCTTTCATAGCCACAGTGTCCTGAATGCGAAAAGCACCTGTATAAGTCCTTACTGATAAGGAAACTGAGAAGGCATTTGTATTACTTTTTGAAAACTAGGCCAACTAAAACCATTTTCAAATTAGCGAAACATCATTTCAGCAGCTTCCTCCTGCATTCCTGTCCCTCCCCATCACTGTCTCCAATAAGTATCATAACTCCTATCACTATAACTCTTATAACTCTACAGTAACTTCTAGATTTTTCCAAAATCCTTTCTGTTCTGTGGAGGGTCCCCACAACAGACTCCAAGGGAGAAGTGAGTGAGGTTGATCTGTAAACTCACAGTCTACATTGCTAATTTCTAAACTGAGAAGTCCTCGGGATGCTTTTTATCTCTAGGTCTACGTCAATGTTTTTGCCACAAGCTGTTTTTGTCTTGGGGTGATCCCTGGCTGTGTATACCTCTCCCCACACTGATCATTGCATGGATGATATCCTGGCATAGGGTAAGGAGTAGTTAACTCCTTACCAAAAAAAACACCCAAAAAACCCAACAGGAAATGCATAATAAGACAGCAATTGATTCCATAAGCAACTGAGGAAAATTGGCTTTGTGACTGGGACAAAATGAACAAACTGAAGAACAGGGAGAAAAAAGTAGAAAAAATATCAAATTTCTTTAGAAATTTTGGCTTCAACTGGTATCAGCAGCTCCCAGAACTTTTAAAGAGAGATAGTGATTGCCATACTGCTTCAGCAAGTTGCCCAAATGACTTCATATTCTTTCAGTTTCTTCACACTTTTCCTTACTTCAGTTATGCATGACTGAAGACAAGAGTAAAAGCCTTTCCTCCTATTTAGGGTCTGCTAGAGAAAGCTCAGTTCAGGACATTGAAATCACAGCCAGAT
Source organism: Xenops minutus (assembly GCA_035221455.1). Classification (NCBI taxonomy): domain Eukaryota; kingdom Metazoa; phylum Chordata; class Aves; order Passeriformes; family Furnariidae; genus Xenops; species Xenops minutus. Next base: position 21,900,987 of record JAWWEE010000040.1, on the reverse strand, counting down.
CCAGAGCCCTTTTTTAAAAACTGCTTTTGGAGAATTCTATTCCCTGCTGTTGACTCTCTTTTGTGCTGCCGCTTTTGGCAAACTGCACCTCCTCTCTCCTTCAGAGAATCCTCATCATATTCAGACTGGGAAATCCTTGTTCCTGAGTTGGGAATAAGGCAGTCCTTGACATCTCCTCTGCCAGCCGTGTGTGTAGCTGCTATTTCTTCTCCCTGGTTCAGGCTCAGGTCTAGAAGATCCTTTTCCTAAGCAGAGAGGGTCCCCGTAGCTGTCCTGTGGTTAGATCCAGCTCCAGGTTCCTGGTTCTAAGAACCAGTTTCTATTCTCCACTAGGTAAATACAGGTCAGCTTAAAATCACTCTAGCTCCAGAGCTGTTGACTGACTCTACACTGACTCTTTTGGGAGCTTCAACACGTAACTATGTGCTTAATAAGTGAACACCTAGGCTTAAGTGTCTTAATCTGAGAGCTGTGGCTTGACTCTATGAATCTATGGCCCTTCTTCCGCAACAGCTTTACTCTGTCAGGTAGGACAGCCTAAGAGTTTATACCCTGTGACTAAAACTGCTTCAGCAATTGAATTTAGAGCCATATAGGCTTAGATCTGAATTACTAGCTAGTTTAGGCAAGCTAGACTGTCAGAATCTAGCCATTATTTCTGGATGCTACAAAATCTAAAATTATTTGTTAGATTTATAGTCTATACTACCAGATGATTTTATAGCAAATGGAAAGAGCTATCTGTGAGACTTCTGAATGAGCAAAAGTCTGGGTGCCAACATTTAACTGAAGTTTCTTGCAGAGGCAAAAATTTATATCAAAGCTACTCATTCAGAACTATCCCACACTATCTAGCCATTTGATAGTGCCTACATATAATGATTCCAGTCGAGTTGCTATACCAGGAGGTTCTATCACAGCAAAGGATCTATTCAACTTACACATTGAAAGGAGGTCCAATAGACGCCACTCACTGATGCTTTTACTCACCCTTGCAAGTAAAGTCTGACTAGGCATTGTCACACGTTGACCCGGCATTGTGTGAGGACCACAGATCTTATCTTCCCAAAGTGTTCAACACATTTCTTCAATTTTATATTGTTAGTCTGGTAGTCTTCACTGGAAAATCAATGCACATAAAATGAATACATATATGAATGGCAGCAGCATTAAAAGGAGCAGCATCAAGAGACTTTGAGAGAAATACTAGATTATATGTGACAAAAATATATGTGAGTTCTAAAATGACAGTTGGAAAGACATCAGAAAGGTAGGGAAATTTACGGATTTTTATCTGTTCTGACTATATGTCTAGTGACAAAATTTTCCTTAACACAGAATAATCTGGGCAAAAAATCAGCTCTACATATCTAAGCACTTGTATCTTGAAGTCTTTCAACATGATGGCAAGCATTTTTTGCAGGTAAAGATGCAAGTTAGAAAGGTAAAGACATTTAGCATGAAAATCTGTGGTTTGTTGAAACCAGACTGATGTTGTATAATTAAGTTGCATGATTCTTTTCCAAAATAGAAATATTCTACAAGTGAGATTTTCATGAACTAAGTGGTTCATCTTGCTATCTGTAAATTCAACTCCCACTCCCTCTTTAAATCTGAAACACATAGAACTGAAAACAACACACACACACACACAAAATTGTAATAGGGAAAAGGGTGACAAGATTACAAGGATAAATGAAACCATGCAAATCATCAATGAAATTCAATGTCTGAAGCACAGATAACCCAGAAAGCTGTATGGGGTTTGGGGAACTCACTGTAGGGCAGATTTAGCCTCTTGCTGTCCCCCACAGCAGGTAAGTAACTGGTGGTATTCAAGGTCTGCTGAGAGGAGGGGCAGCACTTACAGATAAGTTTGGACTCCAGAATTCCAAGTGGTGATCCAGGTGGCCCAGGCTAATTGCTGTCAGATTGTCCCATCCCAAGTCTGTGTCTGCTGGGAAGGATGCCCCTGGCCTGGCAGAGGCCCTCTACACTGGAGCAGTCAGAAGTTATGAGCTCCAAGGAAGCAAGGTAAAGGTGACAACAGAATTTAAAAATTCTAGTGAAAAAATATCTAGGAGCCAGGCAAGGAGGAGAGGAGAAAGCAGTTGGGAGAAAAACTGGGTAATGAATTGTAAAGAGACATCTTCACAATACTAACAAACAAACATCAGATTTAGAGGAAAAAGACGTTTAAGGACTGAGCACTCCTGCAGGTAATGTGTCGGTGCTGCATGTAACAGTAAAGAATGATTCTTGTTTTGAAACCTTGTTCTTGCCCTTGTCTAAGTCCTCTTCACAGCATAACAATAGCAAAGACCTGTTAAGTGTATGAAACAGCTGCTGCTGTGCTCTGTTGTCTCACAGAATCCTTTGATCACCAAAATATATAAGGAGACACCCAGGTCCATTGCTAAGCAACAGACTGCTTAAACACATACCTGAAGTCAACTGTGTGACAAAGTTCTGTTCATACTAGTAGGACAGAAGCTTGAAACTCAGTTTAAGTCCACATGAGTGTTTTGCTGAAGAGTGGTGGGGTCTGAAGGTGATGGTATGAACCCTCTGACCAGCACCAGTCACTGGCGGTCCTGTAAAGGTACAGAAACATCAGACTTGAGCTGCCTTCTTGATGCTGCTTTTGGACTCAATTATCATAAAATGTTTTTCTAACCCAAACAATTCTGTGGTTCAGTCTCAGCCACTGCCATTTTATGTCTGTTGATTCATTTTCTGCAGCAGTTCATGAGTTTCCTCTTCTCATGAATAGGGGAGTGGTAAAGCATGAATGAAACATGTGACCATAGCACCTGAAGGGATCACTGCATCATATAATTCCACTATCACCATTGTGGGACACCACTAATCTTTCAGCACCAGGAAGGCTCTAAAGCTCATTCACTCTCATGAGAAGGTTAACTTCCAAGGAGGAACTGTGTTAAAATATCTCTTCTACTCATAAAAAGAGCAGATCAGACAGAACATGCTTGGAGCCTTCTTGCAGTCATATCACAGAAGAGTAAAAGCAGTGTGAAAACCACAGTCTGACAGGCTGAGTATTTATTTAAGGTCAGGTACATGATGCTTTCTTTTGTATCCTCCTCTAAACATTGCCTTGGCAATCAGTTTCTTTCCAATGTCAGTTTTGTTCACCATATACATTGTTTACCCTGCATTTAAATTCCTTCTTCATCATAGATCATAGAACCACAGAAACATTTGATATAGAAGGGACATTCAAGACTATCTAGTTCCATCCTCTCTGCCATGGACAGGGACACCACCAGGATGCCCAGTCCAACCTGGCTTCAAACTTCCAGGGATGGGACATTCACTACTTCTCTGGGCAACCTATTCCAGTGCCTCACCACCTTCCTAATACCTAATCTAAACATACACTCTTTCAGTTTGAAGCCATTCCCCCTTTCTTCTGTCTCTACATGCTTTCATTGTAGGCTCCCTTCAGGTACTGAAAGGTTGCAACAGGGTCAGCCCAAAGCCTTCTCTGCTTCAGGCTGAATAATGCCAACTGTCTCAGCCTTTTTCTCATGAGAGGTGTTCCATCGCTCTAATTATCTTAATGGTTCTCTGGCCTGACTCCATTAGGCTGACATCCTTCCTGTGCTAGGGACCTCACACAGTACAGTTCTTCAGGTCCCCTTCTGAAAGAAGCGAGACATAATTTTTATATATAAATATATATGTGTGTGTGTGTGTGTGTGTGTGTAAACTATATATGCAATGTAGACACAAATGTATGCATTTACACAGCTACTTACTTTTGAACAAGACACCTGAGGAAAGGAAAATTAAGGACTCTTGCTTCTGTAGGACTTATTCTTCCTTACCCAGTTTTCTCCCTTCTACTTGTTACATTCAATTCTCACAGGAATGTGAAAATGAGCTAATAAGCATTTGGGACCTGAGAAGTGGGGTTCAATCTCTCTAATTTTAGTTGATGTTTAAAATCCATAAAGAAATTAGTTGTTATAACAGCCACTGAAACTGTTAGAAATTTTGGGAAAAAATTACTCATGATATAAAGGCTTCACACATATTCACAGTTATTCTGTTCATGTTTACTAAAATCTACAGGGGAAATGTATAAAGAATCTGAAGATGCAACAAGATGATGGTACTGACAACCAGTTGTGTTCTGGGCAAGAATCTTGATCACAGGGAATGGCACCAAGGCTTTGCCACCTCTTTTTCAAGACACAGGAAGAAGAGCAAGAAATGTAGTCTGCCACAGATGGGATTCTTTGCACCTCCCTTTAGATGTCTGTAATGTAAATGCCTATGTTTGAGGTAGCCATCCCCAGGTAATTTTACCTGAAGGTAAAACATCTTTTCATTGCCAGATCCAGGGATCAGTCTGACTCATCAGATGCAAGCTATGTGTAATTATATAGGCTAATTGTGGCCGCAATTTCTCTAGTTGTAACTTTGTTATTTTAAAGTTGGGAGATCTTTTCAGTTCACTTGAACCAACCTGCTCAAGGAGCAATTTTAAAATTTGGCCTCATGCTTTTATTTATTTACATAATTATGGCCCCACTTCAGTTAGCAATGTTTTTGATGTGGCTTCTGAGGGCTCAAAGTTGAGCATAGAGGGAACAATATTCTTTCCAAAAAATTGCTGATTTTGGCTTATGTAAAATATTTCACACAAACATTAATGTCTTTCTGGAATAATCACTCTCTTTTTGCAAGTAAAAGATACATCCAAGCAACCTCAATAAAAGAACAGCGTAGCTCTGATCAAGGCTAGTCACAGAGTAGTAGAGGAGGTTAAATGTCAATTTTTTTCTTTTCTTCAATGCAATTTCACAATGATCCAATACTTATTTCAAGAGATCTGAAATATATTTCATCTTGATCAAATGCAAAAAAAAAATATTTCTATGTCATGATTTCAATTGTCATACTAAATATTAATATGCATAAAGATAAAACAGTTATTTTGTTTTATTAGTAGACATTGCACAGGAATTAGCAGTTTAATCTTATCCACACAGACCATTTTGCATATATGGAGATGAAATATCTCAAGGAGACTGATCCAAATTTTTCATTTTTCTGGAATTTTGAAATATTTGGCTTCTTATCTCATTTCATGTCTCAAAGTTCCTTGAGGAATAGAAATTCAGATAAAGTCTAGTGAATTTTCATGAGGGAAAGTAATGTTCAAGTACTCTGAAGTCTACTGAAATTCAGCTACAACCATTTGGATGAATTGTAAAAAATTATTCTTTCTAAAAACTGGTTGAAACTTTGTGTGACTGTGGCACTCCACTTAAAAATCCATATGATGCAAACCAAGCATATTACTTAAATAATTGTATTTACAGAGAAGATATAAAAATCCTCTACTATTTGGACAGAAATAAATTAAAGATATGATGCTTCATTCAGATCTTCTCTCTGAATCTCTGAATATGACTTGGAAAGATAATAAATTTAAGCCCCAGAAAGATCATTGGTATTTTCAACAATTTTAGAAAATGGGAGTGAAAAATCAGTTAAATGGCAGCCCCGAGAACAAAGTGCTTAGATGTAATCTCAAACTCCAATTATAAAGACCAAAGAGCAAAACCTTCCAGCAATCATTAGCATCACAGGAGATCTTTTTACTAGGCTCATTTAAAACATACATGTGCACCTAAGTCCCTTCTCATGAAAAACATCTTCCTTCTGTCTAGAATTTCCCAGAAGTATAAATGTTGAGGCACCGGTGTGCAAATGGTGCAATTAAAAGGAAGATTAAAGGAAATTTAAAGAATTTATTTCCTTCATAAGTACTCTTATAACTGCTCTGAAGATCCTCTGGTCTCATTTGATTCCCCCAATGGATTTTTAATCTTTTCCTAGTATCAATATCAGTAACAATCTCTCCCTGCAGAGTAACACATCTGTTCTCAGGGAAAAGAAGGGCAGACAGATACAGAGCTTCTTCTAAATCAAGCCAGAACTTGTTATGCATTTTGGTTTCTATCTTGCTTTCCCACAGCAGGTAAAGAAGTACTCACTATGGAGAAAACAAAACCCCACAGAGATTATAAACTACAGTGAAGCCATGTAGTTCTCATACAAGTCAGGTATATTTAAATAAGCAGAACTCAAAATTACTGGGAAAAAAGTATTTGGGGTTTTGAATTGTTTTTCCAATGGCACTTTAGGACTTGGGTTTTTTTTTTTTTGTTTGTTTGTTTGTTTTTTGTTTTGATTTGGTTTGGTTTGGTTTTTTTACTGAGAGTAAAATAATAAAGAATTGCTTTTAAGATTGAAGTGATGACAAGCAGATTATGGAGATAGGGAATTTTGCTGAGGCAAAATCTTTATGAGGCAAAATAGCTGTATTTGTTCAAAAGAATGGCTTATTTGAAAATGTAATGGCTTAAATCCTTGAGCTCTCACCCTTCTAGAAAACAAGTTCTATGCAAAGAACACAGAACTGATTCAATTTGACTTTAAAAACTCTTTATATCTCTTGTAAATTGGACATCTATCTCTGTTGCTGCTGAAACAGCTTGATCAATATGATCTCTACAGTTGTCTCAAATACAAGTTGCAGGCAATGAAAATAGAAAAGAGTCATCAGAGTTAGAATTTTACTGCCAAGACATTTTCCCAGCTTGAATTTACAATAATAAGAAGTGGCAAAACACCTTCTACCACCTTTGCTGGCCAAAACCCTACACCCCACCTACTAGGAAAGAATACAGTCATAGCCATATACGTTTGATTTCTCCTACTTGGGTCCAGATGCTGAGACAAGGTGAAACCTTCACCTCATGTAGGGTGCTGCAACTCATCTCTGACAGGCTCAAATGTTTTTTTTCAAGACCTAGAACTTGCAGTTGCCTCCCTTTCCTTAAGGACATACCAATACTGTGGGTTGTCAAATATTTGATTTGTATTCAGCAGCCTTATTGAATTGCCTTCACCTGCTTCTACAATAGAAATTGCATAGTCATTCTTCTCTTAGACAATTGAACCTGAGGTACTTAGGGAGTGCAGAGAAAAAGATTCTCCAACTATGAACCAGCATAAGAGAAGCAGAAAGAAATGAAGTGGGAAAATCAGAACAATATTGGAATAAAATATAAAATGTCTGCAAAAGACTTAACAGGATTTAAGAACCAAAGAAAACACTGAGAAGAATAAACTGCAAAATAATGTACAAAAACTTGTCAAGAAAACTCACAGAGAAGCAAATATCAGTGCACTATTGACATTGCCACGGCTGGCATATGGAGTGAAATTAGCTCGTCCCTTTGTCACTTGTAGAATTGCTATGGTTCAACTTACGTTTCCTAATTTATTATTCTTCATCAAAAGATTACAAAACGTTGTCTTACATGACTTTGAACTCAAAATTAGACTGCACTTTTTGAAAATTTAGGAGCCTTTTTTCTGCCCAAAAGCAGCAAAATAAAGTTGGTTGCCTTACTTACCAAATGCCTGGTACCTTACAAGCCTTTAAAGAAAACCAGAAGAAGAAGAGGCTTTTATCCCAAAATTGACCTCAAAATTATTTTAGTTCCAAGACTGGACTACTAACATTTCCTGCTCTCTGTATCATCTAGATAGTGTATTTAAAACTTTCAAGAGTTTGTACTTTGTTTCCAAGATCTTTAATTTCCAAACTGCAACTGCATGAATGGACTTGGAGTGCATTTCTGTACTGAGATGTACTTCTGTTCCTTTGCCAGCTGTAGAGGGAGCACCACACAGTTTCTTCTCAGGCACTTCTACTCACTCAGGATGGGAGAACAGAAATATGTTCATGATAACCCAGTAGTGAGTAGTAGCAGTTTGTGAGATGAAACATGACATGTTAAATGTCCTTCAAGTCAACTTGTTTGTAGGTTTGTTGCTACTGCTTTGCACCAGACCTGACAGTTTCAGGTTTTGAGCAGTCTATTTGGATAACTTTACTGTTTCAGCCTCTGATGAAGGAAGAACAGAGGATAGGTGGCTTGATGTCCTGGATAATTACAGTAAACTGAAACTGAAGGTGATGTGGTTAACATTTACAGTTTATAATAAAGGCATGCTGTAAGGGTAATTATGAGACTTTAAAATAATCTTTCCTCCTTCCTCACCAGCAGCATGGCTCTCAGCCTGCCAGCTTTCACTAGCACCCCATCTTTCTTCTGACAGACATTGTTGTCCTTGTTCTCCAGTATACATAGGGCAGGCAGTTTCCCCATTTTAATTCCCTGAAGCAAAAAATTCTTACTTCCTTTCCAGAGCAAAAATCCATGTACATTTGGAATTCAGGGTACACAATTGATGAATGAAATGACATATAACTGCATGATTGCCGCTACCTGCAGTGATCTGCAGTTTGATATTTTACTTGGCAGTCAAATGAGCTCATGCTTTCTTTCAACTTTTTGCTTCCTTGGGAAAATAACTCTGACTCAGCCTATGACTCTGTGATACCATGGGCACTGATCATATAGTTTGATATGAAAAAAACACAGATTAGTCAGCATCAATTTCCTAAGCTATGAATGCACTAGCATAGGTGGCATCAGTATGACAACCATTATTCACATGCTGTGTTCTGATGTTTTATAGAACCACTGTTAAATAATTTGTTCTGCTAACAGTCACTTATTTATTCTGACCTTAAGTCTTAAGAGTTTGTCTTAACTAAAGAGCTCAAGTTCTGTGCTCTTCACCTAACAGTCAAAAATCATTAGAAGGAAGAATTGATTATTGTGTAACATAACAGAAACTACTATACAATTATATGTTCTGAGGCTAATTACATTTACAATTAACAACCAATCAGTGCAAGATGTAAGTTTGTATATTATTTAGAACTTCTAGTCATATCAAAATCCGCAGGTCCAGAGCTTAGACTTAGTTATACAGATAACCTGAATTTTTCTGCAGAATTATATCTCCAATACTTTAAAATAGGTTTATTTTTAATACTGTATACTAAAAGAGACCTGAGCCAGGATCCATGGCCTGCTTTCAAATCTCCAAAGACTTGTTTGTAGTTCTTCTCTTCAACCTGGGACATAACTTCCATCCCTTCCCAAGCAATTAGGACTTTTCCATTGTCTTCAGAGAGTATTTCTTCCTCCCTGTACTCCATTCCTGAATCTGAGCATTATAGAATCATAGAATGGCCTGAGTTGTAAGGGACCTTAAAGATCATCTGGTTCCAACTTCCCTGCCTTTTACAAGGACAGCTTTTGTTAGACCAGGCTGCTTAGAGCTCCATCCAGCTTGGCCCTGAACACTTCCACAACTTCTCTTGTTTCAGTGCCTCACCAATCTTACAGCAAAGGCTTTTTTCCTAATATCTGATCTAAACCTACTGTCTTTCAGCCTGTAGCCATTTCCCTTTGTCCTCTCACTACACAGTCTCCCTCTCCAGCTTTCTTGTAGGCTCCCTACAAGAAATATATTCATAACTCATTACTCTAGAGTCAAGAGAAACAACAGATCATTGACACCACTATAGTGAATACATTTGTCTCAAGCATAACAGCAAGGCTTGAAGTTTGATTCCCATGTCATTTCCCTAGGAGTTTTCTTCCAAATAGCACACAAGAATGTTAAATATATATACCCTCTACCTAATTATCTGGTTTAACTTCTAGACACTGCCTTTGCCTGCTGGATTAAAGACTGATTTCATCTACTGATTTTTCCTTCTTTGTATACATATATGTGCTTATATTTAAATAAATATCTAAGTTGTTGTTTGATTTTCTTTTGATCGCCTAAATAAATTAAGGACAAATCCCTCATTGCTACACATGAACACTCATAAACTCTATCACCTTTTTTATACATAATGGCAAGCGTGATCTGCTTTACTGCAATGTCTTCGCTGTGAGAAAATAAAAATAGAAGTATCATACCCTATTCATTGCAATGAAAGTTTTAGTGTTTACATCAACCTTAAATAGTAGCAATTAAAACTCTAAAAAACAGCCCTTAATAGGGTCAAAAAGGTCTTTTTAGTTTTATTTCTCCAATTGCACATAAAATCCTCCAAGTCCCTGTATAGTGCTGTCAAGTTGCTGTATAAATACGTGCTCTGTTGTCTGACAGTAGGGAAGAAGGAATTTTTTGCCAAGCAAGAGTTGAGTTACAATGTGACCACTGCAAAACACAGTACTGTAGGTAGTGAAAAGAGAAGTTTTACTGTGAAGGCATCATGAAACTCAACTTTGGCAAAGCCAGCTGAAGAATCACCATCCTGTTTCTAAAAAGTCAAGTATCCAAAGCCACTTTTTGAATCATGGAATATGAGCCTGAAAACTTATCCCACAAATAAGGTAGCCCAGAGAAGCCTAGCACAATACCACCTAAACGCAGATTTGTATAATATTTTGGCTCATAACTGTTGGAGACAGTCAGCTCTGTCAAGTAACAAAGAACTTACTGCTCTTTTAATCTACTGGGGTACTGTGAAAGCCTTTTTTTGAACCTAGCTACATACCCTGAAAGGCTAGACTTTCAGTGAAGTGCAGATCTGAGAGGAAGAATTTTTGTTGGTTCCTCTACTCAAAAGAAAGTACTACTTCCATGCTGTTTGATCTTTAGATGTGGTGTCTTCACAACTTCAGACATACTGAATTCCTTAAATCCATGAGATTTATCCAAAACTTGATCACTCCACAGCAAGGTAAAAGATAGATGCTATTATTAAAAAACAAAAAAAAAGCAAAAAAAAACAAAACCAAAAACAAACAAACAAAAAAAAAAACACCAAATAGGAGTATGCATTGTCTTGATCAGGCAGTTTGAACTGCTTGGTGCATAAAGGGTAATAGATAATACTATGATTGACATACTTTTTCCAAAGAGCACAGAATATCTGGTGTTAAACAATAGCAAATTATGCTGTACTGCACTACACACCGGATATGAATAGATTGTTTCATATATTTAAAAAAAAAAAAAAAAAAGATTTTTTTGGCTAAATTAAGATTTCATCTGGACACATTATCTTCATTCACTCTCCTAGCATCACCATAATATATCAATTCCTATCGCCTAGGGGATAACAGATTGTTAAAGACTAACATAACAGATTGTTTCAGACCTCAGCAGAATCAGACTTCACACTATCAGCTCGGAGGTGTCCTTCCCTTTGTTGGTAAGTCAGATCTTGGTTTTCTACCTTCTTAGAGCAGCTGTACAAAAGTTCAATTATGACCAGTAGTTTCAAAGTTTGCATTTATTTGAATGTAGCTTATGAGGGGCACATAAATATCTAGATATCCAGATGGTATCTCTAGCAAAGTAAGAGAACAACTGGCTACATGGTGTCATCCTTTTGTCCTTTTGTTGCAAATTCAAAAGCATCTGTGATGAGGAGTAAAGAGCAAATTTGACTCGTCTCTGGGCCCCAGACGCTGGGTTAGAAATATAAAATGTCCTGATTTTTGTGCCTGTTTTCTTGACTAGCTATGGAATTGTACATATTATGCAAGAACTACCCAGGAAATGAAGGCTTCCTCCTATCTGAAAAATTTTGCCTCCATTCCCAGCTACTACATTGCAAAGAAGGATAAGGGATTAATTACCATGAGGTCTTCACTGTGTATAGCTCCAATAGCAAAATGCACCCTTCAGCACAATGTAAAACCCGGGACAGATTGATTCCTGTAAAGCTCAAGGTATTATCATTGCTTAAAGTAAAATCTTCAGAAGTGCCTAAATTACTTAGGCTGTTGAAGTCCCATTTTCAAAAATGACATAAGCACTTAGAAACATAATTCCCATTGAAGCCTCATTACTACTATAGCATAATAGTTATTTCATTTCAGCTGAGCAGCAATAACAGCTATACTTAACCTGCTAAGCTCTACAAATGAGGCTTAGGTGACTCTTCCTTTGCAAGTTAAGTACGGTCAAATTTTTCTTACCTCTCAGTAGCTTGCATGCAGCCTGTTATGAAGGCCTATCTGACACGGGGCAGATGATTAAGCTGTAGTAACTCACCATTAGCAGATGAAATCATGGGACCTCAGAGCTTATGAATATGTAAATTTAGCTCATGAGAGGTTTGGGACTCACAGCCTAAAAAGAATTTCACCCAGAAATTCCTCCAACAATCCCACAGCAGCTTATTAAGTAGACACCTGAACGCATTTGCTTGAAGTCTTGCTTCCTTATCCTAAGAAATAGCTACAGATTTTTCAATGCTCTGAAATATTATTCCAAATATTCATACAGGCATATATTTTAATATTCTTCTGAAGGGAATGTTTACTGAAAGCCTGTGTTTCTTTGCTTTCCTTTTTTTCTTCTACCTATGTCAGATTACTCATGTTTTTGAGTAGCTATGTCTCTTTGTGTGCATGCATGCATGCACATGTGTATGTGTTAAAACTACAAATTGTGAAGAATGTTCTAAAGAAAGACACACTAAGGGGTTAATCATCCACCTAAAACTGTGTGTGGGTGGCTAAATAATTCATTTGAAATATAGCTCACTTCTCACCCACTCACAAAGGTGTTACTGAAGGCATGAATTCTCTTTCATATTTGGGAACTAAACAAGGCTTATTTTTGTCTTTTATAAGAAATGTTAAAAGCAATGTGAGAACCTGTATTCTCAAATACACACAGAGTTCTCTCATGGATTTATGCAACATCTGCTGCTGTGGGCTGAGACTAGTAAACAGTAATGTTAATATGAACTAAAAATGTAGTCTTGCTAAGAATGCAAAGTAATAATATATTTTTAATGTTTAGGACATCTACAAGTGTATCACCTAAGGCAAAGCCTGGAGTTCATCAGGGAGGCAGAAGGAAGACGGCCTCCTGTTTACAGCAGTAAATGTTGCCTTTTGTAGCATTTCAGCTTCTCTGTTGCAATGTGATTCTGTAAATATGATGTATTCATTTGTTCTAAATGTGTTGCTCTGTACCCAAGGATGGATGCATTGATCCAAAAAGTATGTGTAAAGAATGACTGGTGCTATTGCAGGATCACACTAGTTAGATTAGAATATGTTGGATGCAAAGACTTTGTTTTCATTAACATGGTGAGCATTCCAGTGGTACGAGCTGCAACTGGATATCCTGCTTTAATGAAAAGTACACAGTATTCTCTATTTACGGATTTAATTGTTTCCAGATTGCTGGTGCTAGATAACAAAAGCTTATGAATCTTTTATATTCCTCTGTAATAAAGTTCTCACTCAAACAGGCTTGAAAGGGAGCATCTTGTATTGGTTTTGCTCTTCAGGTAAGTATATCTCACATATCCTATCGAGTATGATACTGCCCTGTTTTTTCCATCCTTTACTATGATTTTTAGTTTGAAAAAGCCATGCTGTTCAGAAATTACAGGGATCTGTGTTTTCAGAAAGCATATTCTAAACCTGGTGGTTTGACCATTTTAGAATTGCATTGATAAATTCAGGAGAATACTTCTGGCACAAAGAAGGTATGCTTAGCCTCAGATTTAGGGAAGTGCTAATTGAACTACATGGAGAAACAACCTTGAGACATTCCCTTTCAACAAGACACTGTCTTTCTGGCAGTCACTGAACAATAAAATCAAGTTCAAAGTGGGGGTTTTGTGCAAGGGTTGACATAATACAATTTCCCACTATGCCTTATTATATGGTGTCTTGCTCACCTGCTCATAAGGTGAGCACTGTGTGCAACAGAAAAACTATCTTTCAGGAAAGCATTTTCTAGTTGACTCTTCCATTACTTAGAGACTCATTTCTCCCTTACCTATGCTAATAATCAAGGAAACCCATCAAACTGAGCTCTGTCTTAATGCAGTCCCGACCGTTCATTGGTGTAAGTCCATCTGCAGCACAGTTTCAGCTCAAATCCAGTTGGATTGAAAGGGAATCTTTACACTGTGTTTTAGATCAGGTTATGCATCCTGCCTTGGATAGCTCATTTTTCTGTAATAAAAGCCCTTCCAATTGCTTTCAAGTCCCCTTCTAAAAACATCTTCCTCTTCTATGAGAAAAAATTCTGAAATATTCTCATTTTCTTCATGCTGTGAAATTACAGTACATGGTCTTTATGGGCAGTGTATAATGCAACTGGCAAGTGTTAAATAGCTGGCCACCCACTGTGGAATAATAGTGGATGGTTGCAAAAGCACAGTAAAAGTCCATCAAATAAAAGGCCAGAATTCCTTAGACAACAGTTAAAACCCCAGGGATAATGCAGTCGAGCATCACTTCCTGCTTAAGATAAATGACATTATGTCCAATGAAAACAAACCTAGACATATAGAGAAAATGCAAACCAAACCCTGAGATCTAGATGTGAAGATGTCCCATGAGCTGCACTTGTTATCTGTCCACAAAACGGTACAAACATATGTAATGTTGCCTGTTTGGGGCGGGGGGGGGGGGCGGGGGGGTGGGGTGCGGGTGGGAAGAAAGGAAAAA
>JAWWEE010000040.1:21835100-21880463 GCA_035221455.1 Xenops minutus | reverse complement strand
TACCCCAAAACCCTATAAGTAAAGAACTCTTCTCTACTTTACCCACATAAAGTTGTCTTGGAAAGTTTTTTCCCCCTTCTTCTTACGGTAACACTGTGTTGAAGGGGACAGAATTCAGAGAGGAGTCACAACAGACACGTTCCATCTAGAATGGATCAGGAGCATGTATGGCTGTTCCTTGGCTCCCACATAGAGAGACTTTGTGATTTTCCCCCACACTGTAGCTTCATGGTGTGCAGTAAAATGCCATTTACCCTGTCCAGGGGACCCTGGAAGTGAAGCAAGGAGGCCCTCCTGCCATGGCAGGGTTCCTCCTGACAACAAACATCTTGCTCTTGAGTTGAACTCCCATAGCTGCTTCCGTCCAAAAGCAGCACAAATTAACATGGGGCTGCAACAGCAGGTGCTCGGTTTAAGACAGACTACCAGTTTCCAGGCAACACAGTGACCCTTTCTCTTCAGAGGTATCATTTTGTTATGTGTAATTGTATCTTCTATCTCTAATGAGAGACACCTAGTAAATTATACAGGGAAGCATTTCACAGAGAGGAACACAGGCACTCTGAGAAACTCCAGCTGTTACTCAGCAATATTTATTATTCATATGCCATTCTGGCTTTCTGTGTGAGGCATTTCACATTGCAACAAAGCAGAAAGCGAAGATGCTATCAACTGAGACCTTTTAACTCTGTATATAACAGTTTAACTGTTCAATCCTATGCCCTTCAGACAGGTTACTTTTGTTTTAATAGTGCTTTGGCTGCCTAGTGAATAGTTTAGAGTATGTGACCATATGAGCTGAAGAAACTTCGTAGTACAGTAATGAGCTACGTTTTTCTAATGGATAGCATTATATCTACACAATACATTCTCCTTTGTTCTAGAAAAGAGCATAAATGTATGACAGGTCAAGAAAAATGTTGCTTGCCATTGACAGGCAAAAGCATGTGCCCATGTGTCTGATCCAGTTGTGTTGTTAATTGAGGGTATTTGCAGGTGAAATTGGAGGTCACTGCAGCTCATAGCTATTTGTCTACATACAACAAACATGGAGAGGGACTATAACAAAAAAGTAGGAGAATAAGAGAAAAAAAATTAAATTTCCCTTGCTTTCATTCTGATTTCTGGCTGACTTCTGCTCTGAGTGCTGTGGTACTAGAGAAAAGCTCAAAAGCCCAGGGACATATAAACACATCCACCTGTCTACAGCAGCCTGACATCATAGGCTTTAAACAGATAGACTCTGAAAGATGAGCCCAGGTGACCTCCAGCTTGTTTGATTTCATGGCATGCCCTGTTGAATGAACATTCCCAGCCCAGTTAAAAAAATCATCTCTGATATTTCTCTGGGATATGCTTTACTGAAAACTGTACTTTTCCAAGATTGCACATTCAGTGATGTCTTTTTGCCCACAGATAAGAGCGTTGCAGACCAGGTAAGGATGGATGTAGAGAGGAAAATTTCTCATCTGCTGCAGAAAATGAGTGATGAATGATAACAAAAAAATTGGCATCACTTTAGTTAAGCCTTCAGGTCTGTGGAATAAAACTATTGGATTCATGATTAATAGCCAAAACACATAATGTTCTCTTCAAAGAACAAAGTGATGTACTATTCAATAAAACTGTGGATATTGGGAGAACAGGCAGAGCTGTGGTGAGTAGGAGAGAATTATGGTGCCATACGGCAGCAAAGCCCACACAGAAACAGCAGCTGCAAATCCACAACAGCAGCAGCAGCTGCTGGAAGGGACTAAGGAAGAGGAAACCCCTAAAAATGCCCTGGAATAGAAAAATATTATGATGTTGGGAGTGCCCATGGAGCTATAATACTTCCTAGAGTTGTACACATGGATTAATCATTCTTTCTAGTCACTACAGTGATTGGAGTGGTGCAGGGTCATAGGGGTATTTTCCTGGTTAATACTGTTTTGAACCCCAAGAACCTCGCATCTGCCTGTACCATTTTTCTGCCTCCTGGCCCTCTATCCTTCATAAGATATTGCCTGTACTCTTATGACAAGAAAATAACCTTGAGAAACCAGTTCTGTACTTAATCTGGAAGTTCCCTATATACAGCTCTGAAATCAGAATGTAGTTTGGGTGTGGCACACAACCAACTGTAGAGCAGCCATGAGTCAGTTCTCAGCCTCTACTCCTAAGTCCCTGTTGGCTGCAGCTACTCGTGGTGAGGGAGAAAGGGAGATACATGCAGATCAGCGTAAAGGAACCACACCTTACAGAGAGTTGCTCTATCCAAATAAACATTGCAATAGTTTCTGTTGTGAGTACATGAAAACCTATTACATTTCTACCATGGAAGGAAAAAACCCAGAAGGAAACATTGTAGTAATTAAAATACAAGCCCTTACAAAAGGAGGCTAGTATTTTAGCTATGAGTTCCTGTCTGAATGTGCCTAAACCTTTTAGAAGAGCAGCCAACCTTAAAGAAAACTCCCATGAAAGGCAAATCCATTGAAACTGAATAAATTGTTCCCTTGCTTATTTACTCCCATCATAATATGTTAATCAATAGTATTTGTTTGTTAATGGCTACCACTCTTTGCAGCCTTTAATTATCCACAAACTTCCTGTAAATCACCACCATCTCCCATCAAGCCATCATATACCCAGTAATAGCTCTGAAGCTTCATAAAAATATTTGGTGATTTAAGTGTTTCATCCAAGAAGCTCAGCCTTGTCCCTCCAAACTCAGGTATTCAGAGCAGATTAGCATATTTGGGGAAGATCAGACTATAGATGGGGATAAAGGAAAGCTTCACCCTAATTTACCAGGCAGAGTTCAGCATTTACATAGCTGGTTTTTTTCTTTTAGTCAACAAATATATTTCATTTGTGTTGAAAAAATTTATGTCCTCATTTCATTTTGTATGTCGTACATATGGGAAAAGGTTTCCATGTGGCAGCAGTGATCTTAACAGATGCTTCCCTTTGGGCAAACATGGGCTTTTAATGGAAAAAAGTGCTGAGCAAGATGCCAGGTACCTTGTCTTGATGGAGCAAAATCATTCTGAAATGAAAGTTTAATTTATATCCAACATACCTTTTTTAAGATGTTAGCTGTTAGCTTTTATCTTCATCACAAGCAAAGTTTAACTTATAGATATTCATATCAGTGAATGGGAACTTAAATCAGTTAATAAGTACAGTCCATTAAATTGCCAACCTAATCCATGAAACAGGAGATTACAATTCCAGTTTATTTTTCATCTGTCAGTCATTTCTCTTTAGTGAAATGATTGTTGTTTCCTACACGGAGTCAGTCTCAGGGTTGCCTGATGAACTGTGATGAAATGAACCTAGAAAACATAAAGAGTCAAGTCATTCATTACTTTCTCTTGTACACCACTTGTGGACAAGGTGCCAGCTGCAGGAAAATCTCTCTCTGCCCCACACTTGAGTTGTAATAGGCCTATTATTCAGTGCCAGGCTATGGTTTCCTAACTTTTCCGGAGTCAGCTTAATAGTACCATCAGCTGGGCATTATGCCATATACATCAGCTATGCCTCATTTACCGTCCTGCTCCCAATTAGCTCGATCATGATGATAAAACCAGGCAAAAGACCTTTGGATAGAAGGCATATATTTATTTGGCCAACAGTCTAGTGAAAGGAAGGAAGGATGAGGAACTCATAAAGGGGAGGAAGCATGGACTGTGATCTTGTTTGTTCTGTGAATGCTTTGTGTGACTGACACTTCTCTCAGCCTCCCACAACTGGGATCATTCTTTGCTTTGCTTGTGGCAGCTTTGTGAGCCACTCAGATACCACAGTGATAAGACACAGAAATTACTACAAATAAAGAAGTCCAAGAACCTTAAATAACACTTGTGTTCACAGATCTACAGTTGTTTTTTGATGTCTGTTCATCAAAAATCTTTGCTGAATTTCATGTGATCATTTTTTTTTTTTTTTGCTGTGACTGTTAGGCTGTTAGCAATCATCTCAGCTGTAATCCAAAAAGCTGAATGTGATTATTCTGGGTAGAGGAGAGAAACCTTCTACTTTAAGACCTCCGTGCAAGTTTCAAGCCCCAGTAACATAGCTATGAGAGAGAAAGCTGTTTGAATTATCCAGCAAGGAGTATTTGCACTAGAACACAGGAGTAGATACCCTAGATTTGAGATACAAGCAGGCCTTATTCTATGCTGAGTGGGAAAGGGCAATTTGCAATTCCCTGCTATTGACTCCATGGCATTATCTGGCAGTAGAAGGACAGATCACTTAAATGAGAATACCTTGTATCTCCCTGTGATCTCAGTTCCAAGGCAGATAAATTGAGGAAGAGGTGCTAAACACCTCTACAACAACTATGAAGAAAATATTCACCTGGAAATATCCAGAGTTTAAGATTTCCTTAATTTTGGCCTTTTGACCCATTCTCTCTAAGGTGTTGCCCATCCTCTAAAAAAATGCTTTCACCTATATGATCCATGGTCCTCCGAAGTGAGATGTTCTTTTTGAAGATAATGGAATTGAATTAATGTTGTGTGAAGTCCCTCAGGAAACCTGTACCCAATATAGTTGTGATGAATACTCAAGGGTGGCATAAATAGTCTGGGAGTGCCAGCACCCAACTAAGGGCATATTGCAGCCTCAGAGTATGGAGACACAGCAAGAACCAAGGTAAAGGTCCTGTCCAGACCAAATGTCTGTCCATGACAGGTCAGGAAGGTGATGCATGTTAGCTGATCAGGCCTAGTTCCTGTCCCTTCCCACCATCATTTAAGTGGTCAAATTCAGACCTAAAATGAATCTTGTTTCCTCATCTGGGCCTCAGACATTTTTCATGTATGTGTGATTTTGGCTGTGACCCTCTATTCATCAAAATGAATGACAGCAGAAATGAAAGAGAAAAAGAGAGTGATCAACATGTGATGCCATTTTATGCCATCTGGTAGTAAGTATGGGGATGCATATGGGCAAAACACTATTTAGAAGGCTTCTTAAAATGTATACCTATAAAGATCTACTAGTTCACTGGTGCAATCTTTCCTAGCAAGAATAATTCTCAAAATGGTTATATTCTCTAAAATTCATAAGAGCATTTACACCTACATTATTTAAAAGTAATGCCCATGTTCTGCCTAAACAGGTTTTCTGTGGGAGGTACTGAATAGAGAGTAAATTGCTTACAATGCCTGTGTATTTATGTGTGACTTTCATTCTCCTGATTCAAAGACTGTGAATTTGTTGTGCACAGCAAGAAGATACCCTACTATTTAACTTCACTGAAAGGTTTTCCAGTTATCCTCAAAGACCAAATGCAAATCAATATCAAGACTGTAGGAATTAATTTAATCTGAACTGTAATAAATATCTTTGCCTCTGTTCACTTTCATGTTTTCCAGTTGGAAGACTAACACATTTGTTTCTTTCTAGTACTCATAATTCCAACTGTGTTCAAAATTAACCCAAACTTTCTTTGAGAGTCTTAGCTTCTTATCCAGAAGACTGATTTGGAATGTGCTTAGAAATCATCACCCAATCTCATTCTAGGATTAATGTGATTTCATGCCTCTTTAAAGCAACCATCCAAAAGGTATATCCTGTGATGCCTTGAACATTCCTAACTTTCCTAAGTTTTCTTGCACAAATTAATAGCATTCACTCACATGTTTTTAGAATTGGGCACTGAGTTTCCGTATGACCTGAGTATGTAATGTAAGTATATAACCTGCAGCAAATCACTGAAGTGAATAGATTTACTTAATTAAAAAAATAAAAGGCTACTCCTCTTACTAACATCCCAAATCTTTCTTTCACTACTGTGCATAAGATAGAATGTCAGTGGAAAAAAAAAATACATTTCAATTTCACCAGTATTTCAAATGGTTCTCATTTTTCCATCTGTGGACTTTCTACCAGGGCATTGCAGCCTCAAGCACTGTGTCATAATTCCTCAAATAATTAACAAGGAGATCATTTAACTTGAGCAAGTCTTTGAATACACTCATTGCTCTCTGACATGGGAACATCCACAAAATGCAATGGTTGTGCAATGGCATTTGTACACAATACCAAATAATCTGGAACACCATATGAAGAATATACCAAAAGTCATGGACAGGATGTCTCCTTTGCAGCTAAAAGAAAAAACTGGTTTTCAACTGAAATATGAAGTGGAAAAAATACTTTCTTTCTTAAAAAAAAAGCACTTTGGTGCCAAACATTTTAGAGATATTGTTGAAGAACAGTCTTTCCTCACATAGAGGTTATCCCTGTGAAGCTGCCAAGTTCAGTGCTTGTGTGGATGATTTGCCAAGTAAGTGCCAGTTGTGTAATATATGCTGTAGCAGGCATGGAAGCAGATTTTACTTTCACACCCGCCTTCCGAATTGGCATTCTTTGACTCTTTTGTGCCAGTGTTTCTTCTCTTTCCCATTCTGTGCCCTCTCTTTTCACTGGATTGCCCTCTTCCCTCACATATAAGCTGAATGTCCCGTTGTTTGCTAGAAAGCAAGACTTGCTGAATATGGATTTTATGAAAGTCACGCAGGAAAGACAGACTGTATTACTTGCTATATGCCTTCTTTACATCATTGCCCTACCAGGAGTGTATTATTTAAATAGAAACATTTATATTTTGTCACATGTAGCTGTCTACTTTATATAATGGGGATGAAAATAGTTCTTCATTCCTCCAGAGTTTTTCTTTCTCATACACCCCTTCTCTCTGCATGACTGCCTAAATCTTGCTTCAATTTTTTTCTCTCCCGAATCTTGATTGTCTTCAGATGACTTCATTTTAGTTTTGTAAATTTCACTGTTTAGATAAATATTTTCTTATTTTTCAGTTCTTAGACATATGTTTTGAGTCAAGTCTCTTAAAAACTCCTCAAAAAGTTTAAGCACTTCTTTCCGAATGCTGGCACTTAAGTGTATCTTCTCAAGTAATAAAATGGATTTAAAAATACTTTAGAATCAGGTGTTAGTAAGTAGGTAGGTTTATGCCATTATATGATAGATATTGTTGCACAATATTAGGTTTTTGCAAGTTACATACAACTTTGTCTGGCTCAACTGGAGAGTGAGATTCCTGTTTTATGTGTGTTGCTTTCAGTCTAGGTCTACTATAAACCATGAGGTTCTCCTTCTTTCCTATGGTAGCAAAAGGAAGGGTAGGCTGAACAGGAACTATATTTTGAGTCCCACACCTACCCTTTAGTGGCCTGAGTAGGATATCAGCTTTGCATCCTCTGAAGTCACAAAGGACTCCTTCCAAGAACCAAGGATGGGCTGAAGACAATAGTCACTCTGAGGGTTTGGATGTACCTTGATGTTGCATCAGCCACACTGATCTTCACTTGTGAGTCAAGTAGTTGTATTGGTGAGGATGTGTGCTCTGATCCTGAGGCAAGCATTAGGTGTTTCAACTTAGATTGCATCTTTTTCACTGTGACCTAATCAAACTCAAGCTTCATTTTCCTGTTATTCCAGGGTGTGTATGTAGGCAACTACTGCCACTCAGCCAGTGCTTGGTCAAATGCTAAATATGGGGTGTGGAATCTGTGAGTACTAACATCTTTACCAAATGTCTCTAAGCTGGATCATTTAAACTGTTCTCTAGCTAAGGAAAGAGTCTAAATGTTAAGTCAGCCATGTAGATTATTGAATCATTTTGTATACATCTTTTAGCCAGAAGAAACAGAAGGGACCTCATTGTGTAGGACTCATCAAGCCTCCAGGGATTTGTGAGATTCAATTAATACATGCTCTCAAGGATAGCTGCTGCCACTGCAGAGTATCCACTCAGCAGCCTTATACCTGGCATGCACAGTGTCAGTGAAGTCTTCAGAATGCAATGATTTTGCCATGAGGAATTCTACTTAGGAGAATTTTTCTTTGGAGGCAAGTATTCATTAGTCATCTATTAAAGTCTACCATCAATAGGAAATAAGCAATAAAGACATGCTGGAAAAAATAAAAAAGGAAAAAAATACATATTGAAATGTCTGGATAATGTCCTTATTTTTTGTTTCTGTTCAATGCAACGGCTTCATCTAAAGCATATGACAAAGTAAGTTATTAAGAAAGAGTGGTCAATACTGAGTTTAGACTCCCTGTCAGATTTCTCCGTTTCTGAGTTCATGAACACACAGAAACAGAGGGACACTGAGTACAGCATTTGTATGGGGAGTGAAAGGGAATGAATAGAAAGTCATTAATTTCTTTGGAAATCTTATTAATAAGTAGGTCACCTCCTTTAACAGGAGGAGAAAGGCTGCAGATTCTAACCTTTGCTAGGTTCTGATCACACTTTCCCTTGTAATCCTTTTTACTACAACTGAAATCAGAAGAATTGCAGGTGTAGCCATCCACTACTCTTTTCAGGACTCTAAACAGACAGAAACCTGGCACAATCTTCCCAGTATTTCTTCATAGTATTTGAATGTACAGCAGAACTTATAGCAGTTTAACCAATATGGAGAAAAAGAAGCCCAAACCAAACTTACAAGACTGTATTTTTGCCTATGGCAAAATATATTTTATTCTGATTTAAAATTAAATTTTGCTAAGTCAACTTTGTGAATTACTTTCTCAGCAGAAGATTTTATTTCTCTAGCTCTTCCTATATTGGTTATTCCTTTTTTTTTTTTTCTAATAACTACTGTTTATTAACTTCCTATCAGAGATTGTATCACCATTCTTAAATTATTTTATTCTTCCAGAGACTATTGAAACAGACATTTCACTTTACCTCATTATTTCAACAGTTATATTACTTGATGTATTTAACATTTATGTGTAACTAGTTAATGTGTTGTATCACAACTTTGGTGGTTCTTCACAAATAAAAAAAAACCAAACACAGCAGGATTTGTGCATTTTCTTTATTTCTTAAATTACTTTCTTTTAAATTCATGGGATGGAATACAACATAAACATTGAAGTATTTGTAAAACAGTTTCTTTACTGCTAAATGATCCCTATCTTTCCTGTAACCTTTCCTAGTCAAACTTCATTGGAACAGTTAACCAACTCCTCCTCTTGTCCTCTCTTTCTCTCTTTTCGTCTTCCTTGTTCTCATCCTCACCTTCTTCCTTGTTCTTGTTTTCATCTTCTTTGTCATTCACTTTGCCTTCTTTTCTTTCTCAACACATGTTAGATTCAATTATGTCTAGGGCCCATGAAGGTTCTACTCTCCCAGATCTTTAAGAAAGCCTAAATGCCATCCAAAAAGAGACTCAGCCTAATCCAAATTATGCAATAGGCTAAATGATGCAAAAGGAGCTAACTTTCCACAAGGCTTCTGTGTGCCGACTCTCTCAAAGCTACAGCCCATGCTTTGAGATGACACTGACTCCTATCCTTTTACATGCCAATACTCAAAAGGAAACTGCACTTGCAGCTGGACTATTATGCTCAAAACCAGAAGAGAATTATGATAGGATAAATTCACTTTTTCTTTAGTTAACAAGTGCAACAAATTTTTTTAAGAGTTTGAAGTTTAAATTAATTGGGAAGTTAAGAAAGAGGTTGCAGAAAGAGAATTTTAGAGATTTTATGAGTAAAACTATCTGATCTAATGCTTCTTGTGGTCGCAGCTGCGCTGTAAATAATTCTCTTCCCAATAAGAAGAATTTGGTTTTGTATGTCTGCATGTTACTTTCTGAAATGCAATACTTGAAGCATAGGGGATTGCAAATGTGAGGTGAGAAATTCCTAGGACAATTAATTAGTGTATCTAAGCAACCAAGCAGAAGACTGTATGTGCTGTCTCATGGCCTTCTGAAACTTTACAGCACCTGCCACTCACCAGTGTGGCCCACTCTGACAACAGACATAAAAATGCTAAATTAGATAAATCTGACTTCAGGACAAGAAATATTATTGAGCTGTGCTTTTAGCAAAATAGACCCATCGTATAAAGTATTCCAAAGAGCTGCTACAGGCTGAGAAGAATAAAATTTCCATCTCTACTTCATTCACCATGATGTGCCTCTCACTGCTTTCTTCTCTTCCTCAGCCCTGCTTTCCCCTCCTCCTTCTCCTTTCAACTCCTAATTCTTTCAGTGCTTTCCATTCAGGCCTTGCCCTCTGCATTCAGTTTCTGCTTCTCATTCCCCTTTGCCCACTCCCTGCCCTGCCTGGTCCTTTTTGGGTTCAGTTCTTCTTACTTCAGGCTTTTATTTCTCTGAGGGATTTGAATAATCACTCCTTTTTTGATCTCATTGTCATCTCAATAGGTCTTGCTGCCTTCCACCCTCTTCTCAAAAGGTAGGTTTCCAAAGAATGTATTTGCTCCAGAAAGGAGTAAAGGGACCTCTGAAACTCACTGACCCTTCCTAAATCGGATGCTCCATTGTGTATTGCAAATTAGGATTTTTTCTATTTTTTGAGAATGTTAACTTTGTTAGTGAATTTCTTTTTTAATGAGCACATTAACTTCCTCCTTAACCTTAAAAAGATGCAATTCTGTCTACTACTCTATCGTGATTAATTTCTGTCTCAGCTTGGCTGAGGGTCAGTTTTAACAAGGCTGATTTAGTCATACATTAAATTTTATATAAAACATCAGGTGAAGGAATAGTCTTACTAAAGGCCAAATAAATGCTTTTGTATTATATGAACTGGAAATCCAAAACAAGGCTGACACAGTTAATACTCTTGACCATATTTTCAAAATGCCACTCAAATCTAAAATCTGCAACCAAATGCTCTTGAATGCAACTATGCACAACTGAGCATCTGTTCATACTGCTTGTACAGAGAAGTCTTTCACATCTGTGCTTGGTTCTTGCCATAGGTCAGATCAAAGAACCAGACAAAAACATCAGGTATTTCAGAAAAAAAAATAAAATTACAGCGATATTTCAGTCATAACTACTACAAATAAATTAGAGAAGAAACCAAAAATAAAATAAACAGTTTTGCAGCTATTATCATAGGCTCTTTCTTTTCACTATATGTAAAAAAACAAATAAAAGAACATTTCAATGGCATGTAGCCAAGGCCCCAAAACAAGAAGATCTTGAGTCAAACTTTTTCAAAGATCAAGGATACAGTCACAAGATATTCAATCAGGCTTTTTGCCCCTTAGGTACTCTTGCAATAGCAAACCACTGCAAGTTTGCTACAGACCTTATAACTAGGCGAGGAAATGTTAAAACATTCCTTTTTTTCCTGCAGCACCCAATCACCAGGGTACTAAATAATCACTCCAAAATAAAAAGAAAGCAGGACCATATGGTTAGTTCTGAATATCATCTTGCAGAAAAAAATTGCTCATGCTTCTGTGCTGTACTTACAGATGGTTCTGATGGACAGCACATTTTTACTGCTGAGGAAAATGTGAAGACAATTCTGAAAATCTATTTATGGAAGACTGTGTTCTATTAGATATAGAGATAGGTAACCAGAGAATACCTTTAAAGAGTTGTCATTTCTAGTCTACATTCTGCTCCACATGCATATACTGCTCCTGATCATGCAAACATGTTAGCAAATGGACAAGCTCTCTTTTGACCTATGTATTGCTACATCCAGCCTTAAGATTTCAGTTTATTCTATTACTTTCATTTCAGTTCCCAGAATTCTCATTGCTACCTACAACATTGAACCTATTGTTCCTTGACCTTTTTGAGAATTGGACAGTATGATTATTTTGTCTTCAAAACTTGGTAAGCATGACTTCCTGGTCTTTTGAAGGAACAGTTGTCCTTATTAGTTTCACAGTAGACACATCTGACTCATCACCTTAACTCTGTGGGATGTTGACTAGACCAAAAAAACCCAGAAAAACCCACCCAAAACTTCAAACAATAAAACACAACAACAACAACAAAAACCAAAAACAACCCAAACAACAAAACAAAACAACAAAAATTAGTCAAAGATCTCTTTTCCTTTACATTGGCAATTTCCATTATCTCAACAGTTGTCTTATTAATGGAAGATGTAAACCAATGAGTAATTTTAACTTTTAGGTTTTCATTTATAGTTTTTTTAACTACAGGACAGTAATGTCCAAAATGTTCAATCTACAGATATCACAATATTGCCAAACAAAATTTTACTGCAAAACATGCATATTTAGATTCAAATGTCTCAGAATGATCTCTTCACAAAACACAGGAACATTCATTTTAACAACTTAAAAAATCATTCATATGTCATCTGCCTGTGAACATAATATTATGAATTTAAGTCTGCTCCCCATGAACTCTGAGGAAGAGAAATCCAGCCCATTCTTCCTCCTCCTTCTCTTTGCCCTTCACAAGAATTTAAATAACATTTTCATATCTACTTATACCATTT
Source organism: Xenops minutus (assembly GCA_035221455.1). Lineage (NCBI taxonomy): Eukaryota > Metazoa > Chordata > Aves > Passeriformes > Furnariidae > Xenops > Xenops minutus. The sequence continues at coordinate 21,868,181 of JAWWEE010000040.1, read as the reverse complement.
ACATTCTGTTTCACAAATAAACCATTTTCTGTAAATGTAGATAGCACACTTTCACAGGCATTCCTGTTCTACATTCATTTTAGACTAGTTTGCATAATTTTCTCTTTAGGGATTCTTACAAAGAGTGACAGGGGGATGGAAGTCTGTTTTTTACTCCTCAGCCATGAATTCCATCTGTTGTCATGGCACTGAACCCAGTGTTGAATAGCAGCCAGCATTGCTTTAGATGTTCTGTAGGATTAGTAGAGATGTCTGATGTTATTGTGCAACATTATTCATAAGAATAGCTCTACCTGAGCTTTATGCAAATGTTAGCTTGCTAAATTAATAAATAATTCTGTTATGTCACCAAAGTTCACATTCTGGGGGCTTTTCTTTGGACCTTTACTACTTGTGTAATGACTCACATAAAGGTTTTTGCAATTACTCTTATTTCTACAAACACAAATCAAACATATGCAGAATTTTATTAGAGGCAGTTGAGAAATAATATGGTCAGTGAAATATAACTGATGATCTACAGCAGGTGAATTGATGAAGCAAGCTTTATTTTTGTAAGCTTCTAATCAAAGTATTTCCTGATTTGGCTGTACTTTTGATTCTGACATTTTCTACTGAAAAAGTTCCCATTGATCCTAACTCTGGGAGGAGTCAAATATACAATAATTAGAGATATTCTCCAATTCTCAGGACATTCACATTGTCCTATTGCAGACCTTCAAATCTCTTGTCACATATTCATCAATTTTCACAAAAGCCCATAGAGTAGAATAGCGCTTTTTTTTTTTTTTCTTGTAAGTACCAGTGTTGCACAGGTTTTTTGCCATTTTTTTTTTTTCCACCAAAGGCTGTCAGTCTAATAATACCTCATCTTGTTATGGATACACTTTGGAAAGATTTCAAGGTTTCAAAATGGAATTTCTGGTCGCAACAGAGAACATTTCACCTCGGCATGAATATTTCACCTCAGCATGAACATTTCCCCTCAGCATCAGCGCAGGAAAAGGACATGTAAACAGTCTTCTGCAACAGATAATTACAAATGGTAGCACAAGAACAGAGGTCTGCTGCTTCCTTTTTCTGTCTCTGAGAAACTAAGTTTGCTTCTACTTCTCAGGAAGTAGCCAGGTTTTACTAGACCAGGGCAGTAGGGGGCCTAGTCGTGAGGAAAAGAAGAGGTAGCAGTTGACATCTCCCATCCTCAATCGTCCTTTCCTGCAGGAGCAGCAAGTCCATTTACTGTGCTGTTTCCTAAGGAGTAGTCTAGCTCTTCAGCCTTGAAAAAGAAACCTTCTGTTTTGCCTCTGCAGCTAAGCTGTGGCCCAGGAGAGCAAGCTTAGTGGATGGGTCTTTCTAAAGCAGATGACATGGGTCTAAAATTCAGACTGGACTCTGTGGATTTGGCATGCCACAATGAAAGAAGTGTCTTGCTACTCATTGTCGTTTACTGCTTCAGAAAAATGTTTTAGAGAGTGCTGTCCTGCATCCTGAGATGACAAATAGGAACTAGATATTTATTTTATTCTCTAACTTCTGAAATATTACTGATTTGCAGCCTCTTAGGTTTATGCTATTTCTAAATAAAAATAGTCCTTTTCTTTCCTAGGGTCATTATTTTCATACCAACTGTTTGCATAGCCTACAAGGTTCTTTAGAATGACATTGCTATTTACTCTGGCTTTTCCACACATGATCCTCTTTAAATAAAACCATGCCACCAGCTCAGAGAGTGTTTATGTGGAGTAAATCCACTGATTTTACTAGTAGTATCCTGAAGTTATTTCAGTGCAAGTTAATGTTTTTAAAGTAATTTATCAGCTTCTTATTTGAAGCACAAATACAGACTACAGATATGTTGCCTTGCAGTTCGACAGCAGTTTTCTGATGTTCTGTGGGGAAAAGGGTGGTTGGATTTCTTGGGATATAGGATGGAAGCCAGAATGGCAGTATGCTCTGCTGGGCAGGTGGATTCAGCTGTGGATGTCTTGCCCTGTCTGGCGAGCCAGTCAGGCTAAACTTTGATAGATTTAGTGAAGTTAGGGAGCTTTAAAACTGCAGTAACAAATATACAAAGAACACCTCTTACAGAGTTGATAATTTCTTGTTCAATTTGATAAAAAAAAAATCAGTATGATTTAGTGTTCTGTGAGTGAACTGGCAAAAATATAGAAGTGTTTCTTTTAAAAGAAGAAAGTCATCATGGTCAACAGTACTATTTCTCTATAAAGGCCTTTCACCCATATCTTCAACTCAGACTGTTAAATGCATGTTTCTTTTGTAATTGATATATCAATGTCTGTACATATGCAGCACCACACATGGATGATTGGGAGAGAGCTGGACAGCAAATTGGTTTGGAAGCAGCACAGCTTAGCCACTGAAAGAGTTCAGACAACTACTTTAGCTATCCTTCCATCTCATTTCTGCGTGTTACTTCAGTCTCCAGCAGCTACAGCCTGCAGCAGATATGTAACATGGGAATGGTATTAGCTTGGAAACTCTGCTGAGCATCAGCTGCATCCCTACTTACCTCTTTGCTTCAACCACTGCCAGAGCAATCCAATATGTCCAAATATTTGCTGTACAGGCTCTCTGTCTCCAGGACTTGACCATACATCCTTCAGGAGGACTGACAGATTACCATGGCTAGAGATATAGGTGTTAACTGTACCCTTTCTTTTCAGCAAAGGGAGGAGACAAGAACAGACTATCACTGAAACAAATACAGATTATCTTCTCTGGAGGTGCTCTGCTCTGCAGTAGAAGCCCCTTCTGCTGCTCCATAGAATGAAGAGAGTGATAGAGCGCTGACAGTGACAGCACTACAGTGACCCCAGTCCAAGGTCAACCATGTCTGATTTTCTGGTTTATATGTGCCACAAAGGACGAGGAGAAACAGAAAGGCCAAGAATGCGTAGTTCATTTGCAGGTTAGACTGAATCTCACTGAGGTGAAAAATCTTTCTGTGATATCACAAATGCCATTCAGTCCCTGCATTAAGCATTCAGTGCTGAGCATAAAATACAGACACATTTCATTTGTAGCCTGTAAAATTAAAGATTGTCTTTTCACTGATGATTTGGTTTATAAAACACATCCATTGTAAGCATCCCACAGGTGCAACTCTGCTAGCTGAACACAAACCCACAAGCTGTGTGGTAAGGAGGGATACATATGTATTAGCAGCAGGCTGTATCAGTGCAATTGCTTTCCTTTTTCACTGTCTTGGTCCTGTGGGTTAGACTGAGCTGCCTTTTAGCAAGCAGAAGTCAGGCTTGGTTTCCTGTGCCCAGAGGAAAGAGTTTCATGTAGTGAGTAAGCGTCCTGATATCTAAATGTGTGATTTTTATTCAGTTGCAATTTTTCTGTTGTTATTGTTGCAGGAACCCACAGATAAGATATCACTGCAGGAGAAACATTAGTTCCAAGGCCAGAATGATCTTGTCTTCTCTCAAAGACCCTCCTTGGCCGCTAAAATCTTTAACCCCCTGTTTAAGGAAAACTAAGAATTAGTCCCTTTTCATAAAAAAAAACCCAAAAACAAAAAAACAAACAAACAAACAACAACAAAACCCAAAACAACAACAAAAAACCAACAACAAAAAAAGTTGAAGCACTCTTCTCCCCCCTCCCCCCCCCCCCCCAGTGTTTTAGTTTTAGACTACATTGTATTATTTTCATTTTATTTGGCTTTACACTGCACTAAGAGTGTCTTCAATATAGGAACTTTGTTGATAAAAAAAGCACAATTGTCAAATCTGTGTCAGCCATGCTTATGGATGCTGCAGATATCTTCATATTACAGTCTTGTCAGATGGAGCTTGAAGATCCACATAAAATTATATTTATAATGAAATTGGTAGCAAACACCAATTAATATGTACTTTTAACAGGTTCTCAAAAAGTGGCAGGAAGTCTACTGATCTCTCTTGTCATGATATAACACCACAGAAAGTTTTAGACATAACTCGTTTTCAAAAGAAAAACAACAAGAGAGAAATGTATCAAAGCAAAAGCATTTAGGGCAAGATTATGAAGTTGTTGAGCACTTACATGCGAAATCCCATTGACTTCAACTTCTCATTTGCATGAGAAAGAGTTGCACAGTTTGACCTTTGTGAGATAGTAGGCTTAAAAAATACACATTTGTCGACTTCCAGCTGAAGAATCTCACCAATACAAATTCTATGTAGAATACTTAGCTATAAGAAAATCAAATAAGCATGAGGGTTTTTTTTCTCTATGCATTTGTACAGAGGGGTGAAATCCTGTTCAATTTAGACAATATAACTTCTACTGTAAGATTTTAAAAAGAGAATCGCTGTCTGCTGTATTTTATTCCTCAAAAGCTAAGGCAATCTTTCTAAAACTCATTACAGTTTGTAATCAGTTTTTGAAAAGTGCATGGATTCAACAGGTATTCTGAAATATTTCCTGTCATGTATAGAGAAACAACACAGGCATTACCAACAATTGAGTATTCTTGAACACAAACTGCCTTTAATGAGTCTGCATTGGAAAAAAATGTTCCTTGACATAAAAATGAATTACAGAGGGCTTTCCTTTACTCACTAAGAATTAGTTAATTCCTGAATTTATGAGGATTTTAGAATTAATTGATGCAGATATGTTTGGGTTTTTTTTAAAGCTACTCAGGCAGTGAAAGGGAACATGCTGATTCAAGAGCTCTTTTCTGTATATCCTTGAAGCTATTATGTATGCCAGACAAATTATGCACTGGAGGCTGAATGTTTACTGAGGTAGTCAAACATTTCAGGGTAAACTTTCAGGGACCTCATCTCCTTCAGTAATCCTGTATTTTAATACATGAACGCAATTCAAGACTGTTTTGTCCTTTAAGGATTTTCATAAATGTTTTGGAAGGTCAGCATACAGTTTCAGTTGTTTTTAGATAGAATTCAATTGAGGTAAAGACACAATAATACAGGCATGGCTCTAGACATAAAAACAAACAAAACACCAACCCAACCCAAACAAAACTCACAAACAAACAAAAGCACACAAACAACAAAACAAACAAAAAATAAGGAAAAAACAAAACTAAACAAAAAAGCGCCTCCACCCTTGATAGAATTGCTTATCCGTGATACTGGAGATACTGAAGAAAAGAACCATGCAAATTTCAGGGTGGGGATGGGCGAGGTTATGTTTGATGCTACATGTTTTAATCATTCCACCAGTGTTTTTTCTAATCTTTCTCGCTTGTTGCTGTTAAAGAAGAACAGCACGTCTCACTGTGTATTATTTCTCTGCCTCTGCAATCTGGCTGTCAAAAACATTTGTTTCCCACTTGGACTCTCCAAAGGCAGAAGGAAGTGACAGCATTTAAAAGCATAAGGGCAGTGCCTATTCTACTAATGATTTCAAAGCTCAACAAGATTCTCTAAGTGCTAAAGAAATTTTACTAGTAGCACACAAATGTATTTTAAAAAGTAAAGGGGATTAGATTAAGCCATGAACTCTTAGAAACAGGGGAACTGTACCACTGACTCTACCACAGGCCAGGATTTATTTCCCACTGCATCCCATAAAAGATCTATAAATACAATTTAGCCTGAATTGTCCCTACAAAGAGTTATGATGCACCTTATTCTGTAAAGACTCAGTATTCTTACTTGATCAAAATGAAGAAAGATTTGGAGTGAGAAGATGTAGTGCTACAGCAGCGTCAATGCCATGCTAAAACTCACAGTGCATTTTCACAAAGATATTCTGGGACTGGACAAGGACTGTCTTATCCACACGGATCCCCTTGTCATTTTCCTACCTGAACCTTGGGAGAATATTTCTCACAAGCAAGTAGTTATATAAGGCCTATGTGGATAATGTAGGAAATACTAGGAAGAGAAAGGCCATCTATATTTTCAGAGGCCTTCTTATCACAGGCTTGACATAGAAGAAAGCATGATAAAGCTACTGCCCATGCCAGAAGGATTGCTGGGTTTTACAGCAGTCATCTGGCATCTGGGGAAGAGATGTATAGGGACAATGGTATTTAAGCCCCTTTTTAATTTTACATAGTACAGTTCAGAAAATCCATCTATCCTGAGAAAGAGAGATCTGTGTGGCTCCCAGAAAAATTTATAGCAAGTCCTAGGGTAGGACAGACACGTCCAATAGTACAAGTAGTGTGGTGTTTTAGAGCATCACGGTTTATGTTACTGTAGTGCTTCACAGCCAGCTGACAAATACAACAGTCATGTATGACCCAGAAAGGCAGAGAGTATGAAGCAGATGTGAGATGAAAATCCTCAGTTTTTCAATGCTCTGAGTACATAGAAACTGAATGCCAAATATTTCAAATTTGATCTTTTACCTACAATGTATACCAAGAAATCATGAAACTGTTCTTTCAGGAAAAAGCCAAGACATTTTATAGCTGCTGCACATTAGTTGCTGTGACGATTAGACTTAATCCAGCCCCTCAAGATTTGAGTAACAAAAAAAATCATTATTTTTATGACAAACATGCTTGCCAGTATCATAAATCGATGGTAAGACTTACTTTCTTCTTAATAAACAATAATGGACGTGTGACCCTGTTTTCTGCTACAGGCATTGATATCTGCACAATGTAAATTGTGTGTTTTCAGTTCATTTGAGCAATTGACAGAGTAAACCACAGGTTTTATTCCAATCCTTAGTTTCTTTGGAAGCTTTCAGCATGTACTCTAAAAGTGTGGAAAAGGGACTTGTTTTTCAGCATTCTACCTATTCTAATTTGGAGTTTGTCCAGCTGTTACACACAGCAAGTGTTTTAAGGCTACTTCAAACTTCCAGATAGTCAGCAGATAAGGGAGACCTTCGCAAGACTGACTGCCCAGCTCAGCACCACTCAGGGTGAACTGAAGTGCAAAGGTAACTCACACCACTCTGGTGACATTGCTCACAGGGGAAGAAATGTGCAATTTTGTCCTAATATTTTAAATTTGTTTCCATATTCTTGACTGTTGCTGGAGTCTGAAAGCTAATTTAAGATTAAAAATTTGAAAAAAATAAATAGTGTGGGAGCTTTCTCTACTACACACTCAGACACATACACACAATCCTGCACACTTCTCTCCTCCCTCCCCTTTTAAAGTAGCTATCTTGCACATCAAAGGTTGAAGGGTATTTTTGGTATATTCACAGATCACTCATGAGATGAACAAGCTTATTTGTTCCAAATGATGAAAGTTCAAAGTCTTTCATTTATGCTAACAGTTCATTAATGTAGCCACTCATGTGTGCTAATCCCACTTACTAAGCCTCCCTGTCTCCTATTAATATTAATTTAGCTAAATATGAGATGTTTCAACAAGGGGATTTCTACTTTCATATATAATTATACTAGATATAGGTAAAGTATCTTGATAATAATCTTCCTTTTTCACAAAGTCCTTAATTTAAATAGAGCTTGAAGTTGCCACAAACTATATCAAGTGCTGCATAGGGTAAGTTTGTCTGAAAGACTGTTACTGAGTTTGCTGTAGAATACTTATGTCCAAAAACCCCCGTGTGAGCAGAGCAGCATGGGTATGTTTCCTGAGCAGATAGAAACCTGTAGAGCAGAAAAACACTGAAGCAGAACCCAAAAACCAACTTGCACAACTTAATGGGTCCCAGAACCTTCAGGCAAACACTGACAGTGAAAAAAGGCAGTGAACTCTGCAAAAGAAATGGGCAGAATGTCCTCTTGCCTATGTGAGAGCTTCAGCTAGTATAAAAAAGTGGCCATTTCTTTCTTCATCTGTTTTCAGAAGTGAGCTGATTGCCTATACCTTAAATGATTTAAACCAAGACACTTAAACCTTGGCAGCTGTGGTTGCCAGATCTGTTTTTAGAACATGCTACAGCTTTGTCCACCTCTGCTACAAGTAGTAAATTTATTTAATTGCATAAATAGGCAACTTTATGCCTCTCCAGTCCAAGAAAAACCCATTTCTTCCTCCTTTTCAAGTATTGCATCTTACCTTTTTTCCCAGCACATTTCTCTTATCTCACTGATATCTCATTTTCCCACTCTTGTACAGGAGAGCCCATCTTCCCCACATATCAGGCCCCAAACCTCACTGTGCAAACTTTCTCTCCATCATCCTTATTTCTGGCTACATCGGCCTGCCTGCATCTCTCCCAGCTATCTCACAAGCAACCAGGTCTTGTTCTGCCAAGCACCACAGCAGGATGAAAAGTATTTCCTTATCTCCACCAAGGAAGAAGGAGGAGGCCAAACAGAAACACACACAATAGTAGGTGGATCCATGGAAGGACTGCATCCTTGACTGTACATGGACACCAGTCAGTCCTGCAGAGAGGATATTAATCTAGAGAACGAGGGAATGTCTGCCCATCCCTAACCTCTGAGAGGTACAGACTTTTCCTCAGGACCATACTCAAACAGCCAGACATCTGAAGGCAGTATGGAATGAAACACAACACTCACATATGAATGCCCCTTTGGGGATTTAGCTCCTAATAGTTCCCTGAAAGTGACAAACCAGGAAGAAAATTCAGCTTGAAGATGATAACTGAGTGTATGTACCCATGTATAGACATCTGGTGACACTTGAGATACCTTATGAATAAGTTCAGTGCAACTCCTTATGGCTGTGTCTCATCTAAGTCCTGAGGCAGGTCTAACAGCACAGTGTCCAGGTCACTGAGGTTCTCAGACTAACAAATAGCACTACATGCCTATATTTAGGAACTTGAACTGAGCCCTTAAATGTTTTCATGTATGTGAGGTTTCTAAGTTCTCACAGTAGTCAGTAAATATCCCAACTGAGACATGCAGTGGCATTTACAGATCCATTCAACACGCCCTCCAAAGCAGACATTGACATTTGGTCAGAAAACAATGGCCAGCTCTGCATGAGCAATAATGGGAGCATAGTCATATTGGAGGCCCTTATGTTTATGTGTCTTTACTCACAAACTATAGCCTCCCCACTGAGACAATCTAAACCAGAATCAGGAATTTGGCTTGGGCATTTCAAGGACAACCACAAAACCGGCAGCCTACTGATTCTAGTAGGATGAAATCAAGTAACCTGACACTAAAGATTGACTCCCAGTATTTTACGCAGTGTATTGTATAATTATATCTGTATTCAAATTTTATATTTTTGACACAGTTACGTAGGTAATCTAGACCTTACATAATTTTCTGATGCTGTTACCTAGGCATTGCTGGCATTAAGAGTTCCTCTCCCCAAAAGATGCCACTGTTGCCCTCCAATTATTGTGAAGTTTGGTCAACTCTCAAGTAACTCACTCTTAACCAGCTGTGAAACACAGCCAGCCTTCACAGTACTACTTCTAACTTTTGACAGCTTCTCACTCTGTTATTCATTATGTCCCACAAGATAATGTCTCATGTCATGTTCAATTAGCTGAACCATGAGCCAGGGCTCTGTCTTCTCCCTGCATACTTTATACATGGCTGCTTAGCTTTTGCTTAATTGGTCCCTAACCCTTACCTTAACTATAAAATTTGCTTAGGGATTTAGTTTTCTCCTGAAATTTGGTTCCATGGAAATGTTTACACTTTTTCTATCTGTTTTTTAAAATAAATGTCATTTGATAAAAGAATAACCTAACAGCACACTCACTAATTGCAGGCATAATATTTTGACGGTCTGAGTAAATACCTTTGTTATATCTCTTTTATCACGTCATATTTAAATATGCCATAGTTTTTGTCATGAGCCAGGACCATATCTGTCATTAACAAGAACTCTAAAGATGCCTGTGCAGAAGGAACCTATAACAATGTAATCCAAAAGTGTTGTTTGGCTCAGAAAACACAACTGTTCTCCAGTGGTTAGTAGGTTCCCAGGAAAGAGAAAAGGAGGACTGGTATACAACCAGTAACCACTAAGTAATTCTGAGTTCAGGAGATTTACTGAGACTGGTAGTACGTGTTCATTAAGTAAAATTTAATGAACTTTTATTTCAAACTCATGTTGGTGTGTCCTTGAACTCTCGTAAATATGCTGAATCCAGAACACCATTGCCAAGGACCTTCAAAGGCCTGACTCTAACCGCAGGAAGAACTTTTAGTTTGTAGTATTTTTGAACTTGGCTCATGCTGACTTCATTTGCTGCCAGCAGTTTCTCCTACTGGACAAGTGAGCAGTCCCCCTCTCCATGGTCTAATCTTGTTCTACAAACCTTGATCATAGATTGTTTCTTTTCCAGACTGAGGAATCACAGGCTTTTTTTTTTGTCCTCAAATTCCTCAAATATATTCCTCCTTGTTCCCTAAATACAGAAACCATCCCATCTCATCTTTGATCATCCTTACTGTTCTTCTGTGAAGAAGAAAATTTGGAGATTTGAATGTATGTAGTAAGGGAAAAAAAAAAACCCAAATATAGAACCTAAGGAATAACTTTGCATTCAGTCACAGTTAGAGCTGGCTATACAGAAAGGGATTTATAGGGTGGCATGAGTAATGTTCTCTCTTTTGTTCTCTATTGGTTTTCTAATGCCTATTAAGACTGTTTTTGCCTTTTTCTTTTTTATATCTACCAAATACTGAACAAGCATTCTCATGCAACTCTCTAGCATAATCCCAAATACCAAATACTGAGCAGTAGCAATACTCTTAGATCGCATAATTTTCCTTTAGAATATGGAATTCTTTTCTCTACATGTATCACATTTTTTTCTGTATGTTAAATTCTATATATTTCAGTTGCCACAGTTCATAGGCAGCTCTAAAGATTTAATAGCAAACTAAGATAAGTCTGTTTTCTGATCAAATTTTCTTCAAATTTCAGAAGTTACTCCTTCTAACAACAGATGATCTGAGATCTTAAAAGTGATTACAATGGAATGACTACTTTAAATGCTGTTAGATATTAAGAAGGAATACTGTTCTATTTAGTTTTTCTTTTCCTCACTTGAGAAACTTGTGCATTTTGTTTCTATGTACTGGAATTCAATGTCTGCCTCTGTTTATTTTTCCTATCAATGAGCCAGCAACATGTGGTACTGTCAAAAGGAGGATGAGTTGTGAATAGCTTATTTTGTGAGTACCTTGAATTTTGATAAATAGCTGCTATTTTGATATGGGCTATGGCGTATCAGCATACCCTTGTTGTTGGTTTGTTGCTGTGTACTTTTATCTCCAGATGAATAATAGATTTCAGAAATGCTTACATATTTAAAAATTATGAGAATAATAGCAGTCAAATGCAAGGTCAGTTCCATAATCTAAGTAGCTTCTTGATACAGCTAAAATTGCAACATACCCTGTAAAAGTGCAACAATTTGCTATAAGCAAAAAAATGCAGGACAAAACTTATAAACATACATTTAACAACAAAACAAAAAAAAAATCTGTCCTTCATTCTCCGGCAGTGAAGTGCTCCTATTATTCAGTATGCATTATTTTAAAACTTCTCTGTGCAGCATCATCAACAGTGTTTACTCAAGTATGATGATAATGCTAAATTGTTCCAGGGAGTTCATATCTATTGTGCCTGCCGGTCAGCCGTACTTGCTGTAAGAAGGCAGCCACCAGACTCACAAATGGAAGAGAAAAGAACTGATAAATGTAAAATTCACATAGGAAATACTGTTTGATAGGATCTGTGAAGATGGCAAAACAACTTGCTTTTGGCTGGAATTGACATAGTAAATCTCAGTTTAATGGCTGGTTCTAGGAGGATTTATTTATTTACTATTAAATGGGCTATCGTTAAAGGCTGCTACATACATAGGAAGAGTCTGTTTACTCTGCATGATCAAATGCTTGAGTATATGTGTGCCTCTAACACATAGCTTAAGCATGCACTGGAGTTTTCCATTTTGGCTTGATGTTTTTGTAAGTATAGATTTTTATTTTTTTTTTTTTTTTTAATCCGAATTTCCTGTCAGGATGTACACTATCTTTAAAAGAAGGCAGAAGAAAAAGAGCCTTTTAATCATCAACACCACTGAAAACAGTGCCTTATTCTGCAGTTACTTACTGAAAGAACTTTCTTCACTGGGGCAGAAAACATTTCTTTACTCTCTGTAATGAGAGCTTTATTGGTATAAGAGCAGGAGGGGAAGGGGACATGTGAAATTATAGACACAGCTCACTATGTGGGTGACATGAAAGACAGTGGGCTCCTCACGTGTCTCAAAGTGCAGGGTCAAATTCAGTGCCTGGATAGGCTGTAGAGGAGCCAGTAGATGCTTTGCATCATATTCTCACTGTCCCTGGCATGTAGGCAGACTCACTTCTACCTGGCCCTCCACAGAAAGATGAGCAAAAGCTAAACATCCCAGGAGGTCACACTACCCTGTGTTTGGAGATTAGGAGGGAAATGGATGTTAAATAATTCACTCCTGCCCACTCTTCATTTATCATTTCAGGAGTTAGCTTTATCTGTCTCTGTGGGAAACTATTGTGTTGCTAACAGGTAACTAGGCAGTGGGATGATATGATAGTGTGGTTGTAGCTGTGCTTTGTGTTCCCAGTTTTACATTTATTAATTCAAGCATAAATGAATAGGAATGCTACATGAGTATAAAATATTATTCTCATTTTTTCTGTTGCTGCATAGCAGGATGGAAAGTAACCAAATGCCCCTAGAAGCATATCCATTTATCTAGAACAGAGGAAATAATTTGCAACTGGAGTAAGAGCATTTTACAATGTGACCATGGCTTTCTCAGAGCTGAAAACCTGGTCAGAAACTCAGTCAGTGGTGCATCTTTCATCACAGAAAGGTTTCATGCAGAGAAAATAGCAGCAACCTTTATGAAATGTATTGGAAACACTTATTCACAACAGGTGTTGGACAGTAGTAGTGGGTGTCTAGTAACAGTGTTGAGTGCTACATAGCAGAGAGGTAAATTGTGATTGAACATCCATAAATGAGTATGCAGGAAATGCACACAAATTTATCTCAATGCTCATGTACATATATATATATATATACACATATTTTTATATATAAAACAAATCTTGATCAAAGTTTGCATTTCAGTCCATTGTTGCCTTCTTCTAATACTCTATAGCCACTCTCTTGGTACATAGTGTGGTTAGAAGGTGATTCTTCAGGTGACTTAACAAAGAGCAGGGTTTTGACACTGAAGGAATAAACTAGGTCTAGATTGGGTTTTCCAGAAGAGACAGAGTTCGTAAAGTGATGTGGTTTTTATTTCGCGATCAGTTGGTAAAGCTGGGCGAAACAGATATCTAAGATTTCTAGCCCACAAACCTTTCATTAGATCATTTCCTTTACCAAAAGACATAGTGTTGAAGCCTTCTCCATGGCTAGGCCAGACAGACAGCTGTCTGAAAACACAAGTTTAAACCAACCCACCTCTTTTTAGTGCCTCTAACATTTTAACTTTTTTCAACTGCTTCTTACTGAGAAATAAAATAATAAAAACAGATCACCTGAATAGACATTGTCTTTCTCCCAGCCCTTCCAAGAGTCTGATGGCACCTGGCTGCTATCAAACTGTCAAGTTTGGATCTTTTTCTGAGAAGAAAATACACACATCTACTGTCCTTGGGTTTAGCTTTGAAAAGCAGTTTGGCTGCATCTATTTAGCAAAGGGACAAATAAGAGGTTCAAAGTCACCTTTTTTCTTGTCTTTCTGTGTTCTTGGAGGCAACCAAATTGAGAAAGTAATGCCTCAGACCAATTTAAAAAAATGAAAATAACAGTGGACAGAGTGCAATTTACCACAAGAGAAGATAAATGCAACAAGAAATTGACATTATGGTGAAAAAAAACCCATAGGCACTCAAAGCAAGCTGGGGCGAAAGAAATATGAAGGAGACATGGACTGACTTACCCTGGAAATTAACAAGATTGTCACAATACAAAGGAAAATACAGTATCAACACTGAGAAAAGGTTCATTTAGACTGAGAAAAAAAATGCAACTGATAAAAGAGCAGATTTGAAGGAAATATTTAACATCAGGTGAGAAAAGAAAGCTGGACTTCAAAGAAATTAAAAAAAAAATGAAAAGGAAGGCTTATCAAAAGGGGTAAATGTTAATACAGTAACTAAATGAGGACCAGTTTTCACCAGTTTTCACTGAGATTTGCTTATATATATATATATATATTTATATATATAAAATATAGTGCAAGTAGAAATATTGTGTAGTGAAAGAGTAGCTTTATGCAAATCCACAAAATATTTACCCTATGGCATAACAAGGAAAATAAGTCATATTTTCATTGCTAAGTCATCAATAAGAATAGTACATTTTAAAGAAATAGAAATCTGCAATGTTATCTACAAGTCCTTTTCATGTCTGCTTGCTACTGTGCCATGTTGTGGGGGTTTTATACTCCATGGAGGAGAGAAAGGAAACAGTAATACAAATGATGCTTTTACAGCTAGTGGATTATACTCCTGACAGATTTGTTTATTTACAAATTAATTTCTGTGAATTTGGATTGTCATAGAACAAGATAAAATATCTTGACCTGACAATTGAAAGTGAAGATGAACAGTATCACCCTACCACAGCCAAGTGTTTTCCAAGTGTATAGAGAGCTTCGTCACCAACCATTCCTCAGTTTTAGAACCAGAGGGGATTTGTAGTACTTGGCCTCTGTCCTGTGTGTTTTCTAAACCACTGACATCTGTTCGAATCTGCTGTAAAGTTCTGTCACATCAGGATATTATAATTTAATTCTCATTCTGACCAGATATGTATACACACTAAAAGACCAGAGATAAAACTTCTAATCCATATGGTCTGTATTACAGGCTATAAAACTGCAGATGAGTTGCTTAGTGCAGACATTTGTGGTCATGTTTTAAGGAGAGTAAATTCTTGACATAAAGGTTTGAAATGACAGAGAATCTAACACATTCAGTGGTGATCTGTTCTAAATGTTTATCATTCACCTTGTATAATATTATAGTGCATTACCTACTGGAAGTGAAAGTCAACTATCAGCATAATGACCACCATGTCAGGTCCAGATTCTCTCTGTGTAGTAATTTACTGTAGAAAACTAGGAAATAGTTGTGCCACCTGCAAATGCTGTGCTTGCTCTTCAAAGTGGGTGTAGTCACTTGTTCATGGCACAAGTGAAAGGGAATTCTTAAAGAAACCCTGTAAAGAAGTGAGCACACTGACCTATTTAAAGCTTTTCCAGCACCTACTTGGGCACGTAATCGTGTTAGAAGCTGTTAAGAGGCAATCCTTCAGCCTTGTCAGACAGTCTTTGGCCACAGCTGAGGACCTGATGGATAAAAAGGCACCAAACTGCTCAAAATTTGGTCCCAACAAAGGTGGAGAGGGAACATGAAAGTTGCTGCAAGCTCATGTGTACCCAGAAGCAACACAACTGAGTTATGTATACCTATCAGCTTGAGAGGAAAGCCAAGCTGAGAATCACGCATTACTGCAGTTCTGCAGGCACTGGCTTTTTACTGTATGATATAGTAATATCTATACATATTGCTATGCAATATTTTATTATTCTTATTTCTACTGAGAAACTAAACCAATTGCAAAATGGTGTTGGAGCTGGAGATTTTCTCAAATATATTTTCTACTTGTATTAGTATCTTTTCTTGCATTTGTGTATCAGTGCGTTTGTGCATGCTTGCCTATATATGGGTTTAGAAATCATTACAGTTGTTTCCTGACATTTAGGTTCTTTCAATAACATGAAAATCAGCTGACTAAAATCTCTAACATTTTCCCATAGGACAGTCCTAAAACAGTTTTTTATTGGTGGAGCTCAGCATATGGAACTTGTCTCCGCTATACCAAAAGTCCATTTAACTAGAACTGTCATTTAAAGTTAATCCTTCTCCTAATGAACCAAGCTCAATTGTACTTAAACTTTGTAGTACGCTGAAGGATGCTGACCTTGCATAAGAAGACCCAACAGCAGTCTGCTTTCCAAATACAATCGACTGCTTGACCATCTCTGGCACTTCTTCCTCTAACTTTTGTTCACCCAGAAATTTCCAATTTGCTTCATGTCAAAATAGCTCATAATGTCCCAAACAGCCAGGTAGAGCAGATGGACTTTGAAAGGTAAAACTGACACAAGGGGGTTTTTTTGTTTTCATCGAAGGACAAGCTGGCAGATGTGACTCTGGTGCCTGAGGACAGAGGGGCTCAGTAGGGCAGGGTACCTATAAAGCACCAAGTGTTTTTACACTTAAGCTGCCCACCATTAAAAGTCGCATCACATCCGTGCAGAGTAGACCGTTTCACTCGGATGTGAACAGTATCATAAACACAGAGGCCATTCACATGGTTTCGGGGCTGCACTTCGGTGGGCCTGGGATGAAGAGGAGGACCGCGCGTGCCATCTTACGCTGCCAGTGCCTCGTGTGTTTGTCGGGGATGTTTGCATCCCATGAAGGATCGGATCGGCGCGGGAAGGCCGTGGGAAGGCAGGCGCAGCCCAGGAGGCTGGGCGTCCGCTCCGTGTCGGGGTGCGCGCAGGGCTGGGAGTCTCAGCCGGGGCTCCGCACCGGGCCCAATCGTGCCGTTTCGCATCCCCCCGGCCCGCTGTGCGCCCCGCCGCCCGCACTTTCTACCACGGGGGACCTGGTGTTTGTTTGCCTTCATTTTTCATTTCTGGTTTGGGTGGTTTTTACATTCTTTTCTTTCTGGTCTTGTTTTGACTTCCCGCAGAAACGGTGCCAGTGCCTGCGCCCTGACCCACTTCTCCGGCAGATAATGATATTCCGCGTCTCCAGCCCCTTCCCCCGCTGCCCCTCCAATTTCCAGGGATCACGCATCCTCTCCGCTTCCTGGCGCGGGCAGCTGGCAAACAGCACCTCCTTCCAAGCGGCTGCGCTCGCCGCCCCGCCGATGCCCCGCGCCCGTTCCCACGGCTGCGCGCCGCGATGGGGAGCGGCCCGGGGCCGCGGCTCCCTAAAGGGGCTTCTTCCCGTAGGGCTGCTGGGATCCGCGTCCCCGGGGTGACACCGACCAGCCCCGCACCTCACTGACCTCTGAGACCCCAAGAACCCTTCACCCACACCCCCCTCGTCTCCGCGTCGAAATAAACTTTTCTTCCCACGCCGAAGGGAAGCTGACGGTGTCCCGGGGGGCTGCCCCCGCGCGGAGCCGCTCTCCCCGCCACCGATGCCGGAGCCACGGCGGCGTGAACCCCATCCCGGCCCCCCGTTCCCTCCCTCCTGCCGGTTAGCGGGGCTGGGGGGCGTCCGTCCGCCCCTCCCGCCCGTGGGGCGCGCCGCCGCACTCGCCCGCACACACACGCACTCGCACATACACGCACTCGCACACACACGCACTCGCACATAACACGCACGCACACACGTACACGCACTCGCACCCGCACACACCCGCACACCCGTGCGCGCACACGCCGCACTCTCACACGCGCGCCCGCCCAGCGGAGCGCGGTCTCCGCCTCCGCGCACACACACACACACACGACACACACACGATATACACACGCACACGCTACACACACACAGGGCACACACACGCGCGGCAGACACAGCAAGCGGACAGCCGCGCACGGGCTCCGGGCCGGGTACACCCGCGGCCCCGCCATGCGCTGAGCGGAGCCGCGGCCCCGCCAGCTCCCAGTGCCGCTGATCCCACCCGCCCGGGCGTGGGGGCGGCCGCCGGGCGCGGCCGCGGAACGGAGCCGGCTCCCTGCGGGCGAGAGGCGCAGCAGCCCACGGAGGCAGGCGGGCGGGCAGGAGGCTGAGAGGCAGCCGGGCAGGCAGGCAGTCGGGAGGAGGCGAGGGACGATTTGGACATGCTCATTCTCGGGCGCTTGGTTGCCTGCATCCAGCTCGTCTGTATCCTCAGAGTGGGTGAGTGATCTTTGCATGAATTCATCTTTGGGCTTCGGAACAACTTTTCTCCTCGGGCTCCGGTGCGTTTTACTCCCTCTGATCCCTTTTGCTTAGGGCTGCAGGCGCAGTCCTTGGCCGTTCCACACCGTGAAAACACGCTCTCAACACCATGGGTGGGAGCCTTTCTCCTACCCCTTTTACCTCAGCCGCCTGCCACCGGGCTCCGCGGATGCGCGATACCCCACGCCACCCCCGGCAGCAGCGGGCTTGCCCCGGGGCGGCTGGCCAGCCCGCCCTGCCTCTGGTCCACCAGCGCGCCCCGCCGAGCCCTCCGCTGGGGTCCGGCCCCGCCGGGCTGCCCGCACCCGCGGGGGAGGGAGCGGGTGTGCGCCGGTGACAGGAGGGAGAGAGAAAATCCCTGCCCAGCACTGCTGACATCGAGCTCCTCCGGAGACGTGGGATGTGAGATGCTACTTCAGGCTCTCTCATGAACTGTGCCGAAGAGAACCGGGGATAGTGCAAAATTTCACTCTAAAAAAATACTCGTTCTCCGAAAACAGGCAACGTCAGTGATTGCCCTAAATCATGTGAAATACAAGTCGTTCGTTCACGGGGACAGAATATGGATTCATGTATAGATTTTAGTGGGACTGCTTACATAACCAAATTCATTTTCAGCTCATGCAGATCTGTGCAACTGGAGTGCATCCTAAAAATCATGCAGTGCTGTGTTACACGGTGCGATGGTTATTATAACCAGCGTGAGTCAGTTGATGCTGTTAGAAGTGCTCTCTTCAGTACTTTGTCAAATAAATACTAGGAGCTTAAGTGGTGGAGTTTGTATCTTATTGGGTGATAGTTTTGAATTTATAAGCTTTTATCAAATAGATCACTAGAAAATACTAGTTGGCTGTTTGTATTTCAATACGAGGAACTCAGGAGCTTCAGCTCCTCATGTACAAAACCAGTCTTACAATAGGTCTGTGGTGATGAGGTAGGCACTAACCTACATTTGTCACCCAATAGGTGGTGCTGCTTCTGAAACCATGGCAGCTCTATAAACAAAGATTGGGGCTAGGTTACTCGGAGTGAAAACAATTTTGTACGAAGTTCTGCTAGTTAGGAAAAAACTACTTTTTAAAATTTTTTAATACGAAAAATATTTTCATCTCCATTTAGAAAATACTATGAAATGGTTCAACTATAAACGTGTAACTGACCTTCTGTTAAAAAGTATGATTTTTATAAGCTCATTAATAGCCTTTTAATGTCACTTTTAAACGAACCTATTTCTTAAAACAGAATACTTACTTCAATATAATTCTGTTATACTAGTTTGGCAAAGAATAACATGTCATAAAACTTTAGATGCATTTTTCACAATGTCTTTCTTACACTGCAAATCTGTTTCCTAAAATCAAATGCACTCCCAAGACTATTTGAAGGAAAAAATTAGCAGGTGGTTTTATATGTGTTTGAGAACAGATTCAGTATATCATGATATGATCATAATGTAATAAAACTCGATTCAATTTTGGAAAGAACTTCCCTGTTCAAATGATTCTATCACATTGGAAACAATACAAGACATAAACAAAACTTTTGTAATGAAAACTTTTTTTTTTTTTCCTAATAATTTCATCCAGTATCTTATCAGAAATAAGGTGGTTTTATATAATGTAATATTCAAGTGCATGGTGTCCATCTCTAGGTTATATATTTAGAAGATCTGGCAGAATAGGAAAAGAAGGTTTTTTACACACACGAGGGATAAATGCAGCTACTTTTTGTTTCTCTAGACTGATACATTAGTTTTTAAACCTGACCTGAAGAGGACCCCCATTCTAGATGTGATGGGTAATTTGGTCTCAATGGTGCATTATTCTGAAGACTCATAAGCTAGACTGCTCAGTGTGTTCAACAGCATGATTGTTCTCAAGAATGAATACCCTGTACAGGTTATTAGATTAATTGGATCAGATTTCACTTGAGCATGTTCCTCTTGAGTATCTCTTCATAACTAAATATGCTATAATGTGACAGCATTACTTCATAGAAACAAATATTTTGTTAGAATTCTGATGTTATTTCCTTTTATGTTTTGTTGGGGTTTTTTCTCCATAAAAAAATAAATTATTGCATACTACCAGTGTATGGTTCTGAGGGCTTAGTGAGAGAGAACAACTGGGTTGGACTGTCTGGCTCTTACCATTAAGTATTTCTGGTGCAGAAGAAACCAGACCCAGGGCTGTGTGAATGGATTGTTGCTGGAGAGCATGGCAGTCTGCTTTTGCATTGTGGAGCCTCTGCTTACTAGCGTGAGGCTAGGCAACATGTAGATTGCAGCCTCATTTGCTTGTAGTTTCAAAAAATGTTGCTGAGTCCTCAGCTGGTCACGTAGAGCTCTATAGGTGGTCCTTTCTAATGAATCTGTTTGTGAGATTTGATGCTGCCTTTAGAAGATTTATCAGGAAAATCTGTCTCATAATGTGTTTGGAAAAGACAAGGCAGGCAAGTCAGCCTCATTGAAGAATATACCGTTAGAGCAGATGAAGGCAAAAAGCTCTTATGGTAACGACAGGATAGTGACAGTTTGTTCTCTGTTTTGCTGAAGAAATGCTTAGGAGGAGCTTGATTCTAATATCCTTCCTGAGGTATGAACAGCACCTTCCTTCACAGTGCTACTGAAACCAAGTAACTTGATTACATCAAGTACTGATGTAATTATTTATGGAACAGGGTATTATCTGAGTATTCTCAGTGAATGCCATTCAGTGAAGTTCAAAGAAGTTCAATGGAGCTACTTGTGGATTGAGGTGCTATTCAGTCACAAGTAAGGGCTTATGAGAAATCCTATGCAACTTCTTGTGGATGCTACTATGTAGTTAGAGATTTCCTATTAAGTTCTTTCTGTTACTGAGATTAAAGGGAAAAAACCCCTATGTGGACAATTCATTTGTCTTTTTACATTGTTATTTTAAATGAGTAAATGAAACTGTAATCTTCAACCTGCATATGTCTCAGGCTGAAGATATTTGAAATTCTGTTCCCACTTACTGATGTGTTCCATATAAACTGAAAGTCAATGGGGTGTGCCCTTTCTGTGCCTTTTGTCTCACTGTGGCTAAGAAAAAAGTATCTGGAATCTTTTCAATAAGCAGACTACTTATGAATCTGTAGTCAAGAAAATATTAATAGAAAAAGGAACATGTTTTAATAAATTACACTGTAATGTTGGCTAAATTTGAGTCAAAGAGGTGTAAATATTTAGGCAAGAGTGAAAAATATTTCCTGCTCTCACTAGTAAAACATATGGGTAGTTTCCCCAAATAATGTAAAAATTGTCTCCAAAATCAGCTTATCTGAATCTTACTGCTATCACTATCTGACCTCAACCAGGAATTTGCCTTTCAAAAAGCAACTAATTAATGTATGAATTGCTTAATTAGTTGTGTCTCAGTTTAATTTCTCACTATCTAGAAAAGATGTGTTGGTTTTAGTTTGTTTCTTGCATCCCTGTACCATGACTTTGTTTGCACAAAAGTAGTAACGTTTCCCTAAATATTCTAATTTTTCATAAACAACTGACATCAGGACTGTATTTCCAAGCTAGCAGACAGCATGCATCTCACTATCAACATGAAAGAAACTTCTCTGTGCTCTTTACTGAATGGTCACAGCTAATAGTAATGAGAATCTGAAGGACAGCATCACTTTAGCTTCCTAAATTCAATCATGCTTTCTGTTCCTTCTCATGTCCACGTGTTTAGATTCAGTAAGCTCTTAGACTGTTAAATGACTATGGCATCAGATCCTTCTTTTTTTTCACTAACCTCTTATTGTGACATTATTTTTGTGGGCCAGTTACTTGACACAATTCAAACTGCATTACATCACAGTAGTATTACTGTATATTATTTCTAATGCTTCAGCACATTTTAGACTTAAGATTATATGTTCTTGTGGGTGATGATACATAGCTCCCAAGGAGAAATTTAGTCCTCCCATATCTAAAATATAAGAACTAAAACAAAAAGAAGAATTTTAGGACTAATTAATTTTCTGTTCTAACCATCTGTTATGACCATATATATGTTAGGCATTTTTGTACCAAAGAGATTTATATATAACAAATCTCAATATTAAGTATGGATTTATTTTAGGTTCAAATACTGGCAGGTATGACAAGTTGTGCAGAAATTAATGACATTTTAAAATTAATGTCAGTGTAACCAAATATTCACTTAGCATGCTAATCTGTAGGACATATCTAAAATAGTTAAAGCTGTACTTTTCAATATTGAACCAATACAATTTATAAGGAGAATTTTCTAAGTTGTATTTGACCTTGCTTCTTCTCTGAATATACCCTTCTATCTGAATTCCTTGAGAGAAACTAAATAATGTATAAAAAAATAAGATGGTAATTTCAAACTATTATAATCTGTATCGTAAATGATGATGTTAAATTAAGAATGTAGGCACTTGCCCATTTCTTAAGTAAGGTTCTTTCCTTGATTTTCAGTGTTCATCACTTAAGTGGCCACTTCCCACTATGAGTTCTCTAATTAGGAATTTAGGGGTGAACAGATTCTGTTCTTTCACTGACAATTTCAATTCCTCTTCAAATGTGCTGTGCTTCTCAGTATTCCCCATAGGGCCTAGAAGTCTGTGGCAGTTCCGGAGCCCCCTGCTCCCATTTAACAGCTCAATTCTCACAGCTTCATGCACCATTTATGTGGCTTTCCTGTCCAAGACATCCTTTGGCTATTCAATAAGCTTCTTTTCCCATAAAGACAAAAGTTACCTTTTTGAATACATGTCAAGCCTTCTGTATTAGAAAGATGAATTTACAGGAAGAAAAGAACTTACAGTATTAAATAAACTAAATCCACTAATGAAAGATAGCAAATATTTCAAAGAGGCTGGGACTCTAAATGAAACTTGGCTCCAGCAGGTCATTGAGGAGCTATTGGCAGCAGAGTACTTTTGGAGGAAGGTAAGGTGCAGGTTGCTTGTTGAGTACAAATTACTAATGTTGGTCAATTTAGTCTTGAGGCTCAGATGGAAATAAGTGGAGATTTTAGAAACAAAGTTTACTTACTTTACATCACTGGCTGATATTGTGGCACTATCTGATAGAGGTAAAATAATAGTCTTTTTAAGTAAAACAGGCACTGTGTGAAAATGTCATGAAATATTCTAGATGAGGCATGCCTCTCAAAAGCTCCTAGTGCCTTCTACTTCTTGCCCATACTTGACTTTGGTTTTCTTTGATCCACTAGAAGTAGCTGATTTTCACCCTACAAATCAGTATTTTTCATTATTAATTGAAGACCCCAGAAGCTGCTGCTTGAGTTAGCTAATTTCAGTAATTTTTACCACAATTTTTATTGTGGTAGAAGTCCTGTAGATGACAAAACTACTGTCCCGCATCTCAGCAGTGAAAGTAGGATGCTGATGGAACTTAGATGTCTGAACCCCAAATTTTAATCAAAAGGTTCCCTGACTCAGCTAATACCTTTCCTGACTTCCAGAGAAGCTTTCAGGCAGCTGTAGTTTCTCTTCTGCATGTGCCTTACCTGGTCTTACTTTGTGCATCTCAATGCCACTTTACCTCAAAAGTTTTGTTGGATTTCAAACCCAAATGTCCTTTCAGATGACTTCCTGATCATTAAGTCATTAAGGCTTCCCTAAATAGATGCTGGCAGAATCAAGTGTCTCAGTCTGACTACTTCTGCTGCTTTTGTTTGGGACAAAGGACAAGGTGATGGCTGTGCCACCTCCTCGTGTTGTAGCTCAGTGACCGAAGCATTTTACTGGGACAGTCTAGAGAGAAGGCCTGCTTTGGGTTAAAGGGATTTGAATCTACATCTCCTGTCTCCAAACATTAGGTTTTGCTAGATGAGAAGACTTTTCACACTTCTTATTTAATATGAAGCATTTTAACTTAATTTTTTTTAAAAAAACTCAAAAAAACTATTTTGAGAGAATACTGGACAAGATCTTGAAAAAGAAACCTATTGAGGGCTGCTAAGCAGTTGGAAACCACATCTATTTCAGGAATTTTTGGAGCTGGAAACAGAATGTGGGAGAGTTTGCAAGAAAATATTCCAGAGTATAAGTTTGCCTTTTTTCTCACTGTTCCTTAAGCATCCACTTTGGGCTTTTGGAGGCAGGACTTTGAATTGGTAGGATATTACAGCAAGAGAAGAAATACGAGTTCTTATGCTGGCTCCTACTCAGTATTTCCTTATCTACTTGCTATTCATTATCTATATCTACCAGTTTCATTATCCACTGCCTTTTCTCTGGTTGTGCTCTAGAAAGAGCAGATTTTGCTCATTTCTTCAAAAGTCCCAGATACTTATTTTCAGAAGGGAGTTCAAGGCTGCACTTCTGAAGAGCCAACCTCTCAAAGGTTGGCAAAGCTCAAATGTGTTTTCAGCAACAGAGCATTTTACATCAGTTGTCCTGGTCAGCTGAGTGCCATTTGGGCAAGCCAGATGCTTGTTACTGCACTCAGCTGCCTAGACTACCTAAAGGCAGTGGAGCAGCCTGAACTTCAAGGTTCTGGAGCCTAGTGACTGACAGGTGGGTGATTCAGCTAAATGCCATCTTGCACCTGGGCTTTTGTCTAGGTCAGGGCTATTGAATATATCACATGCACCACACCTTTAGTCTAGAAGCTAAAAGCCAAACTAGATGTGGTTTGGCTACTTGCGGTATGAAAAGTATTATTTCCTTCTCTAGGTTTACAGCATGCAGTTAGACGAACCAGGTAACATTTTGCTAAACTTGGAGACTGTAGTTAGCGTGGAATTTTTCTTTGTGATATTGAAATATTAAAGATCATACTGTGCAGATAGAATTCAGCAATTTATGCTTATATATGACGATATCAGGACTGCTTCACTGCCTAATGAGAGATTTCATTAGTTTTCAGGAGTAGTATATCAGTTAGTAATTTGACCGTGAACTGTCATCCTCACTGCTAAAGGATTTCTGCTAAATATTGGATTTCCTGAAGACTGAAGTATAAAGTAGGTAGCATTTGAAAAGGAATCTATCTTCACTACCTTATTTATCTGTTTGCTGAGGTAGGATAAGAGTAAAGCAATGAAGAGTTGGTTAAACAGTGACATCAAAAGGGTGAAATGAGACATCATGAGTACTCTTACTGCATTGAAATTGCATTACAAAAATTTGCCTTTGAAATTAAGGATGTTGCATAAAAATAAAACATATAGAAAGTATCTTAGTGAAGCAAGACATGTTTCTGTAAATTCCCTAACAGAATGTGATGAAGAAGTCTTCATTCATTTTAAATTTGCTTGGGAATCATGATAAGTTCTTTAACCAGGACAGATTTTTTTTTTTTAAATTTTTTTTAATAAGCTGTCAGGCAAAATTAATTTTTTTTTTCCTAAGGAAAATGGAAGGGTTTATTTAATTCATTGAGATTTAGATTGGTTTGTGTCATATTTCTTCAGAATACATTTTTCCAAAAATAATGCTATTTTTCAAAGCTGTCAAATCCTTGGAAAAGATAAATTTGTAATGTTCTTCAGGGGCAGCTTATACTGAAGAAACTGAAAGCTTTTTGAAAGCTAAAGCAAATATTTTGAGGAAAAATTAAGCCTTTAAAATCAGTGTTTAAAAAAAGACTTGATACTTCAATTGCTTTAAATGCTGAACTCCATAATTTCAGCAGAAGTTCCCAAAAAGAAAAACATCTGCTTGCTTAGACTAAATAGCTAATGATTGGAGTAACAGCTGGCTTTATAAAAGGGACCTAGTATTACTCCAGGCAGTTTGTCTTCTAGCTCTCTCCCCAGACTTCACATTTCACCCATTTCTAACCATTTGGAAAAGTTTTGTTTTGTCATTTTGTTCCAACTGTATGCCAGTTATTTCTGTCATTTCCCCTTGTAACTCTTATTCTGATAGGCATGTCTAAGTAGGATAACTAGCAAATTTGTCAGGCTGGGATTTTCTGGGAGACTCAGGAGTCTTCTGCCAGCTTCTTGGAGCACTCCAGTTAGGTGTTTGGCAGATTTCATGTTACATGGTGCACTTGCCACACAGCCCATCCACCCATCATCTGCATCTTCTGTGATCTGTGCCTACCTCTTTCTTTGTCTTCCTTGAGTTTTAGTCACTATCTTTGCATTTCATGTATACAGAAATGTTGCAGAAAAACTTGGGGTTTTGTTGTTTGGTTTTGTTTTTTTTTTCTATTTGTTGTTTTTTGTTTGTTTTGGTTTGGTTTTGTTTGTTTTTGTTTTTGGTTTTGTTTTTTTTAATACACGTTAGGTTTGTGTTATAAAACCTCTGTGTATCACTGTAGAACCACAGATCACAGTAGCTACTTCTGCCTCGTATAGGTGGAACTGTGTACAAATAAATCCTGGATGAGCATCAGGGAGAAAAATTTTCAGATGTATTTACATTTTAGGATAGCACTGACAAAAACCCAAATGACTATAAACTGGCAGTGTGCAAATTTAAGCTGAAAATTCAAAGAAGATTCCTAGCCATTACAGCACTGGAATTTTGAAAAGTCTTTCCATTGATAATAGTAGGAGCAAAAAGCCATCCTGGGTTTTGTTTGTAATCATAGAGTACTATGTTTTTTGTAAGATCCTGTGGCATCTGCAACAGGAGAGAACATCACCAATGCTCTAGTGGTCCCTGTCAGTAAGTACCATGACACAGTTTCAGCTGTGCTAAATAAGAAAACTGAGCAGTGTGTACCTAGCTGTGCCAGCCAGTTGCCTGCTGAAACAACATAAAACAAGTCATTCCTCATGATGATACATTTATAAGCTGAGTTACTGAGGACTGAGTGCTTGCTTAGCATCTCAACTACCACTCAGCATTTCAAAATGCACCACATAGTAAAACTTCATAAACCTATACAGAAAAAGAAAAAACTACAAATTATATAAATAGGAGACTATATATATCATAAATACCATATAAAGTTGGGAGAATTAAAAATGTACATTTTGTGTTTAATTATGGTATTTTGAGGCTGTTGACTATTCGCTATTTTAAGTAAGATTACTTGTACAAGTACCTTCCTTAAAGAAAATTATTTAAAATCTCTCATGTGGTTGTATGACTTCCAGGGCTAGGTGTATAGTTCAAATACTTTGTTTGAAAATCTTTGAGAACTGGCAGTGCTCCCACTCTCCCACCTCAGTGAGAGAAATTTCAATTCATTATATTTCAGCATCAAATTTTTCACTGGCTGAATTCTGAGAGTATTCTCAGGTTTGTTTGCCCATTTCTCATTAATGCTCTCCATGTATACCTCTCACATTCTCATATAAATGGTTTGGCCACTCCGACAGCCCCATGAACTCGTTTCTCACCACATGCACATTTCTCCAAAGACACGGACAGCTACATGTTAGACTACTCATGTAAAATTTCTACTGCAACTTTGTAAGGATTCACCTTGTGGTTTCTGCATGGCTTTTAATGTATAATTCTTATATATCTGATACAATTCCTCTGTACTGTTTCTTTCTCCTTCTTTGTTTGGGATGAAGGAAAAGAGATTTGTATTTTGCTTAGTGCTTTATCTATATGGTAAAAAAAAATCTCCGAATATATAAATCAATATAATATGTATTAGAATTAAGCAAACAGGAGGTAAAAAATGTAAATGCCTTATTTTGTTTCTCTGCGAGTTTCATTTTCTGTACCATTTTCTAATCACTTCCAGATTTTTAGTTTTTTATAGCTCTTGATGAGAGAGAAAAGAGATTTCTGTATTTACGATATATATATGTTTGAGCAGAGGTCAAGTCAGTATTATATTAAAAAAAAATCATTCAACAATACTTAGATTAAAAATTGTTTTAATCCATTAGTGAAAAGTGCTTCCGTGAAAAATTCCCAATAATTATGCAAAGCTGTCCTTTAATCTGAGTCTTTTTCAGTCTTTTCTCATTTTTGCTATCCCCTGTGAGATTTGTAATGTGTGAATCAGCAGACAAAATATGTTTCCATGTGGCAGTAGTCATCACTGTCTGTATGAGAAGTTCCAACCTTTTTGTGTGAGGTGATAAGTTTGTGACAAAAAATCTTCTAAAGATTTGCCTGAGCAGTGGCTGTATTCATGAAAATGAAGATTTAGATTAGATATTACGGAAAATTTCTTCACTGAAATGGTGGTCAGGCATAGGAACAGGCTGCCCAAGGAAGTGGTGGAATCACCATCCGTGGAAGTGTTTGGAAAAACACATGTATGTGGCACCTCGGGACATGATAAAGTGGTGAACTTAGTAGTTGGACTCGATGAGTTAAGAGGTTTATGAGAAATGATAACAGGAACAGATATGCCCTGTTCATTAGGAATATGTGTGCAACTTAAATGATCTGATTAGCTTTTGCAACTATTAGGGTGTTTACTGCAGGAAAGGAGATTCATCATATTGAAACAAATTGCAACTGCAGTTTAGTGCAGATTCAAAATACCCTTATTGCCATGCTGAATGGAAGAAGACAGGTTCAGCTAAATCAGGTGAAGCTAATAAAGTGGTGATGCATAACATATAGTTTCAGGCTACAGGCAGTCAAGTGAAATACAGGAAAATGTATATGGAGCAACCAGAAAATGTAGTCCTGGTTTTGGTGAATAAGGTAATATGAGTTAAACAGCTTTTTCTGATATGATCTACACACTCTATCATTTTAAACAGTGCATTTGGTTTTCATTGTTTGGTTCCTTGGATGTGCAAGAGCTTTTCCAAACGTATGTAACCCTTAAATCTGCTGTTCACTTGAAAGTGACAGGAAATTCAACCAACTCAGTGTATCTTTATAATTAAATGAAAGAAGAGATTTTGTTACCTTGCAGTAGAACACAAAATGCTGGGTTAGGCACCTAGACTGGGACTCATAACAGCCAGCATGCTCTGTGCTGGACATGCAAACCTGGCTGGTAAAATACAGATCAGTCTATGTCATAAAGTGTGAAAAAATAAGTAACTGGGATGTGCCTCTCAGGGCCATATATTGGGGATGACTATGCTGAAACACCTTGTTTAGATGGCTAGACCTGACAAAAAATATTGTGGAATTCAGAATTGTTGCTCTTACTACCCCTAAACCAGCTGTAAGATGTTGACACTGGAGACTTCACATCATCATCTGATAATATAATATTTGCCAAAGAAACAGGAGATGGCAATACTAAACCTTTCCCACGTATGGGATTTTTGAACCACAGCAGTGGAGAGCAGTATGATCCACAGTATGACAGAGCACAGTAGTTGAGAATGGACAGCATTGCTGATTTGTACCCAGGCTGAAGATGGAAATGGTAGAAAAGTTTGAAAGAGAAAATGTAACTACTCGGTCTAATGGGTGACATAATGTGGTCCAGCACAGCAATTCCAGGTCCCAGACTAAATTTTTGTCCTGCTTTCTTCACTGTGCCCCCACTATCCTGCTCTAGAGCAGCAGCTGCCACTGTGTGCAAGCAGCAAATCCCTGGTCTCCTCCTTTTGCTGTGGCATGCCACCATCTTCCTCTACCAGGCCCCCCCACATCACTGTCACTCTGTGGAGGCATTAGGGCATCTCTCTGGTGGGGCAGACACAAATGTGTGTTTGGCATTTGACTGCAGAGGCAGCCTGTACTGCTGGAAGGGCCACTCTGTCTGTCACAGGCAATAGGAGATAGGTCAGAAAATATGTTCTGTAAGTTGGTTTAAAGCCTTGGGTCAGCTGTTGGACCATGCTGGGGTATATCTCGTGATGAAAGGAGTGAGACATGGGGTTCCAGTGCCTGTCAGTTTGATTATTTCTGTCTTTTATCTAGCTGCTACCCAATGTAAAAGCCACTACGATTTCTATTGACTCCTGTAGTTTAGAAACATGCTGAAGGATGCTGCTATATCTCCTGGACAGGTTAGCCAGGTGCTTGTCTAGGTCTCCTGGGCATGTCTGAATAGTCATCTGCTTACCCTGCATCCATAAATTTTGTGCATCTTTCAGTCTTGGACCTATTGCTGATTTTTTTGTGTTGCAGAAAGTGAACCAGTTAGACACAGAAGTGCCTTGTATCTCTCCCAGAAAAGAAAATTGTGTAGCTGTATCATTAGTCTGTGTAAGATATGTATGTGTTTGCACCATCCCTGCTGGAATAGCAGGAGGTTTTCTGCCACAGGCACGTATGGCAACCAAGTGAACAAGAGCTGCAGTGTCAGGGAAGAAAATATAGCATGTGCTCCTTTTTGTAGCAAATAGCTGCTTTAGATGTCATAAGAGACAATAGATGCATTTCCCTCATGAGTCGCTAAGCTTCTCCAAAGCCTGATATCTCCAAGGCTTTCAGCTGAGGTGGAGTATTTTACGCTGCTCCCAGTACAGTCAAAACTTTAAAGTCTTAGTCAAACCCATAATTAATTAATTCTTGTGTAAGACTTAGAAGATAGACGAGCACTGTCCGTTGCTAATGATTTTAAATCTATGAAGCAACTTCCTAAAACCCACTGAAGTTGGCAATTATAATGTTCTGATCTTACATGGAAAAGCTTTGATCATTTCAAAGCAGGAAATAAATGCATGACTTAAACTGGAGAGATACAGTGACAGAATAGCAGTAAAGTGCAAAATACCCTGGCGTGGCAGAGGGCCAGAGGAAGGTTTTCTGTTGCTCCTTCCAAAACTTGATTTGCAGAAATTTCAGTATTTCTGTGTTGCATAAATGACTGTGAAAGTCCCGGGAACTTTGTAGTTGTGTGTGCTTACAGCCTGAAGATAAGACTTAATTGATGAATTTTACTCAGATGCCTTCTTAATTTTTATTTTTTTATTTTTTTTCTTTATTTCCCATGCAATTACAAGGCTACTTTCTGATAAAGCACAAGAAATGAACTGATTGAAAATATTCCGACTTGTTCTGTCACAGATATGATTTAAATAAAAGAAAATTATTTAATATGATTTAAATAAAAGAAAAAATACAAGATTTAAAAAAGTTATTAAAAAGTGTCTGACACCTATTGTTTCCTGTTCATGGGTGGGAATTTTTTGTGGAGAAACTAACCAACTACAGTCTAGAGGCTTGATTTTTGCTGTGGTGTTTTCTGAGAGCAAAATGTGTGAAGCTATCTTCTGTGTTCAACCAGTGCTTGTTGTGGGTTCGGCAATGACGTCCACCAAACTGTTCCCCTAACTTAGTCAATTTTTCATGAGATCATTAAAATTTAAGAGGTTCTTTGGTATAAAGCAGGGGGGTGTTTGCTTGTAAACTTTCTACACTTCCTCAAATACTTCCAGTTATTAATGTGTAGAAGAAGGAAAATAAGAACATTTTAAGAAAATAAAAAGGCATTATAAAAAACACTCTGCTTTTAAAGGTGTATCAATATTTTTAAGCAAGTGTAGTGCTGCCACATGCAAATAATTTTGAAGGCATCTTCAAAAACATTTTATTTACTTTGATTAATTGCATAATAAACTCTCTCTAGTGGATGTTTGATTAAGTAAAAAATCCTTCAAGTTTCTTCTTGAAAGAGCACATATTACTGTAATGGTTTTATATCATAATGACAGAATAAAGTTACACTGAAGGAAAATGAGAGGGGAAAACCTATCTTACTACTTGTCCATAAGCTTTCCACTGAGTGATTAAATGTTAGCACTGTGCCCAAAATGCAATACTAATACACTTCAGAAATTTTACAGACATTTGGGAGATTTATAGTTGGTTTATGGGAAATATAGCCACTTAAATTACACAATATACTTATTTAAATGCATAGATAGATTAATCCTCTAACTGGGCTTTTACACATGTTGGATATTTAAATAAAAATCAAGTCTGTGGTTAAACTAACATACGGAGTTGCTGTATAATCAGGAAATTGCTATAATTTATTATTTGTATATTGACATCTAAGTGCATCTGTCAGTGACCAGGGTTTCATTGCATATGGCACTGTATGAACACAGTGCAGGAACATGACACCTGCTCAAAAGAATTTAGAAACAAAATACAGAAAGAGATGATAGGACAAAAAAAATGGGTATTGCAGACAAGAAAAAGTAATATATTAGTCAGTATAAAAAGCAGTTGAGTTGGTGAAGCAGCAATTTGTCACATCTTTTCTAGCTATTTCTGTGAGTGCCACTTTTCAAAGAGGTATTGAACGAATCTCTCTCACTTTCTCATCTATAAGCTAGAGGTAGTAATACATTACTCAAAGGCATTTTGTGTGAAGAAGGGTGTGTTTCTAATGCTCTTTCAAGAGTAGAAAGGTTAGTTCCAAATCATATGTTACAGGGTAGTGTCCCACTGTGGCTCCATAGGACCCAGAGTGTGCGTGCAGGCAGCTCCGTTTGGAGTCACATGGAGTCCCTGGTGCAGCCCTTTTCGTGCCATGTAAGACCTATGCAAAACTTGAAGGTGGGGAGAAGCATTCACCTGAAAACCTAATGTGTCCTGATGATTCAATAGGAAGCTGAAAATCATGAGACCTTGGAACTGAACCTGGCAGTCAACTCAAGCATGTCATTTGACTTTCTTTGCTTCAGTTTGCTGTCTGTAAAGCTGAGACAGTATACCCATGCTTTCTGATGTCATTTCAGGAACAAAAGTGCTGTGTAAATACTGTCATTCACAGATAATAGTGTGAGTACTGGCAAGTGAGGAGGTGAAATGTGCTGCTTTGGATGACAAGAGAGCCCTTTCAGCATGAGCCTAGTCTTTCTAATGGTGTATGACTTCGATTAGGGGAGAGTTTGTGTACATTTGCACCTGAAAACATGAGTCAAATGGCTGATCCGAAGATTTGTCCTGTGGTGGATCCTTTCTGATCATAATCCTAAATGGAGTTTCTTACCCTGTGTGATGCACTGGTACCAGAAACCATGGGCTGCAACAAGCTCTGGTTCCTTATGGTGCCTGCCTGAATGCCAGCATGGAGAAATGTAGCAAAATCAGGTAGGCATTTGCTTTATAATACAGAGCTCTAACATCTCACAGAACTAACAGTTTTACTGAATGGGGATACTACTGGTGTTACCATATTTCTGTAATTTAGTGTTCATATGCTGGGTATAGTGTGGTAGGACAGTCATAAGATCCTAAAAAGTTAGGTTTTCCTTATGTGTAGGTGTGAGTAAAGCTTGAATCCACATGTCATGCCATCATCATGGCTAGGCTTCGCGAACGAAGATTTACAAGAGCTCTACCCACGGTTGCTACAAGCATGCTGGTGGCTAAAAAGGCCAATGTGAGATAGGCAAGTCCGATTGCAAAAGGCACAGTGGAAAGTCTCT
>JAWWEE010000040.1:21721160-21821278 GCA_035221455.1 Xenops minutus | reverse complement strand
TTGCACCCCCTATGTATTTAATTTTTTTTTTTTTTTTTTTTTTTTTGCTAGACTCTGAAACATAGCCACATATAAATATATATATAGTATAAATGTATGCATGTGTATTTATATATAAAAGTCTCCAGTATGGTAAGGCCCTCTGTTTACTATCTGCTACTGGTTGTTCAAAGTGACAGTGAAAAAATAACAAACAGGGCAGTCAAAACAGACTTCAGGGCCCTGGGATGATTGGTAGAGGGATCAGGAGCACAGGTAGTGATTTCCTCAATTTTTCTTGTAAAAAGGAATAATACTGATAGGAATAGGCAGATGCATCAGGTAAAATGATTGCTCAAAGGTTGGTGTAATTGGAAAAAAATTGCATTTTTTACCATGGAATTATCTAGTCAACATCTGGCACCTGATGAGATGTACCTTTATCAGAGGGGGAAAAGAATTTTAGTGCAGGAGATAGTGGTGCTCATTGACAGAGTTTTAAACTAGCTTGGAAGGAGGAAGGTACTATGGAACACTTCCAAACCAACTACCCTTGTTCTTATGAACTTCAACTTGCCAGAGATTAACTGGGAGCATCACACACTGGCACAATCCAGGCCAGAAGTTTCCTAAAAAACCTGGATGAAAACTTAATGGAACAGGTCTTAAGGGAGAAACTTAGAAAGATACTCTCCTTGATCTGCTTCTTGTCAACAGAGTGGATTTTGTGAGCAAAGTGGAGATTGGCGGCTCTCTTGGCCACAGTGACCATGAAGTGGTCAATTTTAAAACCTCTGCTGACATAAGAAAAAGGGAGAAGAGCAGACATCAGTCTGCTCAGGGAACTAGTAAGTAAGATACCCTAGGAAAATATTTTTGCAGATGCTAGAGTCTATCACTGCTGGTCACTTTTCAAACATCAAGCATGGTGGGAGGGGATTGTCTTGCTCTATTCTGCACTGGTGTGGCCTCACCTTGACTATTGTGTGCAGTTTTGGGCACCACAATATAAAAAAGATATTAAGCTGTTAGAGAGCATCCAAAGAAGGACAATTAAGATGGTGAAGGGCCTTGACAGGAAGTTTTATGAGTAGTGGGGCTGAGTGCACTTGGTCTGTTCAGCCTGAAGAGGAGACTGAAGGGAGACCTCATTGCAGTTACAGCTTCCTCATAAAGGGAAGAGGAGGGGCAGGCACTGATCTCTTCTCTCTGGTGACCACTGACCGGACCCAAGGGAATGGCCTGAAGTTATGTCAGAGGAGGTTTAGACTGGGTATTTAAAAGAGGTTCTTTACCCAGGGCAGGGCTGGGCATTGGAACAGGCTCCCCAGAGAGCAGGTCACAGCACCAAGCCTCATAGAGTTGAAGTTCTTGGACCATACTCTCAGGCGCATGGTTTGTCTCTGGGGGATGGTCCTATGCAGGGCCATGAGTGGACTCGACGATCCTTGTGAGTCCCTTCCAACTTGGCATATTGTGTGATTCTGTGTTATATATTATTAGGGCTCACACCTTATTGTGGTATAGAGTCAGCTGCATGTTTCTCTTCTCTGAACAGTTTTATTTTTCCCAAGGCAGTCTACAGTGTTTTTCCATTTAAACCCTCCTTGATCACTTAAAGTAGGGAGTTTTAGTACTCCGTTTTGTTTTTCTGTTTGGGCCTGCACCCAAATTGGAAAGTGTTTATAAGAAAACAGGCAGTGCAAGAGCTTCTTCTAAGTCTATATGGAAACTTTTAGGCCATGCCCTATTCATAACTCTGCAATACTAGGTGTGATATATAAGTCAGGCTTCCTCCCTAGCAGAATGGCAGAAGTGTCTAAATAGCCCTAGGACAAAGGGCCCTAATTAGGTGCCCAAAGGGTATTCACAGAAAACACTCTGGATCCAGCCTATTGAAGTTTTTCCCCATACCATAAAACCTTTATATAAATATTCATAAGAGAGAAGGAGACAAGCAGACATGCTTCACAAGCTGCTAATTAATGCCTTTACCCAGGGTTTTATTGCTCTACACCTAGACTGAGGACAGCATGTGTTTATCAAGGGCTTTGAGGAATTTTGGAGCCTGCAGTGGGAGTTTGGGATTAAAATCCCTTTCTGGAACTAATTCTTCCTCACTGAAGAGCCCAAAACCCTTAGTTCTGCTTAGAGTTAAAATGTGAATCAGCAAAGAGTTTAGACAGGTAAATTCCCAATGCAGGAAGCCTTTGTCAGTCCTGGTATACGTTCACAAGCTGCTTTAGGTACATTGAAACTTAATTACACAACTCAAGCATGCTCATGCCATTAACTCACTGTAAGTTTTTAGATCATATTTTTCTGATTCTGGTTGCTGTTAATTGATGGAACAAGTCATTACTTAGTTAATTTGCTATAAAAATAATTCAATCTTGGTACATGAGTAATTGCAAATAAATGAAAACAAATTTAATAGTTAGGTACATTGTAATTAATTTGTTCATGTTACAGTGTTTAGTTTCTAGTACAAATCTGCCTATGAATCACAGTAACATTCTCAGGTTTCCAGATTTTCATTTCAAAGATTTAATTTCTTACTATTAGAAAGTCACGGTCAATTTGCAGTTGGTTATTGAGTGTTGACAGCTGACTGTCACAATGTATGAACTTTCAGTTGTATAGAACTAATCTGAGCCGAGGAGGATTGGTGCAATAAAATCCTGAGTTCAAACCGTGTTATACATTCAGTGTAGGATTGCAAGTAACAAGAGGTCAGAACCTCCATTTTGTGGTTCAGTGCACAAATTAAGGCTTTTCATAGAGTGCCACCACCACCTGAGACCTGGGAAAAGGCTTTTTACTGCATTAGTGAAAGGCTGGATTATATGGGGAAATGGTTATTGCAGTAAGGTGAAATTTCATGTTTACAGCGATTGATTAAACCATGTATCTATCATCTTATGGGGTTATTATTTGCACGTTTTGGGTCAAACCTTGTTCAACTCAGTTTACGTCTGCTTACAGAATTGAACGGGTGTTAGAACTGAAAGAATATAAATAACAAAACGATGTTGTGGGGTGGGGTTCTTTCTGAAATCATAAATCTGTATTCTGTCTCCTATTACTGTTATGCAAAATGTACATAAAGTAGGCATTAGGAGGATGGGTAGCTGAGGTTTTAATGCCTGTATGGTGGTTTTGTATTCTGTCTGCCTTCACATGACCCTTATATATCTTCCCAGTCAGATTTACCTTCCCCCTCCAAGATGAAGATCATATTCATTAAATACAAAGTAGCAAGACCCATGACCATATAGATCATGGAAAATATTGGATTGAAAAGTCTCAGTCTCTATTTCCAAATATTATTAGTGTCTGGATTCCAAAATTGTTTGTGAAGTTTCAGTTTTGTGGGTGATTGGCACAGGACTAGGATGAGATTCCTATTTCCCTCATGGTACTCTCTTGGGCATACATAAA
The DNA here is from genome assembly GCA_035221455.1 of Xenops minutus. Taxonomy (NCBI): domain Eukaryota; kingdom Metazoa; phylum Chordata; class Aves; order Passeriformes; family Furnariidae; genus Xenops; species Xenops minutus. Next base: position 21,817,858 of record JAWWEE010000040.1, on the reverse strand, counting down.
CCATGGGACAGAATTTGACCTTAAAACTATATCAAATGTTAGATACAGTATAGATAGCAAGTTACTGAAGAGAATTAAAAATAAAGTCAAGAAAGGCAATTTGAAGAAAACAGATTTTAAATTGTCATGACCTTATTTTATTTGATATAATTTGTTTTTTTTTAATGAAATACGTGTAAGAAAAAACCCCAAACCAAGTGTCAATATTGATGTAGATAGCTACAATAAACAATTACCTCCAAGAGCAATCAGTACACCATATTGTTTTCAGCAGTCTGTGAAAGTAACAATATTGTTTTATAGAATGATACCATATTAGTGTGTGTTGATGAAGCAGAGGACCAGAGACTGAGCATTTGATTTTCAAAACAAGAGTAAAACAAGCTGGTCAGCAAGTGTCTACTGTGAATGCTAGGTGCCTAGATTGTAGGAAAATACAGCTGTGGTGTAGCACTCTACTTACATGGCACAGCAGTGGGCAAAACATGAAGGAAAGCCCAGACCATCCACTGGAACTTCAAGCCATCTCCCTTTTTTTTTGCTACTCTTTTATTTTTATGTGACTGGTTTTCCCAAAATAATAACAGGATGCTAAAACAAAGTCATTCAATCTATTCATATTGCCTTACAAATTTTTTAAATCAACTTCAAAATAGCTAGAGTGAAGTGATGAAATTATATCCCACTAAAAGCAGAAGCCTTACTAATTAAACTTGGAACTGTGTTTCTTTGGTGACCATAAGATCTGCATGAGAATTATGGGAACCTCAGCTCCATCCAGCAGCACCAGACCCCCAGCAAAGAGTCAGACCCTCCCACTGTCACCATCTCTGAACGAAGCACAAAGATCTGGGAAGAACTCCAGCTGAGTGCACTAGAATTTCTTTCTTTTCTGAACCTATGTGACACATACTTCTTTTCCCGATCATTTCTAGTTTTAGGTTGAATTAATTTTAAAGCAATTGCATTATTCTGATTATTGTCTCTGTGATCTTCCTTATGTAACTGTCTTAATAATTCCACTGTATTCTAGTAAAAAATAAAATTATTTAAAAAAAAAAAACAACCAACCAAACAAAAAAAAACCAGTAGAAACCCATAAACTGCATCTGTTTTGACTGTGCCTTGTGTTTCTAATGTGCCATTATTTGTCACATTTTTCTCTGTTGTCTCTAGTAATCATGAGACACTGTTTTCTTTTCCAAGTAATATATTTATGTGATAAGTTGCAATAAGAAAATGGCTAAAGGAAAATAGTAAACATGAGATTTAAAACATGATGTAATTATAAGAAATTGCAATATGTGTATATACATTTATATACCCCTCTTTGACAAATCCTTATAGATAAACATTTATCCAGGCATACTTCCCTGAAGCAAAAGCAAAAAGCGTTTGTTATCTAAAGAGCCACCTTTCAGAAAACTTGCTGTAACATGACTGGAGGAGTAATGGCTGAGTAGAATTTGCAATTCCAACACCAAATAAATAGGAAAGGAAAATATTTAATAATTAAAGATTTCCTCCTTTAAAGAATATATTTCTCTCAATACCCCCTCCACCAACACTGTCATAGGATCCATTCTAAGGCTGTTCATTGGGGTACACAAGATGATTTTAACTATTGAAATATTTTGCAAAAGAGAACGTTTCTAACAGCTAGACTTCACAGTCTCTACTGTGCTAAAAAAGCATTTATTTCAATAAAGGCTTCTTTGAGATGACTTGCATAAGGTCTACTCTCTAGAGTTTTAGGTATATATTATCAAAGCTGCAGAGCTTTACTGGTCTGTAGTTTTTAATAGTAACAGGTAGAGAGGCATTGAAGAAACATTTACAAAGTTTCCAAAAGCCAGTTAAATGTGAGTTCAGGGATTTTCAATATGGGAGTTAAATTTTTCTTATTTTTCATTGCACTTCTATCACAATTTTTCTTGTTTATTGGAAAGGGGATTGTGAAAGTTCTTAGCCTTAGGTGCTAAATATAAGAAATAAAGCACATATCCTTAATTTCTAATTATATTTACTACAGTACTTGACACCTAATTTTTCTAAAAATCAGAATCATTTAAGTTTGTCTGTGGAATACATACAGTGTTGAACATCATGCAAATAAGTTACCCTTGCTATTTATGTTTAAACAAAGTTAATTTGTGCTTATGTCTTTCCTACTTCTCTGGTAGTGCTATCAGAGAAGTAAATTAATTTTGAAACAAAATGCCTATAGTTTCACTGGCCTGATTAATTTCTTTTTGTTCATGTCCAGTCTGGATTTACTTTTTATTTATATGATTCCATGAATTGACATTTGGTGCATTAAAGGACTATCTGGGTATAGGAAAAGGAATCTGGTTAGCAGCAGAGTTATAGAAAAGTGTGTCCAAGGAATCACTGCTTGGTTCCTGCTTTTTTTGGATAACAGTTCCTATTTCTATCATAAACACCAGCTTGCCTCTGTTCATACATGGGACAATAGTGTAACGTCTTTGAGAAAATTACAATCCTCTTAATTTCCTTCTGGTTTTGGTCTTGAACACCTTTTTAGGTGCTTCAGCAGCAATCCAGTCATCTAGTTTTGCTGGATTATCTTGTTCTGTAGGTTCTTAAATTATTGTTATATCTTTGTGTTTAGCCCAAGAGCTTCACAGGCACTTAATTTTGCTCACCTGTGCATGTTCAGAAATAACCACTGGTAAGTACCACTCTCCCACCTAGAACCTGTACTGTTAGCTTGGTTTCAGTGAACAGACACTTGACTCCTACATCAGTGACCAGAGAAGCCTTAAAACTTGCTATAGTTAATGCTTCAATTAACAGTTCATGGCTGTGTAGGAAGCTGAAGTCTATCAGACCGTTTGCATGCACAGGATCACAAGGGAAAGGGGACATCTAAGAGTTCCTACTACTTTGCCTGTAGTCAGAGTGAAGGTGGCCCCAGGTAAATTAAGCACATTGAATCATACTCTGTAATATCTTTCCCACTTTCCACCGGCTGCTTAGGAATTTCAGAGCCCCTCTAAACCTCAGGCATGTAAAATTTCAGAGAGGAAGAACCTAAATTGGTCAAACTGCAGTCCTTGTTACATTTGTCTATACAAATGCATTAGAAAATGGTGATTAAATGTGATTTATTAAACTTAGCTGATGCTATAGGGATTATACTTTTAATTCATGGTGCTATTCACTGTGAACTTGTGACAGATCAAGAAAGCAGAGTGCTTATTAATACTCTGGTACTTAATAATAAATACTATTAAAACAATCAATCTCTTTTTTTCAAGATTTCAGCACAATTTTTTTTTCATAAATACACACAACAACTGCCAAATTTTAAGAAGGAAGGGGGTTTGTCTTTGTATTTAGTGCAGAAAAAGTCTCACTTGTCAATCTGTGTTGGAATTAGCAGCCTACACTCAAACATAATGAAGGGAACTGACTCTCTTTATATACACCCTAACGTGTACCGATGTCTGATAAAAGGCTACCCAGAAGAGACTGTGGGTAAAAAAATAAAAAAGACATTTAAATTCCTCCAAAGATATGAGAGTTCTCAGACACATCTGGACAAAAGATTTAGACATTTTGACTTTCAGGGAGGAAGAATATATGAAACTGTAGAGGCGGGTTATTAAAGCACTTCTGTGTTAAGAATTTTACAGATGGCATTACATAATTAAATAAATTCATAAGAGAGAAACCTTACTCAGGCAATTGCAGACCATTCTTTAAAGGGATTTATAGGTAGTTACTGTCTGTTAAAAATTCAAGACTGTTAGCAGGTTGTGCTCTGAATCTTTTCATTTCCTCCATCAGTGTAAATCAAGAGTTATTTCAGTTGAGGCAATGAAGCTACACCATCATAAGATCAATGAAAGGTGTAGGAGTGTATCCTGTGACCTTCCTGTCAATGGAAGGAGTTAAAATAAGGACATTACAATTGTTGAAGAAGCAACCCATTTATCATGAGAGGTGATTTTGCACAGTTTTAGTTCTGTTTAAGGTTCTCAGAAGAAGAACCTGTATAATGAAACTCTGTTCTGTTTAATTGTATTCTTTTCATATTTGAAAAACACCAAGAATCTCTTTTGTTAATCCCATACAACTTTTTTTTTTTAATTTAAATTTATTATTATGCCATTTTTTTGTGATTTTTATTCCTCTCTTCAACTTTTTTGCAGCAACTTTTTCTGGTGTCCCACTTCGTAGCCATGAGCCATGTGCAGATTTTCTTTTAGCTATCCTGGATAAGCATTGCTATTATCATACCCTTTCAATTTGTCTTACAATTCCTAATTCTTCTCCAGTGAAGAGGTGTGTGTCTTAAACTACAAACAAGCCACTTGCCTGACAATCCATCTCTGACAACTGATAACAACTGCCTAGGCAAATGCATTGGAATAGGGCAAATATATAATGAGAATTTCCTAGCATAATGCTCCAAATTTCATCAGTGGACTTAGTGAGCCAAAAGTGGTGTCACTGTGTTTAAGAGGCATTTGTGGATTTCTCCTTCACAGATTTTTAAATCATTTCCAAACCTATGTAAGTTTTTGATATTCCTAGCTTCCCCTTTCTACAGTCAGTCATACCAGTGTACATAGCAGAGATCTCATGAGACACAATTTGTTTAAAACAAGAGTTTCTGTATTTCTCAAAGAGAAAATTACCACATTTTCCAGTGACTGCTCACATTCTTGCTGGTATCCTGAGACTTCCTATGCACTTTCTTGGCCTAAGAACCATGGATTGAATCTTGCACATGTAAATTGGAATTCCCATTAGTTTTAATACCAACACAGCCTTTATCTCCATGACTGTAATACATAGCCATTATCCACTTATGGCTTTAGAATCTATCCTCTTTGTTCCCAATTTAGGGTTTAGGACAAGAGCCAAATATTGAATGACACCTGACTTCCCAGGATCAAATTGTGTTTGTAATTTCAATGTGTAGTGGATAGTGCCTACCTATATTGTACATGCAGATCATCAGTGCCCTGGCTGTAGATCTCAGAAATGCTGACATTACTTATTGTGTCCCACTTCCCAAAAGTAAGTCATTCTAATGTCAGAATCTCATACATGCCAGCTCCACTGCAGGTGCAACTCAAGTTCAGGCTGAGCAGAGGTAAAACCATAAAGAGGTTGTCCCTTTTTTCCTCTTGAGTCTGGTAGTTGGTATGTCTTGACACTGCCATGGCACAAAGGACATATAGGACAAAACAGAATTCATAGTTTTAAGGTCCAATTTCCAGTTTTCTGACTACTTTTTCTGGCACAGAGTATCGAACAAGAGGATCTCACTCATAGATAATTCTTTATATTAACCATTAAAGCTACTATTTTTTCACCTTTAGATATGAATAAATACAGTCTGAGAATCAGAATGCTTCATTCACAGCAGTAAATCAAAAGCAACTCAACCAAGGCCAGCATGTGCAAAAGGAATATCAGACTCATGTCAGAAGGAAGAAAACCTAGTTATTTTTACTTTTTAAACAGGAAAAAGTATCTACAAGATCTTACTACTCCTAGCACTGTGCTTTTACCAGAGATCATCTTGTCTCTTTGTGACTGAACATGGGACAGGGTCAATCACAAATCAGTCAGTCCTGCTACCCATCATGAGCAGGGGAGGCTTTGTCACAATTATTCCTGACTTCATGGGCCTCAGGCACTGGGGTGCACAGTGTTTGGAGAGAATAGAACAGGAAACAAATCTCACAGCCTCAAACAGAAACGTTTGGCTTTGAAGAAGGGTAGAAAAAGGAGGGGGGAAAGCATTTAATGGTATCTTGCATGTATCTTTAACAGGCATAGAAAGGTAACTGTAAAACTGTTTAAAATGTGATACTGAAACTCAGCTGCCCTATCCTATAAACAAATCAAAAATTTATGGAAATATGTTCAACAGCTTCCTGGAAGCAAAAGAGAACATTAAGGATTTCTTGCTTCTTAAACAGCACCTCATCCAATAAAATTCAAACTATTGGCTTGAGATGTCAGTCAGTGTCACAAGAGTCATCCAGACTCTCAAGCTGATCCAGCTTAATCAGTATCGTAGATTTACATATAAAACTATAAATTTGACATAAATTTTGCCCTTTTTTTTGTGAAGTTGTTCTTACTATTACCATATTCATGTAAATTAAATGCAAGAATTTAAATACAGTACTCAAACAGAAGTACCTGCTGTCATATACTATTCGCAAAATTTGTTACTTTGTCAATTTCTTAACTTTAAATAAAATAATTTTTCTTCCATCTGGTGTCTACACTGTTAGCTGGTTAACACTGACAGTTTACAGAGCAATAGAATGCAGGTTGTTTTCTAGGGCAGTTTACGCAAGCAACTCAAGGGAACAATTGCTGCGTGGCTCATCCTCACAATCACAGAGAACTTTCCTCTGCTATCTCTGCTGCTAGCGTTGTGCTAGCTATGAATCTGTCAGTTCCCAGAATAAATTTGCTTTTCTTCCCCAGTTTTGCCACATATTTGTACTGTAAAGAGATAAGACCAAAAACACTGACAATTCCTGCAGATGCAAAAAGGTTCATGCTGTGAATGGGCTGTAGCCACAGTTAGTGAACAACAGAGGAAAGAAGGTGTATGAACTCCTGACACCTCCTGGAATTTTTAAAGACTTTCCGTAAGATTTACTGGGTCTATAACTGTGTAATGCACCAAAAAGTGAACCTTGCCCTTTTTTTTCTTGTTCATTGAAACTATCACTCTTTGTCCATCAGAACTCCTTGTGAAATTTAAAAAGTGGTGGGAAGCTCTCACGCCCAGCCGCTGCTTAGTTTGCATGTGAATGCTCAACTGATTGTGGGAAGTAACAATTAGGAGGACAATGGATAAAGAAGGAAACTGGAGACATCAACACCTGTGAATCACAACTTACACAGCTTTTTCATAATTACTTAAAGAAGCAGGCATAATACACATTGACTTGGAAATGTGGCTGAAAGGCAACATGGTGCATGTAAATTCTTTTTCAGTGTCAGTGCTTACATGTGAGGTTTGATCTCAGTCATGAGGGAATGTTGTGAATTGTTGCAAGGGGTATTTTTTTTTTTTTTTTTTTGGTGGGCAGGGAGAATGAGAAGGGAAAAACGTTTAAGGGCAATCACATGGAGGAGGCAGAAGTCTGATGAAGTTAATAAAACGTATGGACTTCAGATAGGTACCAGAAAGTCATGGTAAGACACACAAACGTGTAACCTTGCAAATAGCAATTATGTTTTAATGTCCTGTAATCAGGACTACATACCTTTCTCAATTAAAGAAAAATAAATGGATGTTATGAAACTGTTTCATTAAATTATTTATTGCAGAATGTGAGCAGAACTCTGGTGCTTTCTCAAGGAAGCAATCCATATGTGCACTCAACATGCTCATATGCAAATATTTCTTAAATAGGTTTTATTATACTTCTCTAGAACAGTAATGAAGCTATTTAACATATGACTCTTGAAATTACAGTCTCAAAAAATCTGTATCTGCAATTTACATATATTAATAATTATTAGGGGACATAGTTGTCTATTTGCTGCTATCCCTGGTTTTAATATCTAGCCACTGTTAGAATTCTCCTGTCATAAAAGGAATAATGATAAAGGTTATTCAGTAGTCACAGTAAGCCAATGAGTATTTATATAGTTAGATATTTTTCTTTAGAAAAATATAACATCATTTAAAATTGTCTAGTATCTAACCATCTCTCTCCATAAAGTTTATAGAGATAAAACTAATTTCACGTACTTGACCTGTAATACTGTCGATGATTGCACACAGTGAAATGGTATTTTAGAATATTTTGTTCATTATCTTTAAATGGTATCAGTAGTACAAAGTTAGAAAATATGCAGTCATGACCACAGTGAAGCAAAAGTTTAACTCTTATTGACTTACTAGTTATCTAGAACAGAGGGAGAAAGGGAGGGAGGAGGGAGTGAGGGAGGGAGGGAGGAAGGAAGGAATGGAAAGCACTTCTGTTTGCTTTTTTAATATCCTTAATATGCTACAATGTTGATGGTATTTATATTCTATTTAACCATTTGGGGTCCAAGACAAGGACAAAGTAAATTATTAATCAGTAATTAATACAGTGATTATCTTCTTGGAGAGGGGCATGTTACCAACACTTCAAGTTCCAGTTAGACCTCTGGTTTTAATATTGCAAATTCATTACTATTTTGCAGATTTGGTGTACGGATACTATAGACAACAGCGGAAATTGATTGAAGAGATTGATTGGTCATATACAGGTAAGCAAACCTGTCTATTGAAGAAATTATTTCACTTCGATATTTTCATGTTCACTGTTATAACTTTAAGAGCCTCTTATGTCTGTATACCACTTACCATATGCCTAAACAATTGCTAAAGTTAAAATGTAGGAAATGGAATCTGAAAAAATGCTGAAACTTTACAATAGGTAAATATTTTCATGTCTTACATATAATACTTTTGTAAAGAGAAAGTCCTCATCCTTAAAACCATAACCTGAGGCCTGACTTATCTGATGAAGGTTGAGCCAATAAATTGCTAGGTGGTTATTTGTCATCTGAGTATTACTGTTCTAGCAAGTCAGAAAAGCAGCCTGAAAGGCTGAAACAAGGTGGAGCACATTACGTGGGAAATAACCTACCCATATACTGCATATAAACTTCTGCACTTAGCTTCTGAGCACTTGAACATCCTTTCCAGGTCCCACCATGACTCTCCTAAAAACTCAGTCCTTTTGGCACTCTCATTTGCATAAGTAAGAAAGATATACCCTGAAATTCTGCATGACCATTGCCTCATCAAAGAAGGACTATGAGAAATTCACAATTACTCTCTTAATTTCATATGTATAAGTCAAGCACTTTCAGTAATATTGAAAAGGTAATTTTTTCCTCAGTGATAGGTGTCTTTTGCCCAACAAGTAGGAAGTGGGTTCTTGAGGATGTGCATATACTACTACATTTTAAATTATTTAAGTTACTGTTTCAAAAATACCAATCTGAGAAAAATAAGGACTTTCAAATTTCAATTCTTACATAAATTTGATCCAAAATATGTTCCTGTAGTTAAAGAAAATTACACTACTCTTTTTATTTCTCTCGCTCCCTTTCTCATTTTCAAGACAGTTTTTATCTTCCAGTGTAAAACATATCTAACAAGTTTTAAGCCTAGAGAGAATTGAAACAGGCTAGTCATAAACCCTTCAAAATGAGATTTATAACAAAAACTCGCACGGATTGTACAGCAAAATTCAAGCACAAGTTCAATCAATACAGTATTTCATGTTCAAAATTGATCCATTTTTTAATATTGTAGTTTGAGGACTGCAGGAATAAACATCCAGGATTCCAGGTGACAGGGGACAATCTTTAAAGAATAGCAAATGGGTTTTTTTAGGATATGGGAAGATAGAGCACCCATAAACTGTGCAGCTGCTGCAGTAGCTGCAGATCACCATTGATGGATGACAGAATCACAAAATCATCTGGGTTGGAAAAGACCTCTGAGATCATCAAATCCAACCTTTGACCTAACACTACCTTGTCAACTAGACCATGGCACTAAGTGCCACATTCGGTGTCTTCTTAAACACCTCCACAGATGGTGACTGCCACCTCCCTGGGTAGCCCATTCCAGTTCCCAATCACTCTCTCTGTAAAGAACTTCTTCCTAATGTCTAACCTAAACCTCCCCTGGTGAAGCTCAAGACTGTGGTCTCTTGTCCTATTGCTGGTTGCCTGGGAGAAGAGACCAACCCCCACCTCATACAACCTCCTGTCAGGTAATTGTACAGAGCAATAAGGTCTCCCTTGAGTCTCCTCTTCTCCAGCCTGAACACCCCTAGCTCCTTCAGCCACTTCTTAAAGGACTTATGCTCCAGTCCCTTCACCAGCCTCATTGGCCTTCTCTGGACATGCTCCAACACCTCAACATCCTTCCTAAACTGAGGGGCCCAGAACTGGACACAGCACTCGAGGTGCAGCTTAACCAGTGCTGAGTATAGGGGAAAAATCACTTCCCTGGTCCTGGTGGCCACACTGTTCCTGATACAGGTCAGGATGCCACTGGTCTTCTTGGCCACCTGGCCACACTGCTGGCTCATATTCAGTTTCCTGTCAATCAGAACCCCCAGGTCCCTTTCTGCCTGGATATTTCATATGAAAAAGTAGCACAGACTCCACAAGCCAGAGGATCCAGACCTGTTGTTTCTTTCCCTTAACATGTGAGATGCCTGTGTATAGTCAGTTCATATGCTTTGCCCTAGTGACTCTACTGTTGGTAAAGCCATTCTCCTCATCCAGACCTGTATAGGAGCCCTGCTCAGCACTGTGAGACCTGCCTAGCATCCTGCTGTTCCTGCAGCCTCCTGCCCAAGACACATCCTGCCCCTTCTAATGCTGCGTCACCAGGCTTCCTGTTGCACAGGGTCTGTGTGCCCCCAGCATTCTTAACAGCTGACTCCTTGCATGGTCAAAAATGGATTTTTCAAAGGTTTTGCTGAAGGCTGCATGTAAATCAGATACTCAAGAGTCTAGGGCTAGCAACTGTATTGTGAACTGTGTGGTATGTGGTGCTTTCCTGAAACAGCGGGTAATTGGTTCATGGCATAAGGGGAATACACAGATTCAGCTTTCACTTATAAAAAGACAGTCTTCCTGAATGTGAAGAAAAATATTTTGACATTGTGTTTTGGAGGCACAGAAGTCTAGAGACTGAAACATATTGGTTTTGATCTCATTCACTTATAGAAACTTATTTATTTTATTTGGGAGGCAAGCAAAATCAGGTACTATATGTATGACCACTATACCTAGCTCAGACTTATGGTTTTGAAGCATAGACCAACATGAACATTTCTGAATGGATGGACTATGCTTTGTCAGTACATCTTTTCCTCAGACACCAGTGATATTCTTCTGTCATAATCTGCTCACTGAAAAATCTGAAAAATTAGACTTGTTGTGCCAATGAAGTGTTATGAGTGAGCCTGGGGATCCTGCAACTGTAGAGTTTAATCCACCATGGGTAAGAAAAATCTAATTGACTTGGTAAATTAACCTGAGCTTGAGCAGATGTTATTCTCTATATCAAACAAGAAATTTCTGATACATTAGACACAGTGGGTCAGGTCAATACTCTCCTTTACTGGGATGGTGCTGTGAGATGAAAGTAAAATGGAACTAGACAATCTTACCCGTTAAAATCATTCAATTTCTGAAGGTGAAGTTTCATAATAAAGCAGTTTCTTATACTGGAAATTAATGTGAGTCATCATCAGATTTTTACTTTTGGTTGTATGTATAATGAAGTCATAAATGTTACTGGATACATTTGCAGTACTTCTAAGGTCTGTGCTTTAAGCCATGGACAAAGCCTGCATTTGCAAGCATGTATTTGCATAAACAAATACAGTATTAAGGAACTAGAAGGTGCAAGTGCTTGTTACAGATGTATCCAATTTTTTTTCAGGAATAAGTGGATCCTGAAGCTAGTCTAGTCATAAAAATTACTTAACATTTCATTGTATTTTTCATTAGAACAGTCACAGAAATAAAAAAAATAATTCTATCATGAATATCTTCAAACGGTGTCATATGGTAAAAGTGAATCCAACCATTTTGTTGTAGAAAAACCAAGTGTACTGTGAAAGTTTGGTTGTCTTAAATCAGTTACATACTAAGTGATAAGTAAAGATAGTTTAGAAAATATTTAACTGCACCACTAAGTTTAGTCATTCACATAGTATTTCAAAGCTAAAGCAAGTAATACGAGCTTCAGTTATTTTCTTTCATAGAGTTGAAAGATTAGATTTTATTGATGCTTTGTTTATCTGCATTGTTTTTGACAGAAGGAATGATATAATGCAATTTTCTGTTTTCTTTTCTGTTGTTTTTTTGTTGTTTTTGTTTGTTTGTTTTTGTTTTTTGTTTTTTGGTTTGTTTTTTTTTTTTGTGTGACTTTTTGATAGTAGTGCATGAAAACTCCAAGTCTGGAAGTTCGCATGTAAAATTGGCAAGTGATACCCCAAAGAAGATTTTTTTTCCCCAGTGAAATTTCTTTCTGTTTAGTTTTTCTCTTGGGATTTTTGTTCTCATTCACAACAAACAAGTTATGTGGTTTAGGGGGGAAAAAACACAGCTGAATTTTGTTAAAAACAAGAGATTCTAAACAGTCTTCCAGGAATGACAAAAACTGAGGGTTTTAAGCATTTTAAAAAAATTGAATGTATTATGTAAACGAATAACATAGTCAAATCAGCATTCTTTGACTTACCATTTAGGAGTGTTACATTCATCCTGTGCTGCTGTATATTATGTGACATGCCGTTACACAATTGCCTTATAAATACTGGCAACTGTGATCTTGAGGAAAGGGTGATTTTAGTGTAAACTGTTTGGTCTCCAGATATTTGAGATTAACTCATTTGGTTCAAATTTCATGCTAATAATGCCAAGATCACAGGTTCAATCTCCTGTATGGATCATTCACTTAATAGCTGAACTTGATGATCCTTCTGGGTCCCTTCCAACTCAGAATATTCTGTGATTCGGATTTTTGTTGTTTGCAAGCAGAATATGAATCATATTTCCTTTTTCTCTGGGGAAAAACACCATGAATCACAGAATCATGGTGTAATTTAGTTTTAGGGGGCCCTTGGAGATCACATGGTCCCAGCTCCAGCTCAAAGCAGAGTGAACTTCAAAGCTGAAGCAGGTTCTTCAGACCTTGTCTAGCAGAGTATTGAAAATCTTCAAAGAAAAAGATGCTGAAATCTGGGTAGTGTGTTCCACTGTTATTTTGAAAATGCTTTTAATCTATCCAACTGTGATATGTCTTACTGCGACTTGTGGCCATTGCCTTTTGCCTCTCTAGATTTCCTTTACAGAGCAGTAGACTTTAGCTAAGTTCCTCCTCTCAGCTTCTGCTTCAGCTCCAGCTCCAGCTAATCTAGGTGCCTCAGCCTCTCCTTGTACATGATGTACTCCAGCCCCCAGATCATCTCAGTGTCCCTTAGTTTGTTAATATATATCTCATACAGGGTTGGGAAGGAAAGCAAAACTGATCTCTGCATTCTCAATGTCACCTCACAGGTGACAGTCATTTCCTCAGTTCTGCTGGCTCCACTTTTGCTAAGGTAGCCCAGTAGAGTGTTTGTCTTCCTGGCTGCAAAGGCACACTGCTGACTCACACACAACTCATTGTCCGTCAGGATTACTAATTATGACATTCCCAGATAATTTTTGATATCTGGTGTATCTCAGTAGTAATGTACAGACTGATGATGCTCTTTTCACACTTGCACCAATACTTTCAGTAGCAATGGCTAAATGTAAAGAGTTCTTTGTTTTTCTCCCATGTTGAACATTGAACTAGTCCTGCTAAAACTGAAATTGTTGCCTTTTTGTGTCTGATTTAACATCTATCTGGAGATACTTCCCTAGTTTATCATTTCCCATTACTATTGATATGCAGCTAAGACCTCAGCTGTCATTTGAAGGACCAGGTTTGCCACCCTGAGTCCTGGAAATTTGCAATGATTTCTTCAAATGTTCACTGTACATATCATGCAAGATACATCATTTGGCTCAGAAATTAAAATCAAAATGGCCTTGTGTTCAGTGATAGTGAGAAAATTTAATTCTCTTTCTTGCCCAAACAAGATCTAATGTTTTAATTTCAAATGTTCTATAATATTTTAATACTGAGGAGACTGTATTTCAAAGTCACTGCTCATAAAGTTTATGGGAAAGTATGTTGTTGCTTATATCGATAATGACATATGAGTGTATTTTGCTTTTCCCTCAACCTAAAAGGTTAACAAGGTTTGACACTCTCTCAGCTGTGGCTCAAGAGAATGATTTCAACATCGGTAGCTAATTCTGCTTATTATGTTATTAAACATCTGTTACTTCTGCTACCCCCCAGTTTGATCTAGTAAACTGGAAAATTTGAGGCTTTCCCTCAACCTCACCTTGTCTCCCTGTTCAGTAGCCATCTGCTGGGAGGGTGGACCAGGTCGGGCATGCAGGTGCTGCTCCCTACTCTGCAGATACTGTGAGGGAAAAGCTGTGCCGATGAGTGTTTGTGTGAGCGTGGGCATGGTACACGCTCCCTATGAGACAGCACCAGGAGCAGGGCAGAGGGAGTCAGGAGGTAAAGGCAGAGGGCTGAGTCCTAGCCATCACTGCCCAGGATGCAGTATGCTAGATAAGCCATTTTGTGAGACAAATCCTGGCAGCTGGGCTGTGTGGGAGGCACCAGCAGGAGCCTGCTGGAGTTGGGATCAGGGAGCTGCCTTCTGAACTGACTGCTTTGTTTGACAGTTCTACCAGGCCTTAAATGTCTCCAAAAAAGCCCTGGCCAAAAGCTGATGAAACCTCCTGCCTTCACTGGCTTGATAAAACTGTGTTCTGGCGAGATGATGCACACCAAATTAAGTTCAATTTTTTTTTTTTCTTTCCTTACAAAGTAACTACCATGGCATTATCAGCATAACTTAGGGTTAGTCTTTTTATCAACTCTGGTGAAATAAATCACTTGTGTTTTATATTCCCCAGGTATAATCATGTCTGATGTGCTGTATCATTTGTGGGTAATAAAGAAAAGCCTATACTCTTGGGCTCTGTGGGTTCCTTCAGTAAAAGGTACAGCATAAGAAATGAAAATAATGTATATTCTTTTATTAACTCATAGAAATAGCTCTGCAGAAGGTCTTCTTTGTTAGTAGACCTTATGCTTCAGAAGCTGTCATACCTTTTCTTGCATGATAGCTCATTACCTGTATATACATCCCCCAGATCACACAGTCACTCATGGTTCCAGTGTTTTGCCCCTAAATTCATGGGCTCACTAATTAAAAAGCCTGTTACATTATTACGGTTTTTTTGGAAGGCTGATGATTCAGCAGCAGAAATTACATTGTTATGCATCTGTTCACATCAAAGAGACAAGGTGTCCTCAAGTGAGAAGCTACATGCTGGTATTTCTGGCCATAGAGAAATTCTTTTTAAGATATCTCAGTATACTGAATCAATAACACAAAGCAGGTTATTCAACACAAATAAGATATCTATTCAGTATATTTGTGGATTTTGAATTCATATACAGTGATATGGTTCAGAAGAGTCTGTTTCCAGCAAGCTTTCTTTTCAATGAGGAAAGCTGATCTTTGAGCAGTAGAAAGCTATTAGCAGCAAAGTGCAATTTATTTTACTTTTATTCTGTCAATATTTGCAGGATAAGCTGAGTGGAAAATTGTTTCAAGGGTTTTGGAGGAGGGAAATGAGAGAATTGGACCTCAAATTCATGGAATTTTCAAAGTTGGATGCTTATAGGACAGGTGTGAAGAACCACATGTTGGTATTCGTGTTTGGCCTATCACTGCTGAATTATAATATTTTTCTTTCAATTAATATTTAAATGATCTGTTTGCCAAAGTTTTCTGATAAATAACTCAAATAAGACCTGTTCTTTCCAGTTTCACTCCTTTGATGCTATAAACAAAGGAAAACACTTGCCCATTTTCAGTAGTGCGCAGAAGCTCTTTCTAAGCATCATCTAAATTATTCAAA
Source organism: Xenops minutus (assembly GCA_035221455.1). Classification (NCBI taxonomy): domain Eukaryota; kingdom Metazoa; phylum Chordata; class Aves; order Passeriformes; family Furnariidae; genus Xenops; species Xenops minutus. The sequence continues at coordinate 21,802,273 of JAWWEE010000040.1, read as the reverse complement.
TGCAGGAAGGTTGGTTTCTGAAATACAGAAGTCAAAGGATGAGGTAGTTGCATAGCAGGGCACTGCTGTTATGATAAGGTATGTCCAGGGGTCAGAAAGAAAGCATTAAGTAAATGCATTTTGAAATTAAAAGCTTTTTTAGGAGTGCTGTCTTTGGGAATACACCAAAATAAAATGAAAAAAAAAAGCAGATTGTGACTATCTCACAGCAGACTGAAGCCTCTGGTTAAGCCTGTTTGCCCTTCAAAGCAATCATAAAAGTGTCCTCATGTACATACTACTGAATGATTTCTCATTTACAAGTGCATTCAATTTGTGCTGCAGTAGGAAGGTTATATTCTTGAGAACTACTGCTTACCAAATGCACAGATGATTACTTTGAGATCATCATCACCTCGATATCAAGATGATTTATGGATTTTTGAGATTTAGAGCCCAACAAATAATTCTCCCCTTCCTTATGTTTATAGAAGGCCTTGTTTAATCACCTGCTACATTCTATTTGTTTAGGACTCTCTTACCCACATTTTTACTCAAAGGGTATTCTGCTATATTTATAACAGGTTTTGTTTTTTTTCCTAATGAACTAAAATCTCACTCATTTCAGTATTCACAGTCTGATAATAATTCATAACTAATTCTCTGCAATGTACTCACAAATTTTAAGCCATTTCTGACCTTGCTGTATCTCATTAATCCAATAGAAATCAAACCCTTCTAGGTAGATTTTTCCACATCATGTTGTTTAACCTGATAAGCATTAAAGCAGTCTTCCAAAGGGCATGGATAGACAAGTCTGTGAGAGGAGGAAAAAGAAGGGTACAAGGGAGAATCCTGAAGAGGAGGGGACAATAGAGTGTGGCCTATCTGTTGACAGCAAAAAAACTCTTGTGTAGCTCAAGTACCCCTGGGCACTGGAACAGGCTTCCCAGGGAAGTGGTCACAGCACCAAGTTTGCACAGCACTGTCTGAGTTCAAGAAGCATTTGGACAACAGTCTCAAGCATATGGTGGGATTCTCGAGCTGTCCTGCACAGGGCCAGGGGTTTGACTCAGTGATTCTGATAGGTCCCTTCCAACTCAGCATATTGCATGATTCTGGGAAGCTGCAGCCTCCACAAGCTCAGAGAGTGATGTGAGCTTGGCATTTTGCAAGTGCACTTGACTTAATTGAGGAGAGCATAGGAGGGGCAGCACATACTATTTCAGTTTCTAAATTTTGAATGCTAAGTTACTGCGAATTACTGTAAATGAATCTAACTCATGTTTTTGTGCTGTACTGTGGAATTTCATATTCAAATGTGACTTCAATTTGAGAACCAAGAAAACCCATCAGAATTTCTATTTTGAAAGAATCAGAATTTGCCACTAGATTTAACAATTGAACTGTCCCCTCAATTATGCAATTGACAGAATCACAGAATTTCTGTTCTGAGCATATCTTTCAGCTGTGAAAGGTGCACAAAGTTCTTTTTGTGACAAACCAACTCAAGGGATCTCGCTGCATACCTATTTAGCTAGTTCTTGCTGTGCTTCAACAGCTTTACTTGCAGCAAGCTCCATATACTCCCTGTGGCAGCCTCTTTCTGCTCTCTTCCAAGAGCATTCTATATAAGAAAGTGAACTGTCACCTGCTCTAATATTGCACGACATTGATCCTATTTTAGGAGCCACAGCAACAATTGACTGTATTCTTTCATCCTTTGTCATAGATGCTGCATTTGAGAGCTAAGGTGTTTTCCCTCTGTCAGTGGCTTCTCTGCCAGTGCACTTTAACTGATGAAAACTGTTAATCAGACACATTTTTAAAAGGCAGTTAAGAAAATTAAGATATTAAAAATTTAAAAGCAAAAGGAAGGACAATATGTTGTGTGCTGGAAAAGAGAAAGAATCATTTACATGTAAGGATGTGGAAATTTGTTTCTCAACTTCCAGTATTTTGCTAGCTGTGTAAGGAGTCAATCCAGGGTTTGGGTGCATGTTTATAGACAGGCTACAATTATTTTTACTGAATTAATGTCACAAACAAGCCCACAACAACAAATAGCCAATTTTGCATTACTCTGCCTGAGTAATTGAAAGTGAAAAATTAAAAAAAAAAAAAAAGATTGTTGCTGGAGTATTCAGGAATACGGGGTCAATGATTCATAAATTCTTTTCTCCTGTTTCAGAACAGAGTGGATTTTCTGCCTGCTTGGACTTGTTCTAACTACATTGCATATACACAGCACAGTATGATCAATCTCTTTGTTGTTCAGCTATATTTTTTCTGTTGTTTTTCGGGAAAGCAAATATTAATGACTGAAGTTCTAGTCAGTGAAAAATTACAAGGCATGAGGGTTTTTTTGTTGTTATTCAACTGTATCTTCTTGAAAGCTGGCTTTACAGTAAGGCTGTGGTGCATGTGAACAGAGCTCTCTAGGAGCGCTAGCACATTACCTCTTTAATCTGTATTTTACTTGCTTTCTGGGTGTCCAAAACAGATGGAAAGTGACCAGCACAAACAGACAATAGACAGTATGTAATATTTGGGTTTGGGGAGTGGGAACATACTTTAAATAAGGCAAGCATTCATTTTCTTAAGCTTTAAGTACCTACTTCAGACAGATTCAGTACATTATCATGGAAAATCTTTACCAACACATTTAATCACCAAGAAGAGATCTGTACACCTGCCATTCCCAATGTGACATGTATTTGATCAAAATGAGAACAGTACTTGTTCTCCTGGCTGTTAAAGGAACTGATGATAATCTGTTGCAGTGGCTTGATCACACATCTGGAGCACCCTTTGTAATAATTTGTTTTTTCTTAGAGAAGCTGTGGAGCATGTGCTAAAAAGAGCTTTTCTGGATGACTTCCTGTGTCTCTTCACTCCATTCCTTTCTCGAGAGAAATCTGCCTACCCTTTCCATTTGACACTTTTTGTCATATTGCTTTATTTCCTCTCTCATAGTGCACACATGAATTGTTTCCCTTTTGCATTATAAAATTCTGGTTTTGTTGCCTCCTTCTCCCTGACATCCATTAATGGCTGAACGTAGTAACTGTCAGTTTGCCACTTTATCTCCTGTGTTTCCAGAAAAAACTCCTTCTACTCACAAATAACTAATGGAGAAAGAGCTGGCTGAATGTTTCCTTCACTATCTTGCAGTCTCTCCCAGCTGCCTTTCCCTAAATGTCAGAGACACTCTCCAGTGTGGTTACCATGGTGCATGGAGCTGGCATGCCTGCAAGGGTTCACAAGAGCCAGCACACCCACTGCACGTTTTATCGGAACATACAAGAAGGGAAGGCTCTTACCTGCTGTGACACAGTTAAATAGAACGTATCAAAAGGTGCTTTTTGGTGCAAATTCTGTGTAAGATTGGCCCAAATTCAGGAGCATAAAAACAATCAACCAATTAAGAGTATTCTCTGTGTTCCTCCATTTGTGAGGGTGTTGGTACATCTACAGATGTATTAAAAGTTACATATGTAAAACTGCTGGTGAGCTTACCAACTCAACAGGTCAGTACATAAATGTAAATGCTGATGGAGAAAAGTGAGATTTATGCTGTGCTGTATTCATTAACTATGTTCTATTAAAAGATTATTCTATCTGAAACATCAATATTAGCCAAAAAGTTTTTCATCAATAAGGTTTCCTCATGTGAAAGTCAATACAAATAAAGTCCATCCTGCATCCCACCATTGGAAAACATGATATTTTAAACCACAAGTTTACAACTAGCAACCCATAGATAGATTTAGAGCTGAAATAACAAAATCCTTTTTAAAATGCTTACAGATTTTAAAGTTCGCTTTGAAATGCAATGCGACTGAGTCATATTGTTTTATCTAAAGTGTATCATTCACATCATTAACAGATTTTAAGCATAAACATGAATAAATTCCTTTGTTCTAAATAATAATTTACCAGTAAGTTTTGTTCCACTCACTTGTTTCAGGTTAAGTTGGTTATATACTCTTCAGCAAATAGTTAGGTAGACTGGAAACACATTGCAGCAGATTCAGTGATCATACAGAGAAGAGCTCTGAACTACAGTGTACTTTGATCTGTCTCCATGATGAATGTTTCACAAAAACAAAATATTCTTCTCCCAGTTGCTCAGCTTCAGTCCTTGTGAATGAAGTAAATGAGATTTTCCAGTGTGATTAAGCTCCTTTCATAGAACTTTCAGGTTTTTCTTAGTGGTACCATATATGAACCCTTCAACTCTAACACTGCTGGTACAGGCAATGTACCAGCATGCCATCTAATTCTTGCATAAAATTAACTGAATGCTCTTTTAAAAGTAGGTGTGATATTTTGCTTCATAGTTCCATTGAAAGACTATCTCAGAAACCCTTTCTTGAGTTTTTATAGAATTATAGAATCATTTAGGTTGAAAAAGACCCTTAAGATCATTGAGACCAGATGTTATCTTAACACTGCCATTTCCCCCACTAAATCATGTCCCTAAGCAACACATCTTTCAAATACATCCAGGTGACACAGCCACTTCCCTGGACAGCCTTTTCCAGTGCTTGATAACCCTTGTGGTGAAGAAATAATTTGTATTATTTAATCTACACCTCTCCTGATGCAACTCGAGGCCATTTGCTCTTGTCCCGTCACTTGTTACCTGCGAGAAGAGACCAACTCCCACCTTGCTACAACCTCCTTTCAGATAGTTGTAGAGAGTGATAAGATCTTCCTTCAGCCTCCTTTTCTCCAGGCTAAGCAACCCCACCTCCCTCAACTGCTCTTCACAGGACTTGTGGTTCAGGCTCTTCACCAGCTTCATTGTCCTTCTCTGGACACGCATCAGCACTTCAGTGTACTTCCTCTGGTGCTGAGGGGCCCAAAACTGGACACAGAGTTCAAGATGCAGCCGCTCCAGTGGCAAGTACAGGGATCTGATCCCTTCCCTAGTCCTTCTGGGCACACTGTTCCTGATACAGGCCAGGATGCCTTTGGCTTTCTTGGCCACCTGGGCACACTCTGGCTCCTGTTCAGCCATCTGTCAGCCAGCGCCCCCAGGTCCTTTTCCACTGGGCCACTTTCCAGCCACTCTTTCCCAAGCCTGGAGCATTGCATGGAATTGTTTTGACTCAAGGGCAGGACTTGGCACTTTGCTTTGTTGAACCTCATCCAGTTGGCCTTGGCCCATTAATCCAGCTTCTCCAGAGCCCTCTGCAGAGCCCTCCTACTCTCCAGATCAACACTCTGGCCCAGCTTGATGTCATCTGCAAAATGACTGAGGGTGTCCTTGTTGCCCTCATCCAGATCATTGGTAAAGATATTACGCAGAGCTGGCCCCAATACTGAAGTCCCAGGGAACACTGCTTGTGACCAGCTGCCAACTGCTTTTAACTCCATTCACCACCACTTGTTCTACCTGACCATCCAGCCAAAGTTATTCTGATTTCCAAGCTAGCTGTATTAGCAAACCATTGAGGTAACCTGGTTCTTTCAATAGAATTGGTTCATTTGTTTGTTCTTTGGAGAACCATTTTCTCTTGACAAAATTTACCTGCACTGACATTCCTTTCCTGTTTTGTTTTTCTTTTTTGTTTGTTTGTTTATTTTGTTTGGTTGGCTTTTTGTTTCTTTGGTGTTTTGGGGGTTTTTTTAGGTTAAACCATGATAGTCTAGTCTCTTGACACACTTTGATCATTGCACTAGCTTTTTCTGCTCACTCATGGTCCAGCTAAAATTATGTTGTTGTCAAGATGGATGACCAGCATCTGCTGCGCTTATCCAAGATGAACTGTCAACAGAACTTTATGCAGAGACATTAATACTTTACTATCTTTCCTAGGAGCTGCATGGCTAGAGCTTCAGTAGATGCTTGCCTTTCCATCATACTGTTTACAGCCCTGTGAGACTGTCAGACATGGTCTGATTCTCCTCCTCCCCCATGTTTTTCCTATGGTGAGATTCTTATTAGTAACAAAACCTCCCACTAGTAGTTTAAATGTCTCATTTTGCAAATTGCATTGTCAAATTTCATGCCATATTTACTACTGTTGTTCTCATGGTCAGCTATTTTTCCCATATGCTATACTGGACCTCCTTTTGATGGCATGTTTTCACGTCAAGTCATCACTGGGTGTAATTAGCAGAGCTGAGAACGTCCAAAGCTTCCTGCACACACACAGCCTAGCATCTCCCATTTACTCCTGCTATTTTTCTTCTTTTCTTGTAGCAAAATGTACTGAGATGTTAGATACTGCAGTAACAGGAACAAGATACTATGGTAACCATGTGTAGTATTTATTGATCTACTCAGCACAATTACAGAATTTCTGGTTTGTCAAATACTTTTAGTAATCCTTCCTTCCTTTCTCTCTTTCTTTTCCTCTTCCTCTCTTCCTTTCTCTCTTCCTCTTTTCTTTTTCTTTCTTCATTTCCTTTCTTTCTTTCTTTCTTTCCTTTCTTTCTTCCAATAGATGCCAACTTAGATACAACCTAAACAGCTGTCTATATTCTCATTTAAATTCTACAGGCAAATTCAGCCTCATTCCAACTCCATTGACTTTATGATCATGAGTCAGTATCAGGAAGCTGGCTCATGAAGTGTTCTATATCCTAGGCAAAATATCACTTACATTGAAAGTTTATTTCCTGATCAAGCATCATTACATTGCAATGATTTATAGTCTGAAAATAAATGCTTGTATGAATATTAAACATTCAGTTAGTAGCTTTATTATGCTATCACAGATAAAGCCAGTTTGATAAATTCCTATGCAAATAACATTTTAAATATTGCTGTGTAAGTAACAAATTTTACAACCACTACTAATTGCCTATATTCAAATATCAAACTTTAGTCTTATAGCCTAAACTAAAGCCAACTGAAATCAGTGAAAAGATATCCCTTAATTTAAAATTGAACTTCAAATCAGTCCTACCTTACAGTTATGACTAATTTATATCACACTGGCAATGGAGAATGTTTCTAAACAAAATTTAAATTTATGGATTTTAGCAGTGATGGAATGGATAGCAAAAATACTGAGAAATGTAGTGCGATTATTTATTGTACTTTCACTGCATAAAAATTAACAGATTATTTTTAAAATTATGATAGAAAAAGTAGAAGTATTTGGCAATTAGGTGAGGAATCACTCTATAATAACTGATGGCAATTAGCTGTTCCCATGCAGATCCCCCATTATTTTACATTAAAAAAGAAATTACAAGCATATTAGCTCGATTATGCAAAGCCGATCATCAATAAAATAAAATTGATGTTTAATTGTCCTGAAACTTCATATTTAATATCTCTCTCCAGTGAATGGCTAAGTTTACACTTTCCAGAGTTATTGATTCAGTCTGTGGTAGTATCCCATCCAAATTAATGCAAGCAAGTACAGCGCTTTCTCCACAACCGAGAATGATGGAGACTTTTACAAAATCAATGGTAACCTGAAAATATAAAATAGTTTCATAAAGCCTTTCAAGATATATTCAAGAACACTTCTCTCTGCGTATGATATTCTTCACTGTTTTCACTAATATCTTTGATGACAGAAGAGAGGGCATTTGCACATTCATGGAAGATACCATGCTGGAAGATGCAGGAATTTTAGGTGGCATAACAAGAATTCAAAATTACCTTGAGGAATGGCAGAAATGTTCTGAAATTAATCAAATGGAATTTGTCAATACAATGGTAACAGTAAGAACAAACTACTCCCACTAGCAATGAAAATCAGTCATACAGGTGCAAAACGAGGACCAGCTTGTTAGGTGGCTCTATTGCAGTTAGCTACAATTGTGTTTGAATTAACAATATGTTGTTGTTACAGAAAAGGCAATCCCGTTTTGAGGTGAATTAAAAGAAATTATGTATAAGGCATGTAAGGAAATTATTCTGCTCTACTTGTCAGTAGGAAGGTCTCAGCTGTACTTCTGTATTTATCGCTGTGCTGCACAATTGCAGAAAAGACAGTGACAAATTGAGAGAAGGTCCAGAGAAGAAGGAAAAATAATGACTGGTGTCTAAGAAAGCCCCAAATCCTTAGAATGTAACTGAAGGAAATAAGTTGGTGCGGAAAAGGGAGTTACGATAATAATTTTCAAATCTTTAAAAGTTGTTATAAAGTTATCAGTTGCTCTCCATTCCACAGAAGTGACAAAGATGAATCAGTTTAATTTGCAGAAGAAAAAGCCTAGGTGTAATAAGTAGGAAAATCTAACTGTGAGTATAGCTCAGTTCAGGTTGCTTATGAAGGCTGTGGAATCCCATTCATTGAAGTTCTTTCAAAAAAATGGCAAAGACAAGCATTAATGCAATATACTTTAATTATATTTGATTCCATAATGAAGTAAAGGACTCAGATGACCTTTCAGTCTTGCACATCTGTGATGCTTTGGGGCAATGTAAGACCCTATTTAATGACCTTTCAAACAGTCCTCGTGTATATGTTGTTGCATAGACAAAGAGAATAATACCAACCATTCCTGAAGTTACCCTGATTTTCAGTCCTTTACTGCTTTGTTAATCATCAAATATTTGTCTAAGAAAATGATTTTCTATGTTAGGTCATGTCCTCATTTTTGACTCTTTGAGACTGTGAGAAGAAGAACTGCAGGGAGTATTCCAGGCAAAAATACGTTTTTTATAAGAAGACCTGTAAAAATATGTAAGTTTTTTCTTCTGAAAATAGAAAATAAAGCATTATTTTCTCTGAGAGCCTGATATATCCTCATTTTGGATCTGGAACCTGGAAGAATGAGGTAGCTTTTATTTTATCAGCTCAATTTCTGCCTGAGGCAAGTGTTTCTTGGGCAAGCTTTTGACACCATGCCCTGACATAAAATATGTGTTGAATTAATTTAATGTTATCTGGGTGATTTAGACTACTTTAATTATTTTGAGTAGAATTGCAGTAGGATCCAATGGGATGGAAACCTCTATGTGAGAACAGTAACTTCTTAAGTCACTCAGACTTGTTTCTGGATCTTGTCTTATTTGCCTGTACAATTCAAATTTAACACGGAAAACTTCTTGTAACTCTTAAGTTCATAACTTATCAATCACTTACTCTTCCAAAACTTTTGGATCCCATTTTGAAATCCAAACTCATTTGCTTTGCATAGACATTAAAAAGTGATTTGCTTTTCTTTGAACATTTGTTGCAGACAATTTGAGATTAAATTGATTTTGCTTTCTGTCTCTTGGTCTACTGCAAGCCTGCAGTCATGCATGCTCATTGCTTCTGTCTGAGGGAAAAGCTCTTTATGGTATAGCACCGAGGGCAGGCAGCATTTTCTTTCTGGTGCTGCTGAGCAGCTCTGATCATCTCGACTGTCAGCAGCTGGAATGTTCTGACTTTGCTGTAGGAGGAGCCCGAGGGTTGAGTATTCTCCATTTGTACTGCTTTTATCCTGCTCTGTATTTGTTGGCACTGTGGACTAGCAGAGCCTGTTGTTCCATCAAGCTTTCTGCAGTCCTGCCGAAGCAATGCAGCTGTGCATCATCACCTGTTCCAGTGATGGCTTCTAGGGAGCGCTTTGTATTTGTTCTAGCATTCACATTTTGTGTTAATTTGATAATATGAGAAATCAGCTTTGCCAGCCTGCTGTCTCAGAACACCTCCACAGTTTCCTTCAGCAGCACAGTGCATCACTGATGCTCACACATTTGTCATTGGTGAATCACTTTCCTTCATGTCACACTCTTTTGCTTTCTGTCTAGCTGATATGTTCCTTATAATATTCCCAGAGGTGACTGCACCACGTGTATGATGCATCCATACCCCTGTGAGGATAATGTTAGGTATATTTTGTGTGTCATACTGATGCTGCACAATGGAGCCAGAACCTATGCCTGGAAATGGAATAGTTACAAACAAAACCAACCTAACAATAGCAGATCTAGAAAAAACAATTGTAATCACTTTTTTAAATATCAGGCTTGTACCTGCATATTCTCACAATTTTTGACATGACTTTAAAAGTTTTGTGTGTGGTTTTATAATAAACTGGCACATTAAAGGAGTACATTTAGGCAGATGCTCTTTTAACCTAAAAAACATTAATACACACAGTTAAGACCTGATTCTAGCTAAGCAGTCTGTTGTGGTTACTGGGAATTGAAGACACTGCAATTTACCGGCCTATGCACTTGGTTAATTTAAAGACAGAGGTGCAGTCAGGAAAAAAAATGCCTCTGTCACTTCCCAAACATTTTTCTTCTTCCCTCTGACATATTTCTGTAACCCATGAAGTGGCTATTCTAGTTGTCAGGAATCACTGAGGGGTTTTTTGGCAGCAAATCACAGAAGTGCTGGTGTATATGAGGAGGGGGGCTGCCTGTCTCTGCATAAGGGCATCAAGTTCATCAGGCTCAAGTATCACTTGTTGTCTTTTTTATTTTCAAATGAAGCAGCATTAGTTAAAGTGAAATCAAATCCATAGTCAAACAATGCTTTCTGTTAAAAATGCCTATTGGGAGTACATACATCTTTTTGCCTATTTGGGCTCTCTATTTTACACATTTCACATAAGTTTACAGCTTACAGTCTGCAAAGTTGCAGGCTCCTTACATGAATTGTAACTACTTTTATCTAACTTTCTATGGCTCCTTTCTTCTTCCTGCAGTATGGTGCAATTGTCCTACAAATTAGCACAGCTCACTGGAATTGAAGTTCCAGATGAAGCTTCCCCACCTCTCAGATTAGGTTGTCCCTGAATAAAAGGCAAAAACCAGACCTAGAAGGAAAGACCAGACTTCGGACTGTACCCTTGTCATCCTTCACCTCCGCTAACTGCTGTAATCACAAGGTGAAAGTCAGGCTTCTTTTTCCCTTGAGAGCGGGGCTCTTGCTGCCCAGAGGCCAAAGCAGCCCAGTTTTTTGGAAAGCATGGCAACTTCTCTCTTCTGTTGGTTAGGCCTTTCCCCGATATCTTGGCATAACTCTTTCAGAAAGAATAAGACCAAGAATTCAAATCATTGCTTCCTCATCCAGTGCACTAGTGCAACACAGTGTTATATTATCTGTGGCTATCCCATTGCCACATTAGGAGAGAACCAACTAATCTGGACAGATTGGACTGTCCTTTGAAAGGTGCCTGCCCTCAGCACAGCCAGTGAAAAAAGAAAGGCAATTAATTTGTGAACACTGGCTCTCCCCCTTCAAGTCCTTTTCCTTCGGCTGTGTTGTGTATTTCACCAGTTGCATTAGATATATTGCATTAAGCCTGTGCATTGCTGCAGAGAGATGGCTGAAAACTTCCATACATATTCTCTCTCAGTTTCTTCTTTTTGCTTGAGTGAAACAATGGCATCTGAATGATCATGAGAAAGTTTCCTTTAAAAACAGACAGTGTGATGTCAAACCACAAATATTCTCCTTCAAACCAAGTAATTTTCTGACTTTCTTGAACATGACTGACCAGGTTTTGAGTTGACAATGAGCATCCTTTAAATTCTATGCAGGGCAGCAAACTTGCAGTTTAAAAGCCAAAATTATAGGCAGAAATGCAACTGATGAAGCCTTGGAATGTCTAAATGTTTCTTAAAGTTTATTTATGTATCCACTTCTTATTTTTCATTCTCTGCTTCAATGAAGGTTGTTTTTCCATTCCACAGCTCATGTAGGAGGCTATGCAAGAACTTAGTAATAAAATATTAATGCTGTCATCCCACAGGACATGTTGTTTATACCATCACAGATGCAGTTTACATCTCAGATCAACAGAGCAATTTTTTAAAAACCTCTTTTTAAAGCAGCAGTTGGCGTATGATTATAGTTGTCCACAGTAGTTATATCATACAGCAAATTAGGAAATATATGTCAAGACCCATTATTCTAATGGGGGTCTTGTAAGCATTCTAAACAATGTAAGTAGATGCCAGACTTGCAAACTGATGACCCTTTTTGAAACAATACCCTCAGTAGGGAGGAGAGAACGAAAATATTGTTGACTTGTACATGGCTGTCAAGTTAATGCTTCACAGGAACCCACGACACTAATCGCCCTTCTTGAATGCAAGTTCTTCCTTTCTTTAGCTCCCTCATAGTTATTCCTTAAGCACTCATTAGACCAGTGCAGCTGAAAATTGGTAAATTTGTTTTCCATGTCAGCTACCACCATTTCAGTCCTGGACAGATACAAGAGACAGCACTGTACTGCCAATGCCACTTTGTTTCCTGCAGTATTTGTAAAGAAACATTTTGTTTTCAAACCCAATTGATATAGAGTAAGATCTTATATATTTATGCTCCATCAAATGCCTGGTATGTACAAGGATGAGAACTATAAAGATTGTAAAGCAGAGGATGGAAATTCTCCATCCTAAGCAGCCATTTAAGTAGCATATCTGGAGAAAGGCAACTGCCACATTTTTAGCAGTCGTAAGTAGCAGCATTAACAAGGGAACCATTGTGATATGTGTAATGGCAATATTTATTTTAAGAAATTAAGAGTTCATCCTAATACTGAATTAAATTATGTACCAAATTAAAGGTAAGATCATGATTTACAATCTTTCAATGGGCTCTACTTATTATTCAACAGGGACTTGTCATACCTAATCTTAAGGGGGGAGTTTATGCAGATATACAGCTGCAGTCGAGTCAAACAGCAGAGGAATGCAGAGTGGACAAGGGCAGGGAGTAAAGCTCCCTTAGTACTCTGTGCCTGCAAGCTGAGGATTATTTGAACAGTGATCAAGTGTTCTCAGGGGATATGTTTTAATTAAATTCTGCTCAGCTAAGAAGTTGGACAAGGACACAATTGTCAACAAAAATCCCTCCCTGATGTGAGACTGAATGCCAGCATCGTGAGATCCCCCACAGTGTCCCTCAGTATTTTGTTTTGAAGGAATGGCAGTAATATTACACGTTAACAGTGCAGAAGCTGGCAAGAATAGCGCTCTTCAGGCTGTGCTTACTAACATTGATTTTCCAACCTGTGGAATAGTGTGTACAACTCACCTCATAAATGAGAAGGGGTGCCCAGGATGGTCACGTAGAACACTTGTAATGCACCAGGAGCTCTTAGATCTGATACTGTTTATGCAGCTCTGGTGAAGAGATTTTCTTTCTGATTTGACATCACATGTCCATATTATTTTTTTTTTCTTTACAAGGTTCAGCATAATGGGAAAACAGTAACACTGTATATCTTTGTCAGTGATCTAGATGATGGGGCAGAGTATATCCTCAGTAAGTTTGCTGATGATATAAAACTGGCAAAAGTGCTGAGGGACCGCAGCTCACTGGAGAAATTGGCTGACAGGATCCCCATGAATTTTAGCATGAAAAAGTGCATAGTCTTAGACCTGGGAAGGAACAGCCTCAGACACCAGCACATGCTGGGAACAAACTAGCTGGAAAGCAGCTTTGCAGGAAAGGACCTGAGAGTCATGGTAGATACCAAGTAGAACATGACCCAACGATGTGTCCCTGTAGCAAAAAAAAAAAAAAAAAAAAAAAAAAAAAAAAGTGGTTGATGTTTACCTCAGCTGCATTAGGAGGAGTTATGCCAGCAGGCAGAGTGAGGTGATCTTTACCCTCTACTCTGGTGAGGCCACACCTGGAGTCCTTTTCTGGACTCCTCATTACAGGAGCCATAGATGTATTAATGGGGCTCTGAGAAATCTGGTCTAGTGAAAGGTGTCCCAGCCCATGGGAGGGGTCCTTTCCAACCCAGGCCATTCTGATTCTATGATTCTGTGATTAGAGAGAGTCCAGTGAAGACAACAGGCACAAACTGAAACACAGGAGGCTCCCTCTAAACATCAGGAAACACTGTTTTTCCTGTGTGAGGTACTGATCACTGACTCAGGTTGCCCAGAGAAGTTGTGGAGTCTCCATGCTTGGAGGTATTCAAAAGCCATCTGGAAATGGTTCTGTCCATCTGGCTGTAGATGACCTAGTTTGAGCAGGGTGGTTTTTCCAGGCTCAAACAACCATTCTGTGGTTCTGTGATTCCAAGTAAGAGTCTCAAACAAAAGACAGATCATTACTAAACCAGAGGAAGAAGGAAATACAAGAACATGGTAAGCTAAGAGATGACAAGGGTGTGAGTCTCAATACAAGTTTTCAATAGCAAATCTCCACAGAAAAATAATTTCAAAGACAACCATGAGTCAAGGAACTATTTATCAGAATTGCAGTGTGACAAGATATTAGCAAAAGTACAGGCAATACAGAAAAAAAGAAGTCTTTTTCAACAGATCTCCTATGACTCACAGTCACAGACTGGCAGTATTTTCTGGGAACTCAAAAACATCTTTTCTTTGCAGAAACAATTCCATGGAAACTCCACTCACTGAGTCTTCTAGATTTGATGTTACCCCACAGACAAGTAGACTGTACTGGAAACAAGAGATTCTGGGTATTATTCCAAGATAAAGCTCATTCTCATGAAAGGAAAGGTTGTTTTTGCCTACAGCAGAGAGAAATTATTTTCAAAGACTTCACAATTATATATGCAAGAATCTGTCTCTGCATTTTCCCAGAAATTTTCATTTACATAGTTCTTTCGCCTTGCTTTCACACCCCCGAGCTCTCACCTTTTTCTAATGTAATACATTATTCACTATTTTAAAACTGATGCACAAGAATCATATAACTCATCTCCAGGGCTTTTTGATAAGTCCCTCAGACTGAAATCTTTGTGTAAATGTCATGCAAGTTGTTCAAGAGTGAGACTAACTTTTTCATATCTTCAAAACCATACCAAAACATAGAGATTCAGTGTTTGGGCCTTAGTATGCCTTGCCTGTGTGATATGCCTTAGCTAGAAACTCAGGCCTTGTATCTTCTGTTTAACATTCATGTTTTGCCACACTCTCCACCTCAGTTGTAATCAATGCATACATTAGTCATCCACAGCTGCCCTGATTAGAGAGAAGTCATAAACAGGTCCTCAAAGAATTAGAGCAGTGGGAGACTGGTATATACACATGCTGTAGAATGGACATGATAAGCACAAGGGAAGTTCTGGCAGGAAAGAAAAAAAAAGGTCTTTTAAAACAGTAACTAGTTGGTTTATACTTTGCATAAACTAAGTGAGGTTTCTTTTCTGATTTTCCTTAGCATTTTTCATGTGTCCTGGTTTTGGCTTGGTTACAGTTAGTTTTCTGCTTAGTAGCTGGAACAGTGCTGGTTGTGTTTTGAATTTAGTATGAGAGTAATATTAATAGCACACTGATGTTTCAGTTGTTGCTACATACTACTTACCGTAAGTCAAAGGCTTTTCAGTTTCCCATGCTCTGCCAGTGAGGAGGAGCACAGGAAGCTGTGAAGAAGCACAGCCAGAACAGGTGACCTAAAATGGCCAAAGAGATATTTCACAGAGCATCAGGCTCCATAATAAACTGATGGAAGCTAGCTGGGAGCCATCAATCGCTGCTGTGAGGCTGGGCAGCAGTCAGTAGGTGGTGAGCAGTTGTATTGTGCATTACTTATTTCTCGTGGGTTTTATTCCTTTCTCTGTCTCCTTTTTCATTACTATTATTATTATCATTAATATTACTATTGTAATTACTATAATATTACTATTGCAATTTCCAATTATTAAACTGTTCATCTCTCAACTCATGAGTTTACTTTTCTGGTAATCCTCCCCATCCCACTGGGGTGGGGGGAGTGAGTGAGCAGCTGCATGGTACCTTGTTTCTGGTTGGGGTTTAATCATGACAGTATGCCATCTCAGTTTTATATTTGAGAATATAGGAATTAGACATCATTGTTTGATGCAGACTTAGGCCAATAGAGGTTTTGTGACTTCGGTTACAGGATGAAAATTTTTCGCAATGAGAATAATCAGCCATTGAAATAATCTCCCCTGAGAAGTAGTGCATTCCCCATCATGGACACTTTTAAGATTCAGATGGATAAGGTGATGGGCCATCTATTTTAGGTTGTGCTTTTGATAAGAAAGGTTGGACCATATGATCACTGAGGCCCCTTCCAACCTGGTATTCTGTGGTTCTATGATTGAATAGTAATAGAACTGTGTCAGAAAACTCTTGATGCATGAAACTTGTTGCCAAAAGCCATATTGCATACACTAGATATAGTGCTGGAATAGCAAATATAAAACAACTAGAAATAGATAGTATGTTGTAATTTTTAGCAATTTCTTGCTCTAATTTTCTTAATAATGGTGGAGTTTTATTTGCTACAGAAGTACAATCGATTTAGATAAACAGACAAACAGTACACAAGGTGTTTTGTGGCCATCAGTACATTCTGTGACCAGAATAGCTGACTGCATATGGATCTAATTCAAATGAGAACCAAAACAATAGAGAAACACTATAAAAGAATTAGAGTATGATTTAGGGTTATGTGTGCCAGTGAAAGCTACACTATATTAGCTACACTAATATAAGGTTCAAATTTGAAAATCTTATTTTGTAGTAAGTTGCTGTGTAGACTTTTCAAGTGCACAGAGGTTTAGCATGTCCCGTTGTAATAGTGTTGATGGTAAGGAACATATATCTTCTTTTAAGTTCACAATTCAAGGTTAGGCATCTACATATTAGGCACATTAATAGCAAGAGGGGGAGTTACTTTCTTCAGAATCCACCAGTGAGCAGAAAGGTACCTATTTCAGGCCATTTGTGTCATCCCTTCCCTTTCCCCACTGAATGCTCCAGCTGCTGGGCTACAAAATCAACCTTCCCTCTCCTTAGCTTCTTAAGGCTCAATGGTGCTTGAATTTTTAGCCTCATCATGTCACAGCACTGGCAGGGTGACTGAAGAGGACTCCTTCCCTTTTAAATATTCTCAGGCCTTGTCATGAAAAATGCAAAATATAGGTAATGAATAATTAATTTTATTTTGGCTGAGAAGGGTACTCAACTCATTTTGTGCCAAATACACTGCCTGGCTGTAGCTGCTGAGATATTGTATTAAAATGGGCATCACCTTGAATGTACTTGAAGGGCAGGAGGTGCAGCTGCAGGGCTTTGCTTTCATCTGTGCTGTGTGGTCTGACGGTCACTAGGCACATGCCAGCTGGATCTGTGCCTTGGGAGGTCGTGGCAAGGGATGACAAGTCTGTGAATCCAAACTGCACTTTGATTTTGGTTCTTCAGCTTAGTCAAACTGACAGTGCCTTAGGGCACAGGCAGTAATAGAATATTGAGGAAGCTTTTGGTGAAAATTTCAGAATCTATCAATTCTAATGTGGATTGGTCTCTTGACCTTGATTAACAACATTTCAGTTAGGTGCACAATAAGCATGTTTTAGGGAGATTTCCCCCTAACATCTTACAGGTTTAATTACAGGTCCAACTCTTTTCAGACTTAATAGAGAAGAATCTTGTCATAAGATTTTTACTATGGAGTAATTCGGTATATGTAAGAGTGTTTTCAAAAAACCCCAAATATTTACATTCAAGATAACATGTTTAGGGTAGCATGTTTTTTTTTCCCTGATTATACAATTGATAGTTTCCACCAAGAGGGAAAATCAAAGGAGAAGCAACAATAGAAAAAAATTCATTGAAATTTAATCTGCCCTCTACAAATCTGGAAATGTTGGGATTGTTGGTATTCTTGAATATTTGGAAATATTATTTCGTGCTCAAGTCACTTGTGTGCATTCAGTTCCCTCTGAGGACTGGCTAATTTCCTGTATGTGAATGATAGCATAACTCTGTGGCAGAAGATAATTGCTCCTCTGCACTGGGAAGATGCTTGATGGTTAGATGATGTTAGTGTGTGAGGAATACCATATTTTCCTTTTGATCCTGTCAGAGTAACTTCTTGCTTAAAATAAATAAATGGACCAAAAATCATTCCTTTAATTTATTGCACTGTGATATAGTATGCCAGATCTTTTCCTCCTTGAATTATATTACTCACTAAAAAGAAACAAATACTATATTTGAAGGTGTAAAAAGTACTCTACATATTTGATTCCTGGGTGACAAAAGTAAGAAACATGCTCTTCAGAACCATTTCTGCTTTCCTATATGTGGAAATTAAAGATTTTTTTTTTCTCCATGGAGAAATGAGAAAGAAAAATGATGACACTAATCTTCATGGAAGAAGATTGTGTATTAGATTGTGTAATTCTGTGTGTTAGCCATGGATGAAAAAAAAAAAAAGTATTAAGCCATTAAAGAATGCAGTAAATTTGAATTTAATTAATATGAAAACTTCCTTACTATGAACTTTTGTCTCAGAAATAGTAGGTTAGGCGAGAGTTTCTATTTGTTTCTCAATACAAGCAGTGCAATGAATTCTTCATTTCAGAAAATATGAAATAAAAAACTTCTAACAGCAGTAAGGCATGTTAGGCAAGTTTTATCACAACAAGACTAAAAAAGGTACAAGAATTTACCAGCTGAGAGATGCACCTATTGAGATGGATGTGAGACCACAATTGCTGAGAGATGCATGAATTGTGTGGTTCTGTCACAGCTGATGCTGCTTCTGTCCTCATTTCAAACAGTTTCCTCTGTAGGAGAGAATGGAAAAGTTATGTAGGTAAATGCTGTTAATGGCAGTGAGTTCCCAGTCTGAGGTGAGATACACCTAATGCTGAATATCTTTTAGCTATGCACTCTTGAGAACAGCTGCTTAATATTAAAAGTGACTTTGAGAGTTCTTTATACTGAAAGATTTTAAAAACTGGTCAGGCCTTTTATACATTGTCAAAGGAAAACCAGAGATGTGCACAACTTGCTTATGCAAAAGATACCTGGGAGAAATACCTATTGTGTAATTTACATAATGTTGTTTTCACATCAAGACTGTTTAATACATCTCTCAGTGGAAGAGTTGATAAAGAGTGTTTTTGAGGACATGATAATCCCAAAAAAGTCTAATCAGGTAATAGTATTATTTAAACTTGACATGGAATATTATCAGAGGAAGTGTACATCTACTGACATTGCTATGGCAGTTCTGAAAGTATCTGTTACAAAGTCGGAACCATAATGGTAATGCTGAAATTATACACTGTCCAAATAAAATAATGGCATTAATGAAAGAAGATCTGTGGAATGTTAGAAGGACGTTGGGTTTTAATTTTTCTCTTTTTTTAAGGATTTTCATTCATTTTAGGGACATAAAGGAAAAAGAATGAAAGTCTTTGCTATTGTAGTCAAAATCCTTGCTAAAAGGCCAATTTATGAACTAGAATTGTCTTTCTAAAGTGAAAAATAAAGTAGGCTAAGGAATTTTGAAGATAAGCACACATACAGCTATGGCTCTCTGTAAGAAATCCATATGGCTCAATGTAATACTATATAACAAATTCCTGCCCATCACCTCCTCTTATCCTTACCATTATGCAAACATAATGTGTATTGAAATTCTCATAGAAAGTGTGATAGAAAATCCTGCTTAAATATGCTAAAAAGTAATCCAAGTTTCCTATAGTATTATATTCTTCTGGAGATATGTAGGTGCTTCATTTTATAAAAATTGAAGCTGAAAAAGAGAACCTGGGGAGCAAAAAGACAGAATTACCGGTATGTCCTTTTGGATGTTGGGGTTCTTTATCTGCTGGCAGCCACAGGGATAGACTGGCCAGTGATTTAATCCAGTAGGCTTTTATCCTTATATTTGTCTTGCTTTGGTTTATATCTGTCTAGTCTTTGCTTTTCATGATATTTATGTTATTCTTGACAGTTGAAACAAATGCTTTTTTGCTATTCAAAGGTAAATACTGACCTTTTTCATGGCTATTTGTGTGACTTTTGCTAGTTCCACTAGTGTTGTTCAATAGTGATTTTTTTGTGTATTCACAGCTGATCTGATTCAAAGGCCAGAGAACCTACTTATGATTTATTTATATAATTCAGCAGGCTCTGGATCAGCACTTGTGACTGTGGCTTTTATGAAATGTATTATTCTTGTAGATAGGCTAGTGCTGACAGAAGTTATTTTCCTAGGTGGTAACAACATAATAGTGCATGTGTTTGATAACAAGAAAAAGAGCCCCTGTGATATGCCCCCACAGTACTTCTCATGGAACTAAATGGACTGCTCATTAACACTTACAGGAGAAAGGGAGGGAGGATAGAGGGAAGAAAAAAGAGGAAAGGACAGATGAAGGAAAGAGGGAAGGAAGAAGGTCATACTGCAGTAGAAGAGAGAAGAAAACCATATGGATTTTCTCAGTGAAAGCCAACTTTGTTAGATCTGTTGAGTTGAGAATGAGAAGATTCTATCCTCTCTTCTAAAATACCTCATTGCATTTTGTTTCTCTAATGAGTGCTTGGTTCTGTTACCCAAGATAATTTCTAAAATACAGCAGAGCCTACTTCATAGCAATGAGGAGTGAAAAGTGAGGACTGACAGAGCACCATAGTACATGTCATTAGACTTAGATGGTGATCTGTACTTTGGCAAAAATGAAGTTTCTTGCTGCTGAAGATGAATGTCATTCTACTCATCTCCTGGGACTATCACTTAGCAGACAGGTGCTAAATGCTGCACTTGAAGCAGATTATAGCTTCCTCTTTCTTTGCTCCAGCTGAGAGTCTTTTAAAGTGCATTTTTTTGATGGATTTAAAATTGGTGCTAGCTTTGAGTCTACACAATTTTTGCACTATGTATATATTTCATATGCAGCCATTCCATTTGTGATAGAATGGTACTTACATGATATGAGCCAGAGAGAGATATCACCACAAGCTTCATTTACACCCGTGTTCACCAACAGAAAGACAATATATATCCACTTGTTCTCTGTACAGCAGTCTTAAGTTTGTGAGTAAGCCTTGCTTCCAGGAAGTACAGTTGAACTATTCATGGGGCTGAACCACATTCACAAAAATGTTGCTTTTACCTTGCAAATCAAGAGTGGCTTTAGGGGGCAAAGCTCGTGACTGTCCCATTTTATTCTTCTTTCCTTGCTAGCAGCATGTGAAACAGGTGAAAGACAGGTTGGGAGTCCTCTTCTCATGGGAGACAAACAAGCCTTTGTCATTGCCATGACACACTGACAGCTAATTAAAAAATGCAACTGCACAGTGTATGAAATGAAGTCATAGGGCATGTTCCTTGGTGCTGGCCAAAAGGCATTCATTGCTTATATCTTAGCCTGAAAGTGAGTTAGTTCCATGTATTCCAGTTCTATTTTCAGCTCTGATTATTTTTAATCTTGGAATGATCTTTGTCATTCAGCAGTGTTGTATTCAGTTTCACTCTCTTAAGTATCACTAAAGGTAAAGGAAATAATTGCTGCAATCTGAATTGCTTGGAGCAAGGTTAGAAGTGATCATGGCTTCCAGTTAGGGCTTCAGATATAGTCAAGAATGAAATAAAGTGGGAGGAAGAGTGTGTTTCTTTTTACTGGACATTTTCTCATTTGGTGCTGTACCAAATTTCCTTCCTTAATACTTAGTTGAAAAATGTAACATAGATCTTAACACTACAGTAATTACTAAAAATTTCATAGGAAGTTTTCATTATATATCACTACAGGATTCTCTAGCTGCAGTTATATGCAAATTCAGGAGCAATGAAATGAGAAGAGAAAAAGGTTGAGTGAACTTCTCCCATAATCCTCCTCCAAGTTTAAACAGCTAACCCACTGAGTGACCTGCAGATGGAGCACAGTGATAATCTGTATTCCTCTAGCATAGAAGCATTTGATTGTATATTTTCTAACTAGCCTGCAATGGCCATATCTTTTAGGAAACGAAAACAGTTGCTGTTATGAGAGCTGTCCATTGGTATTTATCCTCCTATGCAGTTTGCTAACTAATTCACTTAGTCTATGATGCATCGGACTGACTCCCAGGAAGAAAAAAAATACCAGAAAGCCACTCTATTAATAATACCAATTACAGTTTTCTATTGTATCTCAACAACTGTAGTTTATTCTATCTGGGGATAAAGTGACCCCCAAAATTTTTCTCACTTGGTTGCTTTTTGACTATTATTTTGAGCAATGTCTCTGTGACTGTAGATGTGAAGAAAGCATAAAGTTTACATTCAAAAAATAAGCAACCAAAAGATGAAAAAAAGAGCCATAGTCTGAAGATAGCAAAACATTTCATGAGAATTTTCCTGACACATCTTCTGTGATAGATTTTAATAACAGGTAAGTGGTCCAGCAAATTTTAAATGAGGATCATAGAAGATTAACATAATAGGGTTCAGCTGAAGACAGAATAGTGCTGTGCCATCTTTCAGGGTACTTTGAGAAACAGTCCCTATTTCTGTGCAAATATGCTCAATACAAAGAATACAGCCTAGGTGTGCTGATACTTAGATTAAAAAATGACAAGTCACTAAATGGAATAATAGATTAGATGTTTTGGCTTGCCTGAATGAATCTAATTGCAAAACAACTAGAATTTTTTGTTGGTTCTGTTTGTTCTATTTGAAATATTACACCTTGGATTAAGAAAATATGTTGAATGAATTTCTCTGGCTCTGTGAGTGCCAAAAAAATCCATGGGATAAATATATTTCACGTCTGCTCATTTAAAAGCACATTATGTTATTAGTGTTGAACTGTGAGGGTTTAACTGGTATTAAATGTTTTTGGAGTGGACAACCAGTTGCTCTGTGGGCTGACTCTCTAACCAAACCAGTCCAATTTCATTTTTGAACATTTGACCTAGATGTGTTGGCAAGAAATCCAGTCTTGGAAAATGTACAAGAAACTAAATCACTGAGACAGTCATAATATGTGGCTAAGCCCAAACCTGGAAGCCAAACCTCCTTCTCTATACCTATGACAAGTAATTTCATCCACTAAATTCAGGAATTTTCTAACCCGAAGGATTTTTATAAACTTTATGAGACTGATCACAATCAAGCTGTGGGGGTAATTGGGACTTTTGGAGGGGAAAAACAAAAACCCAAAAATGTTTACAGTGAAGATCAAGATAAAGCAGAAGTGATATCCTCTACTCAATAATAAGTAAAACCTAAGCCATCCAATTTTTTATGACCATAATATTTCCCTAGAATTTACTATGTTATGTCATAGTCTTTGGAATATGAGCTACAGTAAGATTCACAAGATTTGTATTGGCAGAACTTCCCTTCTTGGGCCAGTAGTGCATTCATCCAGGTTGAGAACTAAAATAATTTTTCTACCTCAGAGATTTAGAGACTGCATTGTGCAAGGTTTGGTAGTAAGCTAAATGCCATAGTTATTAATGGTATGAAACTTCCTGAGGTCCATCTCCTCTGTTCATCCAGTTTGGATGCATTGCCTAGATAATGAAGCAGAAATAAAGAGGGAAGAAAAGAATGAGCTCTATAGTTTGATGTTCACAGCAATATTGATTTGGCTTCTAAATTCAAATTTTGTCCCAGTATAACTACCCCCATCTTTTCATGGACTTATTTCTGATTTCTCAAATCTTATATAAAGCGTGTTTGCTTAAAAAAAAAAAAAAAAAAAAGAAATCCCTTAACACTTCAAAGTGATAAGTCAGTAAAATTTTTTGATAAGGCAAATCCATTATTAACAGTCCACACAGAAGGGTTATCTTTAATCTCCCATATGTGTCCAAACTATATTTATAAAAGTAATTTCAACATCATGAAAGCAAAAGCTGATGAAAAATAGAAAGAAAGAAAGAAATTACGTAGAGGTAAAGAATCCATCTCTGTTTTCTGCTGCCTTTCATCTATGACATAAACCCTAGGGTTCACATCCATTTAAATTATTAAAGGCCTTCCCTGAGTCTGCTTTTCTCCCAGCTAAACAGCCCCAGCTCCTTCAGCTGCTCTCATAAGACTTGTGCTCCAAATCCTTCACCAGCTTTGCTGCCCTTCTTAGGGTACATTCCAGCACCTCAATGTCTTTCTTGTAGTGGGGGCTGAAGTGGAGGCCAAAAGGAGAAGTGGAGGCTTCTTGTAGGGGCGGGATCATAGGGACTAAGGTTGAGGAGCATAGTTAGGTATGAACATTTCCTGGAAAGAAAGGGTAGGAAAATTTTCTTTAGACATTCTGCCCTGGGCAAGATTGGCAAGGGTTATGGTATAGGCACTCCTTCATTAACTTGTAATCTGCCAGGTTTATTTTCCTTTTTTGTGATTTGTCACTTACTTATTCAGAGCTTTGACAGCTTTGATGAACATTGCTTCCTCTGTGCAGATACATTGTGCTCGTTTTTATTCTCCTCAGATTTCCAAAGCACAGTTTTGGGGAATTCATTTTCAAAGCTCACTTTCAGCAATATTTTTCAAAATGGCTGGCACAGCTTTGAATTATGATTTCCATCATAGCACCTATAGTAAAACAATCTGTTCTTGTTTAAAAACATTCCGTTCTTTTGCTTTTACTTTTGCTTTCAGCAAGTTATGTAAACTGCAGCAGTTTCACCACCTGCTGCCTACACCAAATGCACTTATGTTAACATTTTAGTTTTGGATCAGGAGTGGACTTTTGAAGTGAATCTCCTGTCTGCAACCCACTTGCCAAACTTTGGTTCACAAGGTAGAGTTATCTCACAGTGTGTGACATGGATTCACCTTAACTGGTACTAAACAGGAGATGTGCTGCAGGAGAGTATCTTGCACCCTTCAGCAGCTGATGAGCATTCAGCCCATGGGACCACACAGAGCTAGGCTGAGGTAAAAACCTTCTGAAACACATTTGGTATGGACATCTGGTACGCGGCCTCAACCATTTCACTCTATAAATCTACTCCTATTGTTCAGCACTATTTGCTGATATAGACACAACCAATATCTGCTCCAACATTTTCAGAATTCATACATAAGTACATATTTTGCTGCTAAAATGTAGTTTGAATCAACATGACCAGACTCCAGTTCTTTATTCCTCCTTAAACTCCATTCATTATGGGATTCCTCATAATCCGTTCCTGCACCAGACCACAGCCTGCCATTGATTTCCTGTACATTTTATTCCGTTTTTTTTTAATCAATGCTACAACTTCACACTGTCTTCTGGCTTGAGCAGAGATTACTATGGTTGTCACTAGCTTCATGCTAGGAATTTGTTTATTACACACTTGAGCCATAGGTAATGATTATCAAGTTTCAACTTCAGTTCTACATACAAAACAAAAAAAATTAAAACTATGGAAATTGGAAGGAGATTACAGTTTTTCTAATTTTAATTTATTTGTTTATATTGAACTTGATAGTGGATAGTAGGGATTGTAAAGAGTAATAGGAAAGATAGAAGGGAATTTAAAGAGAAGATGCAAAAATGGAATAATGACATTCATCAAAAGAAGTATGGAAAAATGTATCCAAAATCACACTAGTGAGAGAGAGAAAAAAGTAGTGTTTTCACTCTGTTCTAATGTCAGTGGTGGATAGAGCAGAATAAGGGACATGAATGTTGGAAAATGATTTGTGATGATGTTCTGAAGGAGAGACTGCAGGTGAGGAATGGGATTTGGTATGTCAATGGAAAGAGAATAGAGATTTCTGTTGCCTTGGGGCAACAGCAGGAGTCTGGGGAAGGCGGTGGCAAAACGAGCAAAAAGAAATAGAGCGCGGAGCAGGGAGTGCATCCTAACTCCAGGGGATGGCTGCCGGCAACTAGCTCAGTGCAAAGTGGCAGTAACTTGCCAGGGAGGGTTCTAGAGAGTTTGCTGCAGCTTGGAAAGTCTCTGAGCTCTGTGAAAGTAGACCTGGAAACAAGGGTCTGTCTGCAAGGATGCATGGAGCAAGCTGAGAATTATTATTTCTGTCCTTTCTGACCCTGTTTGGAGGATTTTCTGTTTAAAAGTTAATTATTTAATTTCTATAGAAACAAAATTGGCTTTCTTGGTTTTAAAATCCTTTAATATTTGTTAGAAAATTCACTATAGAAGACCTGAGCAGATTCATCTCCAAGTATTGGTTGACTTGGGCTCAGAATTTCTTAAAGGAAGCTTTTGAGAGAGGTGAAATATTAGCCACTCTTTTCTTATGAAAGTATAATAGAAATCAGAATAGTGCACTATTTTCCCAGGTGATAAATTATAACTGACAGGTAATGTCCAGGACAAGTGTGACTTGAGGAGGAGCTGAAAGCTTACTCCATGTGCCATTCCCAATGGGACCAGTGCTTTCTTGATAACGTGGCTCTATTCCCCACCTGCAGGATATGCACATTCGTAATCCTGTGATTTGAATTCACTTTGGGTTGCTTGGCTTTTGTGCCTAACAGTTTCTTCTGTTGCTGTTTGCAAGAAGTAAATGTGTTTCTACACCATCTGACCTGCAGTAATTCTGATGCAGCAAGGTGATACTGGTAACTTGCTTGACTTGTACTTGTTGAATAATTTAGCTCAGGTTTGTTTCTAGGTAGCTGGCTATCCAGATGAGCATCTTGTATTACTGCCTATTGTCATGGTTACTGGACTGGCTTTATCTCTTTTCCCCTCTCTTGAGTTTTCTAGAGTGCAATATGAGGGCTGTCCTTTCCTGTGTTACAATATTGCAAATCTTCACTGACAGACTTGAATGTGGCTGTGTGGTCTGGAAATGAGTATTGGTTTGTTTCAATATATCTAATAGAATTAAAACATATGCACGGGATGCACTAACATTAGCTCTTAACTGCCAGTAAGTGGGAAGCAATTACATTTTTCTAGTCTATGCAGTTAATTATTTGTTTTAATTAGGCCTTTGAAGAGTTACCAGAATTCCCTGTCAGGAAAAGTATCTGTATGTTTCCAAACACATATATATACACATAATACTGTCTTACTGATATTAGTATGTTATATAAACAAAAGATTGTCAGAGCAGATGCTAAGGCATCATACTGATTTGTGGAGTATTTGTGCATTTCTTATGGAAAATAATCAAGTCTTTGGTGAAGGCCATGCTGTCTGTGTCCATCTAGCCTAAGTCTGAACTGGCCCAGTGAAGTGCTGGGCAGGCCCTGTGCCCTGGGGAAGGTGCCTTGCTGCAGTGCAGGACCTCCCACCGGCTCTGTCCAGCAAAGGGAGAGAGATGGCTGGAGTGTGAGTGCACAGCACTCCGTGGGCAGAGCCAGGCCATACAGCCAGGCTCTCCAGACACAGCATTGCTAATGTTTTTAATTTTTCAGGGTAAAAACACTTTATCTTTCCCCCTCTGTGTAAGGAATTTTTAAAATACCTTGCTGCAGGCCTGACTTCATTGGGCAAAATGAACATTAATGACATTGGTATGATTAATTTATTTGGAAAGGATAGTTTTGCAGCAATTCCAAGTTTTTTTACATGGTGATTTCTTTATCCTGAAAACTTCTTTTTTTACTTACATATATTGTGCGTGAGGGTTTTGATGTTGTTCTATGCTTTCTTTAGAGATTCATAAGAATGTATGTATGAGGTCTAAAGTGATCAAAGTGTGACACCTCTTGAATGTAGGATGCAATGGTAGCTGTGCTAAGTGTTGCTACTGGCAAAGTCTAAAAGAAGGGCAGGTACTCTGATCTCAGATTGCAAACCGTGTTTTGACTTTACCGTAATAAAAAATAAGTGGATGCCTGTTTGGATTTTAAATGTATTTACCCCAAATGTTTTGATTTCTAGGAACTTTGAACCAAAAGAACTGGGGCAAGAAATATTCAGCCTGTAATGGTGCCAAACAATCGCCTATTAATATAGATGAAGATCTTACCCAAGTAAATGTGAACTTGAAAAAACTTAAATTTCATGGATGGGAAAAGGAAACTTTGGAAGATACTTTCATTCGCAACACTGGCAAAACAGGTAAAAAGTCAGATTTCATGTTGGGAGTTAAATGAGATCAGAAGAGCAATATAGGATGGACAACCAAGCAAAGACTTGGATCATTTTCATTTCACTTTTCCTTAGCTAGTGTATTCTGAATTTATCTATTAAATAAAACAATAATAATAATAATAATAATAATAATAATAATAATAATAATAAAAGAACAGTGATGACAATAGACTTAACAGAGAAATCACACAAAAATTATGTGCATGGACAGATATAGCCAAAGCAATCACTTTGTTGCTATCTTCCCATCATAGGCACTTCATTGAAGCTAAACAGTAATTTGGCATTTGCTATGAAATAATGAAATAATGAGAAGTATTATTACATTTATACACTTTAATGAGTATGCAAAAGTGATTTTTCAAAAGTATGACTAAATTACCTACTAATATGAAAGCACTTCATGGATGAGTTGAAATTTCAAAAAACTCGGAATGGGATTCATCTCAACGACACATAGACACATATAATGTAGAAACTTGCATCTGAATTACTCATGTAGACTTCTAACAGTCAAAGAAGAGAAGTAGGTGCTTTTATGGTCTGATTTGTCTTTCCAATCTTAGAAATTTTTTTTAGAAAAAAGTGATTTATAACTACGAGTGCCTATTTCTCCCTGATATAAAAGAAGCTTATGGGACATTTAATTGTCAGACAAATCTTTTTGAAGCCACTTTTAAATCCAGGATAGCAGTAACTAAAAGCTTCTTGTTAGAAGTACTGTTTCTAGTTTGGGCTTAAGTGTAGAAGAAGTAATCTCTTAACAACTGTCTTTGCCTCCTACCAGTTCCAGTGAGACCCCTAGATCAGCCTGTTATGTTTAGTTTAGTTTAGTTTAGTTTAGTTTAGTTTAGTTTAGTTTAGCATTGTTGTTCCTAATTTCTGTTCTTGGCCCTGTCATGTGCTTCCTACATTCTACTCCACAAACTGCTTCCCTCTTGCCCTACTAGCTGAGATAAATAGTGCATTTGTCTTTTCAAGATGCCACTGAGAAAACATTCTTCAAAGTCCTTGAAAGTGAACTGAACTCTTCCTTGTCTACAAAAATTCAGATATTATACAAGGAACTGCTAAGCTCATTCAAATTGTCATCAGGGTTTTAGGAGGGGAATGCAATGAAACTGAAATCCATTAGTGCTCTTTTTAACAAGAGGTCAAACAATTCGCAATAGCTGGAGATGGGAAAACCAAAATGTGGGGCTTCAGTATACTCCACCCTGTTCATTCTTTCCAGAAGACAAATGCTCAGTTTCATATACAGTTTTTGTACAACTGTGTCCTACTGAAGACCTGTCAGCACCTTTTCCCATGGGAGATGGCTCCACTGCTAAGGGGTCTCACAGTCCTCCTGGAAACTGGCTAAAATTTTCTTTTCTCATGTTGCCTCATGATTTATATATAAAATTATGGTAGAAATGGGGTCTGGGTGTGTATTTTCCTGTTTGTTAAAAACACAGGTGCTTTCAAGAAACTATGTATTTTCTTAGACAGACAAGATGGTGGCTAAGCCAGTTTTCTGAGTTTTTTAGAGTAGTTCTATGTCTATTGTCAGTTAAAAGGAGACCAGCTGAACTTCATTAAATTATTATTTTATGAATTTCAGCATGAAGTGAAACATTTTCTCCATGCTAACAGTGAATTGACACACTTCTTATTTAGTTTAAATAACCAATTTCCCATCAAATTGCTTATGAAATAACAGTGAAATAATAGTATCGTATTTACATTCTAGCCTCCAATACTGAAATATGATAGTTATAGATGTCTTGGCTGGCACTTATATTGACACTCCTTTTTCTCCCTCTCAATTTTGTTCAGTGGAAATTAACCTGACAAGTGATTATTATGTAAGTGGAGGTGGGTTAGACACCATATTCAAAGCAAGCAAGATCACTTTTCACTGGGGAAAATGCAACGCATCATCAGATGGATCAGAACATAGTTTAGAAGGACACAAATTTCCTCTTGAGGTAAAGTACAGAATTGATTTTGATTATTTCAACAATTTGCCATTCCGAAAAATTGTTACTCTTTACTAAATACCTTTGTCTATCTATTTAGGTCTATTTGCAAGTATAATCATTTACTTTAATCCAAATTAATAGTATCCAAATGATGGATTTTAGAAGGGCAGCATAAGGTGTCAGTCCATGGCATGCTGGAAATGTCTAAACCGTGTTTTTCCACATCTTCTAAGATGACATGTCAGTTCTGCTAATCTGACAAAGTTCAAGCTCCCACTAACAGTTAAGCTCCTATGAGTTGGACCCATCATATTCCACATCAGTTCATTTTTTATAGTGCAAGTGAACTTCTCAAAGCTAGGGCTATGCTGAGAGCCCATGGAAGCTGCTGGACCCCACAGAGACAAATCACAGCCCATGTCACTGGACTGAAAAGAGCTGACAGTGTTGTGACAAGAACAGTGTGAGAGCAAGTCCCAAGTGCAGCCACATTCACAGGCAGCCAGGCCAGCTTACCCCTGGCTGGTTTGGCAGAACAGCTTGCAGTAGCATGGGAATGGGGTAGAAGAGAGGAGCAGCTCTTGCTGAGATCAACAGGGCCACTCTGCAAGCCAAGCTTTCAGACATGACATTGTCGTCATTTTCCAGTTGAAAGGATGTAGTTGTGGCAGGCAACTGTGCTGTCTCTCATTCCAAGCACTTTGGACTTCTATGTGAGAGCAAGCAATAGTGCCAAGGCTGCCTTATATATGGGGCAGAGCTGTGACCAGGAGCTTTCCCAGGCAAGTGTAATTTCCTTTACCTCATTAGCCATTCAGAAATTGCCACTCACACTCCACCAGTCCTGCCAAGACATCGAAGAAAATATTGTCTTCCATCATCATCTCGTGGAAAGATAGTCAGAACTGGACACTCCCCCATTCATGTTGGTGACCCGACACTGGAGAGAATTTTCCAGCTGCGTCTGAAGAAAGAGAGAAAGGAGTGCAACAAAATCAATGCTCATGACAGCAGTCAGATGTGGGCACAAAGTGCCTGGTAATCTTATACTACCTATGTTTCTCTACACTTACTGCAAGGCAGATGCAGTAGAGACATCTTAAAGCATTATTCATGTTTTATCACTGATTTCAAGATTCATCTCACCTGAGTACTCTAGATCATGTGTCCAGTATCAGCAAGTTATCTCAGTTTACTGTATTATCCATGGAAAGCATTGTGCTTCTTGAAAGGAGAACTCCTGTGTACTTAATAGTTTTCCAGGAGTTTTAGATAGCCAATTGCTGATGAATTCCATTCTTTATCTTCAGATGATGCATGTAAGATAAGAAAAAAAAAAAAATCCATATATTTGTATTTAGTATTTTTGTTTGGATTTTTTTTTTCAAATTTGGAATATAAATAGCTGCCTTTTAAATTTTTTTAATTTATATATAACATTTGAATAATTTGAATATATTTTTATTTGCAGATGCAAATCTACTGCTATGACGCAGATCAGTTTACAGATTTTGAAGAGGCAGTTAAAGGAAATGGAAAGTTAAGAGCTTTATCAATTTTGTTTGAGGTAAACAAAATATATCTTTGTGTTACTTAATAAGCCTTGAAACACAGATATTCAAACTGAATTTAACTGATTCCAGTGCATGACAGAGTTAAAAAATTGCATATATCTTTCTAATTTATTCTTGCAGAAAAGCAAATCAAAAAAAGGTTTGTTGGGCTTTAATTCATCTATAATTTTTGTAATAAATTGTACCTTTCATATTTTTTGTGTGAAACTTTCACTGTTACAATATGCAATTTCTTTTTAACAGATTGGACTAGAAGATAATCCAGATTATAATGCAATCATTAATGGAGTAGATAGTGTCAGTCGTTTTGGTAAGTTTGCCTCCATGTTTTATTGATTACTGATTAGACTAAATTCCATTTCAGTGTGGTTATGAAACCATTAAGGAGCAC
Organism: Xenops minutus; assembly: GCA_035221455.1. Lineage (NCBI taxonomy): Eukaryota > Metazoa > Chordata > Aves > Passeriformes > Furnariidae > Xenops > Xenops minutus. The sequence goes on along the minus strand of JAWWEE010000040.1, from coordinate 21,770,698 downwards.
AGTTCTCTATTGCTCAGCTGTGTCTATTATTTTAGAAATTGTGAAAGTTACCTGGATAGACTGAAGAGCTCACAGTCACCAACTGCATGAAATTTAACATGAGCAAGTGCCAGATTCTGCACCTGAGACCCTGTAATCCTGACTATGAGTAAAATCCAGGGAATGAGAGTGTGGAGAGAACCCCTTTGGAAAGAGATCTGGGTGTTTGGGTTTTCATATTTGGTTTAAGTAATTGATGAAGAGTCAGCTGTGTCCTGGTAGATAGAGGGCCAGCTGTGTTCTGGGGGGCATCAGGCAGAGAATCACCAGCTGGTCAAGAGGAAGCTGGCAGAGAAGGGCGACCAAGATTGTGAAATGTCTTGAAGGCATGACTTACAAGGAGTACTTTGTTCAACTTGGAGAAGGGGTGCCTCATCACAGTCTACAGCCTCCTTAAGAGGGGCAGCAGAGGGGGATTTACCAATCTGTCTGAGGTGACCAGTGACAGGACCCGAGGATATGGAATAAAGCTGCATCAGGGGAAGTTCACATTGGACATTAGAAAAGATCACTGAGATGGTGGTCTGTCACTGGAACAGGCTCCCCAGAGAAGTAAGCGGTCATGGCACCAAGCATCTGGATGATGCTCCGAATCATATAATTCAGTTTGAGGTAGTCCTGTGAGAAGCAAGGAGTTGGACTTGATGATCCTCAAGCGTCTCTCTTCCAACTTGAGATAGTCCATGTTTCTATGATTTGTTTACCACAAGACTGAGTATACATAACAACAGAAGCAAGTGTAAATGAATAGTTCATAAATGTCATGATAAATTTGAAACTGTTTAAATGCTAAATCCAGGTAAATCTGATTTATTACATGAGTCTTCTTAGTCATACATTTCAGCATTTTTATATCTGATTGGAAACCAGACGATGCTTGCAGCTACTCAGAATGGGTCTTACAAGAGTGAGACTGTATGAATTGCAGTACTGAGTAGATTCAGAGGAGAATTCTTTTTTTCAGCAGCTCCCGTGTAAACCTGAATAATCCAATTATACTGTATTTGTAGTAGCATTATTAAAAATAATTGTTAACAATTTTGTGTTTAAGAAGTGCTCTGATGTGGTTGCTCCTCAGAACACATGAACTTCAATGCGGTACATGAAGAGATCTGGGCTCTGTTTCTAACTCAGTTGCGCAGTGGCTTTGCAGAAGAATAAACATGAATGAGCACTGTCTTGAACAGGGCTATTTTCTTACATCATGTCCATCACTTTAAGTAAACTGTGTCTCAGCTTTTCTTTATGTAATGAAGCTAGATTTTTCTAAAGGTCCTTTAGATTGATAGGTTGAATGTGTAAAAAGCTGTTTTAAAAGCTCTCAAAAGTATGACACTAAAATCAAGATTTTTATTTTTCTTTTGGAAAACAAACACTATTCAACAAATATGAAAGGTAGCAACTTGCATGAATTATAAAGGCACAGGAGGTGAAAATATAAAGCAGTTAAGATTCATTACTTTTGTATGCCATCTTCTGTGAAACAAAAAGGAGAATGACTAATACATCAAGGCAGATGCTGTCCTACAGCCTTGGAAGGAGGTTTAAAACTATCAGCAGCAAGATTCAAGATACAGTCACTACATGGCACTTCAACAATGAGTAGAATATAATTTTCTTGAAAAAATGCAAATAAGCTCAGAAAATTCAGGTCATGAATAATCAAACTGTTTCTTCTGAAGAAAGGTGAATATCACACAATCTGTCTTTGTGATATACATAAATTGTCCTTGTCAGTCCTATCTGTATTGTGTTTATTTGAATCTCAGTTGCTGAGTTCTCAAGCTCTGCAGAGGAGCTCTCATTTTCCTTCTGGACATACTCCCTTTCATCATTCTTTGTAGGTGTTTAATTTTAAAATCTATGTTGTCAATCACATTAACAGGCATTCTAAAATCCAAAGTTGCAAAATGTATGGCAGAATTCTTACTATGAATGAGAAGTTTCATGTTCCTAAGCAAGGACTGGCCATTCATTTTTATTGACGGAGGAATGTGTTAACAAGGTGCATAGCAGATAGCTATGTTAGCTTCTGTCTGAAGATTGATTAACATTTTGACAGGAGAAACAGAAGGATGGGCTTTGCTTGACACTGTTAAATGCTCCCTTTTCATGACATATGGATAAGAGAGAGGGGAGGAGCCAGCTCTTAAACCTTAACTCAGTAGAGCAGTCACTGTATAGAAGAAAAGCACCAATCACTTGTAATAAACTGTTAATGTAATGTCACCAAATGTGTAAGGAATTCTGAAGACAAAGACCAAAAATTTGTACAGGGCTCAGGAAGTAACATATCTATAAAACCACAAGTTAATGCAGGGTCTGAAAATTCATTAGATATTTAGAAGAGTGTATTTACCAAATAAGGAAAAATTCAAAATCAGTAACTTTTAATTGAAATGAGGTATGTAAGGATGTACACAATTCCAGGGTATGAAAAACAACATTATTTTGGATGCACCAGACAATAAGGCAGGTAATTGCCACAAACTAAAAAAATCTACCTTGTTGAAGTTCACACCATTTCTGCCAATTTCTGGACCCTATTGCCCATACCAGCAGAAACTTAACTTTCTGTGGATAGATTTTCAGCAATTCCTCATGCTTGCTCACAGCTGACAAGATACCAGGTAAGCTGCTGACTATTTTCACAGGACAATAAACAGAGTGGTCATACTTTCCTGGAGGATGTCTTTGCATACTTCACTGCTTTGTGTTACAGGTTTTCGCTGTATTATCACCATTTAAAACAAAACAAAACAAAACAAAACAAAAACAAAACAAACAAACAAAAACCCCAAAAAACCAACCAAACAAAAAAAAAAAAAAACACAAAAAACTGATCCACAGAAATTTTGCTGCTGCTGCTGTTACGAGTAATATTAACTCTCAGGTCTAACATGGTGACAGCTCCCCAGTCAGTGATTTTTTGCAGCAGTTGGATCCTGCAAGAAACTCAACAACTTGATTAAACTCAGGGAGAATACAAAGCCATATCATGAGACCTAGTACAAAGATTTAACATATTTCTTTTTCTTTGGAGGTGAAGAGTGAAAAAAAGATTTAGCATCTTGGACATTTATGAGGAAGCTTACAGATGAACAAATTCTTGTGTGTCAATGTACTGATTAGCTGTTACTGCAGTAACTCATTACACCTTCCCAAGTAAACAAAGTTGGCTTTGAAGTACACTTTTTCAAAATAAATAGAAAAGTCTCTGCAATTTATTTGTATGCCAGTTTCTCAGGAGATTAAATTTTGAATAGCCTCAAAATCAGCACATTCCTATAGTGGTAACTCTTGCAAAGTGTGATTTCTATTTATTCATTGCTTCATCTGATTCTATTTTATTTTTTGTTTTCAGGAAAGCAGGCTGCCTTAGAACCATTTATTTTGCTGAATCTTTTGCCGAATGCAACAGACAAATATTACACCTATAATGGGTCTTTATCAGCTCCTCCATGCTCTGAAACAGTTGAATGGATTGTGTTTAAAGATACCATAAGTATTTCTGAAAACCAGGTAATTTGTGTAATGTCATAAACCCAAAACATTATACAGAATACCAAAGAAAAGCATTTGCCATGTATGGCATTCATTCCCAGCACAACAGTATAGCTGTTCTTCTTACTTGTTAGAAGTTTTTCATGCAGCCATTAAATTAGAAAGAATATATATTACTTCAGTGTGCTATCTTTTCCCTTTTTTTTTTTTTTTACATCAGGACTAGAATCTGAGTAATTTCTTATCTTAAAATGGACTAAGAACACACTCCAGGCTGTCTGGACTTCTAGCTCAGATAAAGAGTATAAAACACCCTTTCCATGTTCCCCCAGCCAAGTGGTGGTGCTGGGCAGAGCACAGCTCCAACAGTGAAGTGGTTGAGCAATACTAGTGGAGTAAACCATTAGATATACTGATGGTACAGAGGAACAAAAGTTCAGTGCCATGCGGAGTAGCTCAACTGGGAAACTTTAGCAACATTTTTCCAAAGAGTTTTTGCCTGCTACCAGAAGCTGGTCAATTTATTATGACTTCTGACTTTTTTTTTCCTCACCTCTTCTAGTTAGCTGTATTCTGTGAAGTCCTTACAATGCAGCAGTCTGGCTATGTTATGCTGATGGACTACCTGCAAAACAACTTTAGAGAACAGCAATATAAGTTCTTTGGGCAAGTGTTTTCCTCTTATACTGGACAAGAAGAAATTCATGAAGCAGGTACTTACTGAACAGTCATTCCTCTCTTCACAAGCTGAAAGACAATTTTCATTAAAAGATTCATCCAAGTATGAAAATACTCATTTTAAATTGTGTAGAATGTAGCACACTGTATTATTACTCATAAATCTATCACTTCAGAGAAAAAAACTAGCAGTCATAAAACATGCCAGATTAAATGGAGTGGAAAATTAAATGCTTGTCTTGACCAAATATTCAGTGAAGATCTCATCAGCTCAAGCTTTCTTGCACTGCCCTTTTAATGTGTTTCAGACACAAACAAAGCTGCCTTTTCACAGACTGCAAGAGAATTTTGGTTTACAAACCCATTTGTTCCTTTTATCATGTAGTGTGGATACTTTTACAACAGAGACTGAAGTGAGGTCACCAAATTAATTTCATGTACTCTGCTTAGAAATTGATAGGTGGAGAGAATCCTAGAAGCCAAATTCTGTTCTCTGTTTTAACTATAATTTCAGGGAAGTTTGCGAACTTTATATAAACAAAATAGTACATGATGTAATGGGAAACAAGATCTAGCACTAAATATGGAAGTCAATGATTTCTGTACTCAGAAGAATATAGAGTAATCATCTAAATATGTTGCTATTTAGATGGGGATACCTGTAGATTCTTAAACTCAACTGGACTGAACTGTGCTTAATGAGACATAAACAGATGACCGAAGCACATGGTGTAGGTGTTCTACAGATTAAAAAGAAGTGTGGTTTCACACATATATATATTTATGTGCACACACATGTATATGTATAGGCACTCAAGTGCAACTACAGGATTTGTTTATGTAGATCATGAGAGAAGCATTTATATTTTCACCTCCATTTTAAGAGAAAGTAAATAAAACTCCTAGGAATCATTAAACTCAAATGCCCAGATGTAAAAGCTGTAACATGAATGCCAAGGTCTCCAAAAGTAAATAGGCTTATGTATTTCATGTTTAATATTGCGTAGTGGGCAACAGAAAAAAAACAACCCTTTTAATCCCTTTAGAGGAAGAAAGAAAAATGACAAGAGTAGGTCTTTGTCTGGTAGATAATTGAAAAATTATTTTTCATTGTGAAACCTGGAATCCCAGTTTTCTCCTGCTGTGCTCAGTGTAGGCTCTCATTAGGCAGTAGGATTAAGTGTTTGATTTATTGCTGTTGTTAATACATGATATTTCTTAAGTAGAACTAACTTCAATTGGAAGAGCTAAAAGAATCTTTCTCTTCCATTATAAACTAATTTCAGTAAAATATTGTCAGATTTTTTTTTCACAGTGTTATCCCAATGTTCTTGGCGTACAAGCACTGTCTTACTAAGGACATGAGAAATGATTTGTTACCCAAGCCTGCTGAGTAAATACATGTAATTTCTTTATGTGATATGTATGTATGCATTTAGGAAGATTAAAATAGCTAATCCTTGAGGATTCATACTTGAGCCATACTTGAGGATTCAACTAAAAAAGTGTTTTGAAGTCATAGTGCTGTACCTCCACCCCCAGCTGTCATGAAAATCCACTTATAAGAGAAATCATTGTTTATTTCTGTAAACCTGAGAACCATTATGGTGGCTGCTGGACCCATTATGTGACTTCCCATCCACTCCACCCTTCTGGTAAGGCCATGGGAGTAAGGGTAGAAACCTGACTCTTGTTGATCTTCCTGGATTTAGTAGAAGTATGAAAGACAATGGGTTCTTGAAATTTAAAACTGGCAATACATAGTGGTAAAAAGTGCTTGCCAGCCTGTTTTCCCATGAGAAATACAACGGTGCAAAGTTCAGCAGCTGTCTTAGATTCTCTTGTGAGACATGGGGTGAGGACTCGTGTCTTTACCCTTTCACATTCCTCAGTCGACATGAATAACCATTCTCAGATTCTATCCAAATGTTTGTGTGGGACACTTTGCACCGGCACACTGTGTGGGGCACAGGTGCCAAGGAACTGGCAGTGGTGGGTACAGGGTTGGCCAGACAGAGAAGGTTCCAGCTGGCTTCAACCCACCCACCCCAGGGCATGGCTGAGCCCCTCAGCCATGGTGGTGGTGACTCTGGGAACACAAAGCTGCACAGCTGTGAGAAGGAGGAGAGGACGTGCTCCAGGAGCAGAGATTCCCCTGCAACCCATGGTGAAGATAAGCTATCCCACATCAGCCTGTGGAGACTCCATACAGGAGCAGGCTTCTGGCTGGAGCTGTGATGTGTGGAGAGGAACCCATGCAGGAGCAAATTATCTGGAAAATCTGTGGCCCTGTGGGGGACCCATAGTGTAGCAGTCTGTTCCTAAAAGACTACACTTGCTGGAAAAATCAATGAAAGATGGTATCCTGTGGGTGGGACCCAGCGCTGGTGCAGGGGAACAGCATGAGGAGGACGGAGTGGCAGAGGCAAAACATTATAAGTGACCACAATGACCATCACCCTGTGCTGCTGGACGTGGGGAGGTGGAAGAGTCAGGAGTGACGTTGAGCCTGGGAAGAAGGAAAGGGTGGGGAGGCGTTTGTGGTTTTGTTTTTGTTTCTCACTATCCTACTCTACTTTAATTGGTGACAAATTTCCCCACGTCAAGTCTGTTTTGCCTATGATGGTGACTGATGAGCAATCTCCCTGTCCCACCAGCTTTTCCATCTTACTTTTTTCTCCTGCCCTGCTGAAGAGGGGAAGTGGGAGAGCAGCTGGATGGGCACCTGGTGGCCAGACAAGGTCAGACCAGCACATGTCTACTGTGCTGCTCTATATCCATCACAGAGGGAGAGTAGACTAGGAGTACTGACAAACTACTTTTTGCCACACACTGTGTCAGGGATATGCAAAGCCCCTGAACATCTTAATGTAAATGAAGTGATTTCATGGCCTCAACAATTGAAAATCTGCATTTAAAAGATAAAAAAATCTCAAACCTAGATTCAGCTAAAAGTAGACAAAAGCAACAAATGTGTGGGGGGGTGAGGGGTGGGGAGGGGGCATGGGAAGGCAAACACCAAATTTGGGCAGCTTATAAAGGTCTTCTGGTCAAAATCACAGTCCAGATAGTTTTTCACAATGATTTGGCTAATGTACCCCAGTGGTTCCCCATTATACAAATGAGTTTAAATGAAAATGTTTTAAGTTACATGGGTAGTATTTTATTCCACAGAAGAATAACCAGAGATAAGTGCATTATCATGACATGACATGACATGATATGATATGCAAAACCAGCATCTGAGTATTTGTCTGGGGAAAGCAGAGACTTGAATCCAAGCCCAGAAGAGGTTTCAACAGGCTTCTGACTTCCTGTGAATTTTTTGCTCTTTTGTATTTTGGTGTTTGAGACTTATAATTCAGTTTAATATCTGTGACTTCAGCTTAGTGAGAGTTGAGAACTCCCTTTCTTGCCCATATTTTCTAAAAGTCAGTCTCAGAGCAGAAGTATGTAATTAGCTAAGCTGTTATGTGATTTTCTTTTCCTAGTCTCTGGAGAGGGAAAATAGAAAAAGGCAGGAGCAAAGTATCTCTCTGTTACTAAGACTGGCAGGAAAGAAAAGGAAACAGCACAGGCAGAATTACTTATGAAGTGAAATCAGAAGAAGGGCAAGAGACAACATCTTGGGAAGAAATGGAGGTGAAATAATATATAGATGACGGTCATGTGGAAATATTGTTGGTCACTGCTGAGATGAACATCAAAAGGAGGAGAGCAAAAAGGAAGACAACCTATTTTCTTGGGGAAAAATAGAAGAACCAGATGGAAAAGGAAAAAAACTCGACAATTTTGTACCTTTAAAAATTCTATAATACTGCTCTATTAGTCTGAATACAGTCATAGATTTCAGAACCAAATTCACTCACAGGTGAAAAAGATGAAGGGAGAAAAAAGGACTATAGATAATTGTTTAGAACACAGAGAATCTTGGTGTTTACATTATAAAAAAAGAGTTTTGAGAGTAATTTAAAACATTTTTGAAAAGAAATAGCTGAGTAGTCTTCAGGCTTATTGAGAAAGAATGAAATCAGTTTAAGTCATCTGTCTTAATGCTCAGAATTGAGAAGGGAATTGTCTTTGATGGTCCAATGATTTCCTTTTAGGAATGGAATGGAATGTACACAACTGGAGATTTATTTTTTTTATTATTATTTATTCTTTCTTTACATCAACTAAAAGAACTCAGTGTACGGATAAAATGGCATATCAGTTATTTAGCACAGTAGATTCAAAACCTGGCAAGTTACAGAATTGAACTATTTACACAGACTAATACTGCCTCAACCATTAGCTTACACACACAAACACAAAAATTAAAAAAGGCCTGCTGCTTGTTTTCCACTGAGTAGCTCAGACTAAAGCTGCTCCAAACTGCCCGCCTGCGTACAGAACAGACTACATCGTTTTTACAAATATTTTTGAGATGTTCGAGTGCCCTCTTGTGTTCAAGTGGCAAAATGCAAAGCTAGTGGAATTGTTTTCGTTCAAAACATAGTATTTTCCACCAAAGCATTGTGGCATCATGATGTTTACTTCCTTTAAGAGGACTCCAAAGGATCTGCACTTGTTTTCTTAGTTAGCTAGATGGTTTGCTTTCCTTACTTTTGTTAGCTTCTCACATTTTGTTTTAAATAGATTATGAGATTTAAAAAATGGTTTTGCCTTTATTCCAAGTAGGGAATGACTCTCTAATTACTTGTGCAAAGTCAAGCTAAAAAATTTGTAATAAAAATACCTCCATCTAATAATTTTAATATGTAAGATTTATTTTTTGAATGAGGCAGAGTAAACTTCATGTGCTCCTATCAGTGATTTTGAGAAGGCTAATAGATTAAATAAAGCAGTAGAAATGAGGTAATAAATGAAGGAATGGACTGAATAATACATGTATCCAGTACCTGTGGGAGTGCACATAAAATTTCAGTATATGAGACCGGAACTTCTCAAAAGTGAGGGTAGGGCCAGATAGCCATTCTGACCATTTCAACCAAAGTTCCAAAAGAAGGCACTTTCAAAAAGATAAGAAGAGGGATTTATAACAGGAAATATCAGGGACCCCTGGCCTTCATTCTGTGATATCAGAGCAAATCTAGTTGCTGTGCTTTTGAGTTGGGAACCAAAAGTCAGTGAACACATTTGACAGTCATCTCCATTCCACACTGCTGTGTCTATAGACACAGATCCCCCACCAGCAGATGGGATGATGAGAGCAAGGGAGGAGTATGAGGTCTCAAACCACCAAATCCAAACCACCCATTTATAATGCAGCTCTGTATGATATTGCTTTATTTTTTTGTATATCATAACTCACTAGTAATTTTTTCAGTGAGCTTCAACTTAAAAATTTCCATTTTCTGCTAATACAATTTTTCCATATGGGTTAGTCTACATTTGATCTTTTACATTATTTCTAAGCCACACACAGGTGCTTGAACAATCGAAAAACAAATGTCAGCAAACTTCTAGTGCACTGGTAATTGGTATATATATATATGTATGTATGTATGTATGTATATAAAAATACCAAAATGTTCCACTTACTTGAATAACATTGGAGGGGAAAGGCTGGAAGACTGGCAAGAGTCAGGGCCTGACCAGGCTTCCCTCTTGTGTGCAGCTTCCAGGCACACAAAGAGCCAGGCTCAGAGTTGCAATGGCCTGACTAGACTTCTGCAGCAGATGTTTAAATGGTGCCTTAAAATATAGTAACATGAAATTACTACTTGTAACAATTTCCTATCTGCTTCCTATTTGCCTTTTTTTCTCTTCTTTGGGTACTATAAAAAAATTCAAACATTACAGAGGAGAAATTCAAGTGTGATAAGTTTACCTTTAATGTTTAAAAACAACCTACTGTAGATTAGAGTCTATTATAGCTGGCGAGAGAGTGTGCAACTCTTCTAATGCTAGTCTGACAGACCCATAAAGCAAGGGAATAGAGAAGCAAGGGAAGCAAGGGAATAAGCAAGAATAATAGAGATTTTTTTCATCCCCAGGTTAAATATAAGAATCTTTACATTTTGTGGTTTGTATTTTATTTCATAGGAACTGGATATTAATATTTCACAAAATATGGGGTAAGAGTGGGGGACAGAAGACTCAGTCCACAAGTTACCCTGCTTTTGAAAATCTAGTATTAAAATACTGCTTCTGTTTATAGTGCATGGCATCTCAAATATTATAGTGGAAAGCTAAAAATGAGGCACATGAAAGACTTGCATTGATTTTCTCAGGAGTTAGCTCAAGATCTTAGTAGAGTCGCTTGTACCATTTAATAAATACCATATTCTTTCCTCTTTTCTTCCTTCCAGTTTGCAGCTCAGAGCCTGAAAATGTTCAGTCTGATCCAAAGAATTATACTAGTCTTCTTGTTACGTGGGAAAGACCTCGGGTTGTATACGACACCACAATTGAGAGATTTGCTGTCTTTTACCAGCAGTTAGATGGAGAAGACCAGACCAAGCATGAGTTTCTGACAGATGGGTATCAGGACTTGGTAACTGTAAACTCTTCAAGTTTCATAAAAAGGGGTGATGGCATAATAACCGCTGTTAATTATCTTAAGGGATTAAACTGTAGCTGGGAGCCAATTCAATAAAAAGAGTTACTTCTTTGTCTGCAGCTCACAGAAGCTGTAGTTAATTTTTTAGCTGTAAAGCCTCAAAGACAATTTAAAAAAAAAAAAAAAAAAAGGCCTCTCTTGCCCAGAAGAGGATAAACCTCTGCGTGGTTTGCCTATACTGGGTCCAAATCTTTATGACTATGCCAATCACAGAGCTCTTTACCATAAACTCCTTAGTCAGTTAATAGTGATCTGTACTTCATTGCTCACAGATGCGAAAGAATGACCTACACAGGCAACTAATATGATTCAATTCAATCATACTGCTATGACTGTTAAGCAACTGTTTACAGCTTCCTGTTATTTTACTCATGAAATCTGTTCCTGTAACCCTCTTTAAAGACTCATAACTTATCAGACGTAATGTTGCCTAAGCTTGTGTTCAGCACTAAATAATTATATAGTTTGGTATCCGTCATGTAAAAACTCACAAGATTTTTTTTTTTTTCAAGTTAACTGAAGAACATTTGTGACAATAAAATATAAAAAGCATGCATTACTAGAAGAGCTTTATGGTTCATATGAAAAATGTGTTATGAAAAAAATTAACATTTTCAAGTATTTGATACTGATTTGCAAGTAAATGATTAAGTGTGCTTTTTTCTTTTAGGGAGCTATTCTAAATAATCTGCTACCCAATACAAGTTATGTTCTTCAGATAGTTGCTGTTTGCTCTAATGGTCTATATGGAAAATACAGTGACCAAGTAATTGTTGATATGCCTTTAGAGGACCCAGGTAAGTGGTCTTTTGAGCTTAGTGATAACTTTTAGCTGAAAATCTGTATTTGAAGTAGTTTGCAAACCAGTTAAAATGCGTGACTATCAAATTATGCTAAAATGAAATTTCAAAATCACTGCAGTTAACCTTCAGCATGTTCCTTTCTACTGATATTTTATGATGTAATTCTTTGTAAGCATTGCTTATAAAAGACTGCATGTTAATTTTTTAACTCTAAAAATATTCTGAAAAACACCTATCTGATTTCAAATCTCACAAGTGTATCTTTAAGCAATATAATGTAGGGAAATAAAACCATGTTTGGTATTATTTCTCTGTGGTTCAAACATCATCTCAACATTAATCCACACAGCTAAATTATTAGGGAAATAAGTAATAGAACCCCAATATATGATTTATAAGTCTGTATTCATGATTTTGAAATTTGATTTCTTATTAATATTTGGAGTTTGATTTCAAAAGACTTGTGGTGATGGAATTCCCTTGCTTCTTAATGCTGCCTCACAAAAAATCAAAAGGCCTAACAAACAAATCTTAATGATTTCACACCCAGATTTGCTTCTTCCGCCTGCTGGTAAACATGAAATAATTTGAAACTATAGCATGAAGCTTGATCTTGTCCTTAATAATTTCTTAAGTTCTGTGGAAGTTTTCACACCAGACCCAGTTCATATGAAAGTGAGTGAGAGCTGTTTTTTTAACTCATCATCATGGCTAGGCTTCGCAAATGAAGACGGGATTTTTTAATTAAGAACCCTGTAAATAATCATAGAAAAAAAAAATAAAAGACCTTCTGATCGTGCAAGAAATCATTTTTATCTAAGGGCCTGGATTTTGTTGTTTATTTAGGTATTCTGTAAGTTCAGTTTTACACTTACGTAAATCTGTTTAGCTACAGCAAAGTCCTTAGTGATGTTGTGGTGTATGTGGGAAAATAGGTCGGTTCAAGGGAACTGCATTCCTTTACAGTGAGAAAGAATATGATTCTTAACAATCTCTTCTGCATGAATTATGGACTAATAATGGTAATAGGCTTGTAATAGTGTGGGTTTTGTCCTTAAGAGGAGGACACAACATCTGGTATGGTACATATAATTTCTTTATAAACATTTAACTTGTCTTTCAAACACAAAGCATTAAGAAGAATGCATTGTTAGAGTCTTATGCCTATATCTACCAGAATTTTCCTATTTATCTTTCGTTTTCTAAGAAGTCCACAACAACGTCCTGACATTCTGTCTGACATTTCTCTTTTCTGCTTATCCTTTATCCATCTCTTAGATACTATATTCCTCTACTTACTTTCCAGAATCTGCTGGGTTTGTGTTTGAAGAATTTTCTCAGATGAGAGTTTGTCTACATATCCCACATCCATTTCTACATGGAATGACAAAAAAGCAGAGTAGTGTTGTCATTTTTAAACAGTAGTTCAACAATTCAAGTCAGTGCAGTGCTACCATCACATTTGTAAGATCTCTGCAAATAGATATTGCAAATCAAAATCCAGCATAGGTGGAATCCATGGGATAAATGACCCTTCTACTGCTACTGCTGTTACCTTGCTCTAAGAATGAGCTGCATACCACCCTGCTGTGTGCCTCCCTTTGGAAGGAAAGGTGGATGCAGAGGCAGGAAGAGAGACAGGAGGACTGGGGCTGGGTAAGCAGATAATGCTGGGGAACAAACTCTGAGAGAGCACAATGGGACATTTGGCCAGCTGTGCAGATACAGCCACTGTGCATGGCATCCATGTTGTATTACTGCTGAAGTCAAGCAGAACAGTGGCTTTGGGTTCATTCCAGGAGAAGGAAGAGTGAGAGTCTTGCTTTGGAAATGCATACTGGAAAATTTATTTCACCTTCCAGTATATCAACAGAAATTTTTCTTGAGATTTGTATGCAGTTCTGCCTGAGGGTCTGATACTCTACAGCCTTTTTACACAGATGCACTATTAATTCCTTTGTTGATATTTTAAATTTTACAAAATATAAATAAAAAGAGGGGGAAGGTTTTAAATAAAAATGAAATACCAAAAAAATATTTTACGTGGTTCGCAAAAAAAAAAGTTTCTTTGGCATGTTTCCTATCTGAAATGAATACAAATTTATTTAATCTGTTTTGGTTCTGACACTTCCACAGTGGTACCTCTGAAAGTGTTGGATGAAGAAAATTTAGGGAACGATTCCTAAGGGTGCACATTGCTCTAGATAAGTTGTATAAATGCTGTGTCAACCCTGAATAAAATTTAAAAAGGAAAAAAACTTCCATTCATTTCTAATATTAATGTTTATTTGCATACTCACTTTTACTAATTATTTTCATCTGAATTAACTGCTGCAAATATTTAAAATATTTTCATATTTAATTTTTAATATTAAACAAAAGAAAGATTTGTTCAGAGCAACTTTCTGATTACAGCTGTAACTTCAAATTGGTTTTGTGATCTGCTTTATAGATCTTGAGGCAAAAGGGGATTTCTTGGAGCTCCTGCTTGTGAATTTATGAAAGAAAAGTTATCTTCACCATGAAGACATGAAATAAAGTTGACTCACATAAAGCATAAATTAAGCCTTTCATTTTCAAGAATTACTCTGAGTAAGCCAGTTTAATTAAGATGAAATTCACTGCAGTCACCTCCAGATCAATTAATATTCATGTTAAGAACTAGAGCAAGGCATGAGTCATGCAGACATTAGATGGGCCTTTTCCAGGAAGAATTCTGCCTCGGGAGTGGCCATCTTTAATAAGGGAAGTTTCAGTACACAAATCTGGTATCTAAAAAACTCAAGACTATTGTTTTAGACTTTTCCTTTTGCGATACTTGCCAGAGTGTGTTTCTTGTGCCTTCTCCCCACCTGGTCTGAGGGGCTCCCATATGGGGTTAGTGAGGGCTCTGCAGGCTCTGGTGACCCACAGGCAAGGTTTAAACCCTCTTGTTCTCAGAAGTGCTTTGTAAGAGGAAGGACCTCTCTCAGGCCATGCTTTCTGCCTCAGTGTGAAAGCCTTAGGAGCTCTGATGTGACTTTGGGCAAATCACCATAGTGGAGACCTCTGCTCTGGGATTTTCCTGATCTCTTCAGAGTGGCAGCCTTTCATCTTGTAATGTAGCATGCGTGCACATTAAAGTTGTTTCCAGTTAGCCTCCACTTAGTAAAAGTCATCAGATGAATTACATGATGCAGCTGCACAACCTCCATTGAAGGGAATCATGTACAGAGTGTTTTAGTCAGCTTTGACAGAAGTCCAACCTTCTTTTAAATTTTTTCATTTGCTATTAGAATTGGATTTGAATAACTATTTAAAGGTATGCTTTTTCTCTCTAAATAACATCTGTACAGCTCTGAAGGTTCTGCAGTAGTTTGTTGTGTAGTTAATGCTGTTGTTACTTACAGGCATTTGCTGACACAGGAAACAAAAAACAAGAATATTACTCGCTGCTTATCTTCCTCTGTGTAGAATTCAATTGATGTTTATCCCAAAATCCCATGCTGTCTCCTGCATGGCAGCTCATGCTGTCAACAATGCATTGTGAGGGTCTAACTATGCAATTCGTTTGTAACCCGTCTCTGATTTTTGTCCTAAAAAGCACTAAGTATATATTAAATGTCTAATTTAGGGGATGCTTTTTTTCTAATTTTGTACTGATAAAAGTAGAAATCTGAAAATTAATTTAATCAAAAGAAACAGGCTTTACTTTTATTGTTGCCATGTCATTTATTACATGTCAGTACAAAAATGAAAGCAGTTTATGTTGTGTGCGTTATTCTACAATTACAAATCAAATTGTCTAAAGAGATTTTTTTTTAAGATTTGCATTGAACATAAATGTAGGGAAATGGTTACCTTTTTTGTCTTTGTTCTGTCATTTCTTCTGTTGTTAAAATGGACTGTGAAAAGATGTCTACAAAAATTTCTAACTAACAATTTAATTATTTTATTTAATAATGTAAGCTACAGAATAACCAATATGTAGTTCCAGAATAAATAAACAAGCTTGTTCATCAACCTACATCAATGGGTTGTATTTGGAGGTTGCAGTTCTTGGTTGGGGCATGTTCCTATCTTTCTAAAATCTGTCAAATCAAAAGCTCAGTAACAGGATTAATAGAACTTCTGTAAGTGTGTGTCTCTCATACTTTTGATAAATAAATTTTCTATGACCAACTAAATTTAAAGAGGCCTTATAAAATTCTTTAAGAGTTATGGTGACTAATATATAGTTCATATATAGCTCATATGTATATATATAGGTATGATAATGCCTCTCTATGGAGAAAATGGCAAACTGTAGTTTTATGCTGGCGGAATTTGAGAATATGTGCCCTACTGTGTTCTCTAACACAATGAGAGTAATTTATTTTTCTGATTGAGTCTGATTAAAGCTCAAGAATAATGATCACAAAAAGAATGGATAGAATTTCTCTGTATTTTATACACATTTTTCAGAGAAGTCTGTTGAGTATGTATAATACATGTCACGGATCTACTGTGGGAAGACTTTAAAACTAATGTCTACAATGTTTAATTTGTATCATTGAGAAGCCAGGGAATATCAGTATCTCGTCCATCCCCTCCTCCCCTCCTCTCCCCTCCCCACCCTGTCCCAGAGCCTCCTAGGCTTCCGGGAGTCAGAGGTAAGATCATTTTTATTTATTTTGCTAACGAGAAATCAATTCAGTACTTGGTAATTTGACGCAGACCTGTTACGAGCAAATGAATAGACCACCCTGCAAGAGGGATGAAGCAAAATGACCATTTATTTGAAGGGAGCACCAGCTTATATAGGGTAGGCAGGGAAGGTTCTGGAGCTGGGCGTGGTTCAGGGAGGAGCTTCATGGGTCTGCAACATATAAGGAGCAAATGGGACGGGCTTCTCTAAATAAGGGAAGGCAAAGGAGGGGCGAAGGAGGGGCCAGCTACATATGGTACAGCCGCATTGCACTATAGGCTGGCCAATAGGAAAAAGGATAGGAAGCGGCCAATCATGGGGTTGTAACTGGAGTACATCAACCAATGGGAATAAAGGAACAATGGAAATGTAATAATTACTAATCTAATACAGAGAACTATTAACTAACTGCAAGTTTAAAAACTTTCAACTCCCTCTTCATTTCGCGGGCGGGCGGCCTTTGATCCATAATGATGACGACTCAGGTTTGGATTTCTTCTTCTTTTCTTTACGTCCTTTTCTCCAAATCCGGTATTCGGCTGCCCTGACCCCGACAGTAATTTATAAATGTTTGTCACAAAATAACAATTTATGAAGATTTTGTGCAGCATAGTTTAGTCAAAATTTGTTTGCTTGCTTTAATTTACAAATGAAACTGTCTGAGCTTATTCTTTTGATAAATTTCATCTAGTGTATGTTGCATATAGCACATCTCAATTTGTTTTGAAAGGTAGGTATGGATAGATCAAAGAGAATACAAATTAAGTCATAGATTCCCCATCTGACTTTTCAGAGATGAGAAATATGAAGATGACATCCTTATATGAGTGTATTGAGGAAATTTCATTTGGAAATTGTAGAGGAAATGCAGATATGGAGCTGCGTGTGATGCTATTGTTCAAATCGTTCCCCACGCTGCGACTGGCATTTTCACCTAGTGCAAATCAGCTCTCAGAATATGTGCTAGCATTTGTGTACAGACAGAGTGCTAGAACATTTCTTAGGAAAAAGCCTTAGAAAGATTCAGAATGGGGTATGGGCCTTTCTGTGGATCAAAGGAAAAATAAGATGTGTTAACGCTGTGAAAGGGGTTATATTTCCTTACTGGAGACCTATGCCACTTCCTATCAGAGATTTGTACATTTCCCTCAACTTACTTTGAAGCTTTTCTTGTTGACCACTATCAGAAGTATAATATTGGATTTGGCCAAAAATACAGAGAGAAAGAAGGCAAGAGAGTCCCTCTGAATTTGGAGAGAAGGATTTTCATCAGGGATGTAGGAGATGAATTTCCTCATCCTATTTCAACTGTTATTTATTTATGAAAAATGGGCATGACTCAAAAGCCTCTAGAGTAGTTCTTCAGAGAATGCCCAGCACCTGTTTATTAGGGTCTTTTTGTGGGATGTGATACAACTGGCTTCATGTCCTTAGATAAAATTAGATGAAGTGGGAGTTTGAAAAAGGCCATAAGCACTAGCATGTAAGAAGGGTGGATCTCTTTGGTCTGCCCTGACACAGGCAGGCAGCCTGCTACACACTGAGTGTAATGGCATGGCTGTTGTTCTAGTACCTAACTCCAAGCCTGGGTGCACAATTAAGTTTGCTGTATGAAAATTATAGAACAGGTAGTTTTGCAAGAATATCTTCAGAGCTTTCAGGTTAAATGCAGAGAAATAGTTGGTTCCCAGACTTACTCTTTTTATCTCTCCTGTATTTCTGCACTGTACTTTCTCAAGGAAAATGTTCTCATAAACTTGCCTTTCCCTAGCCAAGATGTGGTTCCTCAGTGCAAATCTAACGTGTGCTGCACTATCAAACTACAGCCAGGCAAAACTCTTGTGGCTGAGTATGCCCTGTCTAGATGCATTAGCATTATTACCCTCAGTTCTCAACCCAGCTGTTGGCCACTCCTCCAATCACAATCCTATAAAACATCTTGACATGGTCTCAATAAATATATTAACTAATCAGTTGAGTCCTTCCAGAATTAATAATTCTGTCAATTTAAAATGTTGGATGACATGGTGTGTATTTTTGTTTTATAGAGGCTGGCCTCATTCCTGAACTGAATGAAACTGAAGAATATGAGGTATAGCATTCATTTATTTTTAAGAGAGTATTTAAAATAAATACATTTCAACTAAATTGAGATCATATTATGTGAAAATTTACAAAACTATGTCACCAACTGAGTATATTGTCTGCATTTATGTATACATACATATATATGCACATATATAACCTTTGAGCTATATTTCTCCCTAGATAAGTATGGAGATAACCTCATTATTTAGTTCTCTAGTGTTGGAGATGCATGGTGAAGTAACTTTCTGATAATATTCCTAAATACGTTTAAAAATGAGGCATCAAGTTACAATCACCCCTGAGTGAAGTCTGACAAAATTGTTCATTTAGCAGAATCAAAGCTGTCACCCAGTCTTAGGCTTTCTAGTTTGTTTAAAGAGAAGTTTGCATTGGCCTTATGATCATCTTATCATGTAGTAACTATACTGAAGTAAGGGAGGAAAGCAATTGTGTTGAAGAGTGAAATTCATATGTGTCTGCTATCAGTGTGCTGTCAGTTGAGTAATTGTTACAAAATCCTTGGAGGGTCTTTTGCTTCTTGAACTCGAGTTAGACTTTATAGTATAGCTCTGTTTTACACAATTTTTTATGATTTTATGATAATGTCTGGAGCCTTCATATTTGGTAACTAGGTTTCTGGAGTTCCAAGGAGAGAGGTAAAAATATACAATTAAGTTTTTAACAGTTTCAAATACCAATTTTGGAACATGGACAGTTCCTTCAGTAAGACCTACATTTGTATCAAGTAATCCTTCAGAATTTTTACTTTATAGTTTCAATCTATGATATCAGTATTTTCACTGTGTGACCCTCAGAATATGATGCTAATAACATTAAGGTCGTGGGTTTGTTCCCTGTATGGGCCATTCACTTCAGAGTTGGACTTGATGATCCTTGTGAGTCCCTCTCAGCTCAGAATATTCTGTGTCCTTGTAGTTAAATAGACAGGCTGTGCTTACCTGTCTATCTCTTTACCCTTCCTTCCATTTGTGGAGACTGAGTAACCAAATACACAGCCATTTATCTGATGTAAGCTGTGTTTTTAAATTATTATGTTGCAACTGTCAAATTAGTAACTGAGTGCCAGTGACTCTCAATTGATTTTTACTTAAACCAAGAAAGTTTAAAAGTGCAGGCATTACCCTAAAGAAAGTAGATTTTCATAAACAAGAGCCTGTCCAGTCCAGCCCAGGTTTGAGGACACAGAGTCTAGGTGCTGCTGTCCCTCTATTTTATATATTTAGCCCTTAGAATGACATCCAAACCTGAGAGTCATGTCTGAGGCACCTTATGTTGTGTGGGTGCACTGGAGATTCCTGGTCCAAAAAAGGGACTACAGTGTGAAGCACAGCTCTAGCCTCATGTGTAAAGCCCTTACTATGGTGAGACTGGGTAAAAGCTAATAACTCCTGTTCACTGAATGCCTCAGGTGACAATGTGTTCAGCAGCTGTTTATCTTGGGCACTTTCTTTCAGAGG
This sequence comes from Xenops minutus, assembly GCA_035221455.1. Taxonomy (NCBI): domain Eukaryota; kingdom Metazoa; phylum Chordata; class Aves; order Passeriformes; family Furnariidae; genus Xenops; species Xenops minutus. Next base: position 21,750,877 of record JAWWEE010000040.1, on the reverse strand, counting down.
CTGTTATTTTTTACATTCTTCTCCCCCCTGTGTCCTCTTCAGTGCAGGAGTGGGACATCTACTCAACCTCAACTATAGTGGAAGACAAGGAATTGTTAGATGGATAACTGTGCCCCAGTCTCTTGGTTCCTCAGCGTTTTCTATCAACATTGTGCTTTTGAAAAAACAGATGGCATTGCCAACACATCACCAAGCCAGATATTCAAAAATAGAAAGGAGTTGGGACTGTATTTTGGAAAACGCTCTGTGTGCACATCAAATCAACTCCCTTCAGAAACAGAAGGTGTCCTTCAATTTAGATTGCAGAGTGGTACATAGACAGGTTTGACTGTGATGCAGGTCTAGATGGGCGCACAGCACAGAGCAGCAGGTGCTGCTGTGTCTAGGTCAAAACAAAAATGCTTGCTGAGTGAGTTAGATGCTTCCATGTTATGTTTTTTGATTTGGTGCATGGAAAGTTGGAGAGGGGATAAAAAGATTTGAACTTAGATTTTCAAGGACTGCCTAAATTCTGATTGTATTTAGGCATATTTTTTTTCTCTTTTGGATCTGTCCTCAAAAGTCAAAACTCTAACACAGATTATACACAAAGGGTTATTATTGATTGCAATTCATGTTTGGCAAACAAGGGGTCATAACAGGGACTAGAGGATACCACTCACAACAGTTGCGATACACAGTCATGCTGGTCATCCTGTAGTCTTCTTTTCCAGAAAACTGTAGCTTCAGCAGATTTGAGGACAGGACCTAAATATATTTTAAACATTCTGCTATTATTACAATTAAATCATCAGGATTACTTCAGGATATTAGTGGAAATCTCTGAGACCTTCTGATAGCAATACCATTTTTCCATTATTGTGTATTACAGAATAATTTTATTAGGAAAGTGGTAGAGCATTTTAACAAAGTAAACAAATACTATGAATGATTTTTGTCTCTCAAACACAATAAGAATAACACAATATTTAAGAATTTGTTTGGACATAGGATTTTTTTTTTGTTTGTATTGCAAATAAGTAATATTTTTCAAGAGAGAAGAGGATATCTGTTATTGCAGGAATACTTTGGTCTAAGACCAACACTTTTCTCAGATGTTGTCTTGGTTTGCCCCTCTTGTTTTGTGGAGCCAGAAAAATGTATGTTACAGTTTTAGTTTTCATTTGGGTATAGAGTCTATAAACATTTTTAATTGTCTTCGGCTATGATATTTTTTCAAAGGATGAAGTCGATGAAAAGGAAACAGAGGTGAATGAAGAAACTGCTGTGGTTCCTAGCACTGACAGTACAATAAACCAATTGAGGAGAGATTTTCAGGTGATTACATCCAGCTACAGTCAAGATAAAATGGAGAGAAAACCCAATGAAGCTAAAACAAATAGATACTTAACAAGAGAAGAATTGCATAATAAGGATAATGTTTTCAAAGCAGTTTATTACGCTACTTCTCCACCTGTTGGTGAAATTTCTGAAGAGGAAGATCACTTCCTGGAGTCCCAAACAATTACTGGAATTCCTCCTCAGCTCATTGACTCCACGAAAGGTGTAGAAGAAGAATACATATACCTTTCTTCAGGCACTGAACCAACAAGAATAACCACTACTGGCCACAGTGACGAAGATTTCTTACTCTCTCCTTTTAAACCTGATGAATCTGATGACTTTTGGAGTTCAGTTCCTACCACTTCTGCAGCACAGCTGGTTACAGAGGAGACCTCCCAAGAAGATACCCTTCCTTCAGGAAGTCCAGATATAAGTGTGCATGATGTTCTTTCCCAAGGGTCCATTAAGTATGTTTCAGAAGGTGTAGCACCCTCAAGCTCTGATGAGCCTCTAAAGCATACTTCAACTGCTGGAAATGTATGGCTTCATAATACTACAGATCCAACAACTCAATCTGTTGATACATTGGCTAGCAGGCAATTGTCTCAGACCAGTTACACTGATGCTTATGTAGAGGGATTAAAGCCAACTACAGTGCCCTATTCGAGCAGCCCAGTGGTTTCACAAGACACTTCAGATGCGGATTTAGAATTGCCACATTATTCTACCTTTGCTTTCTCCTCTGCTGAATTATCACCTCACTCTATCTCTTCAAGCTCTGGAGAATTTGGTTCTGCTTCTGCTGCCAGTGAGGTACTCTCTCAGACAACTCAGCCAGTCTATAATGGTGAGATACCTCTTCAACCTTCCTACAGTAGTGAAGTGTTTCCTCTAGTCACCCCTTTATTGTTTGACTCTCAGATGCTCGACACTACCCCTGCTGCATCAGATAGTGATGTGACCTTGCATGCTACACCTGTATTTCCCAGTGTTGATGTGTCATTTGAACCCACCCTGTCTTCCTATGATGATGTACCTTTGCTTACATTTTCCTCTGCTTCCTCCAGTAGTAAAATGTTTCACCGTTTGTATACAGTTTCTCAGATGTTTCCACAAAGTGCTACTCCAGCTGTTGCAAGTGATAAGGTGTCCCTGCATGCTTCTTTGACGTTGGCAGAGGGTGATACATTAATACAGCCAAGCCTTGCTCAATATGCTGATGTGGTGTCACATCAGACCACTCTTGCTGCTTCAGAGACACTGATATTTGGTCATAATAGAACTCACATATTTTTTCAAGTTGAACCATCCAGCAGTGATTTAAATATGCATGTACTATCTACAATGTCTGAACTTCCTTATGCCTTGTCTGGTAATGTGAGCTCCCTCCAAAGTTTTACTGTTTCCTATGACTCTGCAGAATTTGTGCATGATTCTGTTGACCTATTTCGTCAAGATCCTTTATTTAGCAGCTATAACAATGTACCGATGCATAAACCTTCTTCTGTAATATCACAAGCTGATACTTTGCTGCAGCCTACACACTCTCTATCTAGTGACATGGATTGGTCTGAAGCATACTCTGGTAGTGAGTCCCTTTTGCCTGATACAGATACTTTGATGGTACTTAACGTTTCTTCCTCTGATTCTGTAGATGAGATTTCATATGAATCATCTGGGTTTAGTGATGTTAATAAGATGCTTCAAAAAGGTGATGTTATATATGGAGATGAAAGAGAACTGAAAATTTCCTCCTCTTTAAGTGAAATGTCTTCCAGTGCTGAAAGTAAAGTGGTACATGAACTTTCTGCATCTGTTTATAATTATGATGTAATTATGCAGAATACATCTATGCAAGAAAGCCCACTTCCTGTTTCTAGCACAAAGGGAATCCTTCCAGTCTCTTTTGCTTTCTCCACTACTAAGGTATTTGATCACGGTATTAGTAAACTTACAGAAAATCACTTTTCTGTTCAGCCTTTGCATGTTACAACTCCAGCCTTTGATGACACTTTGCTTAAACTTATGCTTAGTGCAAGCTCAGATCAAGCTCTCTCTGCCCCTGCTTATAGCAAAATATTATCCTCGACTCAGCCGTACTTTTATGAGACCTCAGCTACATTAAATAATGAAGCACTACTGCAGTCCTCCTTCCAGTCTTCTGATGATGGCACTCTGCTTAACACAGTTGCATTTGTGCCTAGTGATCCAATATTGGCTGAAAGCTCAAGGGTTCTTAAAGATAGTTCTACATTTGACCAAATATTGCATCAAATGGCACCAGGTTCTGCTACAACTGAAAGCAAGCTGCATTCTGCACCTCCACCTTCTGTTGCTGATATGATGTCAAACACTTTTAGTAAGCCCACAGCGTCACTTCAAGCTTTATCTGTTTCTTTTGCAAGTGAGGAGTATGTTTCATCCAGTTTGTTTAACAGTGAAGTTGTTCAGAAGCTTATGCCCTCATTGTACAGTAGTGATGTTTCATTTCAGCTGACGAGTTTAGAAAATACCAATGCCTTTGCCCTCCAAGCAGTGAATGCTGTAACAGCTCCCTTCCTAAGAGGTGATACATTACCACATGTAGCTACTCCTACAGACAGCCGTATCTCTTCAAGTGTTTTTGAAAGAAGCGAGGCTGCCAGTGTCTCTTCAAGTTCCACAATTGATTTTGGTCCTGTTAATATGCCTGCAGTTTCTGTTTCTGATGTGTCCATTCATCACGCTCTTCCTTTACCAAATGTACATATTTCAGTTACAGGTGTTCATTCCAAAAGTGAGACCCCTGTAACTTTGAGTAGGTTGCTGGTTCCTGCTAGAGAATCCTCTGGGTTGTCTCCCAGTATCATGTCCAGTACCAATTTTTGGCCTCCTGTAGTTGAGGATGACTACGATGAATATGATGATGGCTTCCCTGTAAGTAACTGTATCTCATGCACTTCCCATAGAGAAGATGAGGATATGATAGTAGAGGATCAAAATACAAAGGTAAACAATAACAAGGATCAGAGTAACCTAATTATAAGCTCACATTCTGAGAAACCTGAAGAAGAGAAATTTTCAACTGCTGCATCAGACAGTCAGATAAACCGTGCCACGGACAGACGTAATTATACATCCATATCAGCTTTGACAGCAAGTGTGATACCTAAGAAGCACAACGACCCAACAGTTTTGGAGAACCACATTCAGACATCTAGTGTCCAATTGCAAAACGAGTCTAAGTCTTGGGCTGTTTTTACAAGTGATGAAGAAAGTGGTTCTGGCCAAGGTACCTCAGATAGCCTTAATGATAATGAAACTTCAACAGATTTCAGTTTTCCTGACCTTAATGAGAGAGACACTGAAGGGGCAGTCGAAGCAGGTAACTCAGAATTAACTCCTGGATCATCACGGTCATCAGCCTCATCTGTTACTAGCGATCATTCATCAGTATTCAACATCTCTGAGGCAGGTTAGTTATGGATAAGTCTAATGAATACCATGGGATTCTGTGAGGGATACTTTTGTACCGTAAAAAATGAGAAGGTTTATCTACAGATAATAAAACAAGAACATAACAGTGCCAGTGGGTGTGATTAAGGAAGCATTTGGGGAACAGGGGTGCATGCCGAGCTGGCTATCTTGTGAATGCTACTTTTGCCTACTTAAAACTGCACCTGAAATATTCTTCAGTAAGAAGATTCATGCTCTGCTTTTGGATAGATTCATAGTGTCAGCAGAAGTTGAGTGGTGCAAAATTGTTTCATTTTAAAAATTTGAGAGGGACTTAGGTTCTCTGTCAAGTTCTTTGTACAAAGGCAACTGCTGCCCTTATGGAAATAAAACCAGAGGAAAACATGCCTCTGCCAGAGGAAACATACCTCTGAGATGCTGTTTTAAACTTAGAGCAGCACATTGTTTTGTATTTTCTAAGCGGTATTGAACAAGGAAGAAGATGCTTGTTTGATTCTGATTCATCTTAACTTATAAAAACATTCATTTTTATTCTTATTGTGTATGCCACTTTCAGATTTCAGTGAGATGCAGAATTTTTGTGCCAGATTTGCATATTCCCAAAATAGAGCCATATTCTCCCCTACCTGTTTATACTAAGTGCTGTTTTCCAATTTATTCCTCTAAGTCAGTGAGAGTGTTTGTTACCTGTGATTCCAAGGATAAAGTCAGAAGACAAAACTGATAATGCATTTCCTTTGTATTTAAAAATGCACTGTGGAAAATCTGAAATATTCAAACATAATTTGCATTTCTTCTTGTGTTAGAGAATTGAAAATCCAAGAGTCAAGTCAAAAACAATCTATGATTTTTGAAAGAAAAAAAGCAACCAACAAACAAGATTAAGTTGGTATTATAGAAAATAAATTGAGCTCCATTAAGTACTCAGAGCATCTGTAGAGGGCAGTATCACTCAACTATATCCACTCAGGAATGGAATCCACAAAGCATGGGAAAGTGTCGGCCCAGACCTACAAATAAATACACAGTTGAATCGCGTGAGGTCATATTACCCATGAGCAACAGAATACTAATATGAAAAGGTGGTCAATTGTCACTCTGTATAGCTAAGACTAGTAGAATGTGAAAAATAGAAAATGAAAGAAAATAAAAAACATATGGAAATTATTAGGAGTCCTAACAAGATAGGTGTTACAAAATTGCTTAAGTGAATTAGTTCAGTGGGTAAGTAGTTAACACTTCTATAAAATACATAACATTTCTTTAAAAAATAAACAAAAATATCATCAGTATTTCAAAACATATGTTACTAATATGAATGAGTGTTACCATAAAATACTTAGAGTTTATATAATGGGTGTCATTTGAATTTTTACCAATAGTAACTCCAAAAGGATTATACAATACCGGAGAAGGAGTACAACAGACTTAGTTTTTCTTCTAGATATTATTGAAAGACACTATACAGTATCATTTCATGTACATTATTTATTCAAATAAATTATGCCAAATACTGTCTTTTAATAAACTGAAAATTCAATTTGAACAAGTCTAACATGGTCTACTGTAAATCAAAAATATATTTGCTTAAGTAAATTATAAAGAAATGTAACAAAAAAAAACCCAAAAAACAACAACAAAAAAGAACGTCTCAGCTGAGAACTTATTTATACATTACAGTGGATTTACCAGAAATTGAAGAAATATCTTCTTGTTGTGACCAAAATTGTCACTTAAACTTTTCCCAGTCTTGTAGTTGGTGATGCGTAATTATGCTTGTTCTGAACTAGGACTTTCTCCATAAGACCTCTATGGTTACCTAAACCTTTCAACTTTAGTGGAAAAACTAAGAGAAATTAATAGAAAGGAGTTTGTGAAGAATCCAAGCACATCAGTTATTAAGAAATCAAAGAAATCTACTATAGATGAGGCTGCCTTTTCAGCTGCCATCATTGGAGTGATGTCCAAGTAGGCAAGAAACCCCCTCTTACAGGAGAAGCCTGAACTTCACTACCCATAGGATGAATCCTAATAGGATACAGTTGGAAGGAACCATGTCATCACACAGATAAGATTGGATTTTATGCTGTGAATAAATCCAGAGCTGGATAAGCAAGTGTGACCGTTTCAATGGGATTGTATTATGTTCTCTCATGCATACATATAGCTTTTTCTGAAATCCATAGGAAGCACTGATTTTTAACCCCCTCAGCAGAAACTCAGGGACAGATTTTTCAGAGGTAACTTGTACCTTGAGTTACTTTGCCCACTGAACTGCAGGATTTAAAGAGTAATGATTGATGTGGTTGTTAAGAGTGTTTTAAATTAAACCCAAGATGATGTCTGCAAGATCAGAGCCTAGATCTTTTTGCATGTAAATTTCTAAAAGCCCCTAAACTCATGAAAATGCAAGCAAGCAGAGAGCTGCCTGGAAACCTGTACTGGGTGAAGCCATCCATTTTTTGGCATCCTTTTGAGAACATATCATTTGGTGTCTTTATTGTTTTCAGATCCAAGTCCCCTACTTCTTCCATTTAGCGTGAGAACTTTTCGTGTAGAATTGGTCTCTCAAAATCTCAATGCAGTGCAACTGTTTTCTAGACAGCAAAATTCTGCTCCTATACAGAAAACTCATTGAATTAGGGCTGTTCACAAAAGCAGAAAACATTCTAGAGGTTTAATTCCAACAAGTGCAAAAGTGCTTATTTCTACATTGTAACTCATATAATGGTCACAGATCACAGTTAACTGCACAGATTGAAAAAAATAGTTATGTCAAAGTTGAAGCTTTAAAGTGTTTACTTCTTGAGGTATGAACAAAGTTAAAAATGCAGGATTGGCATCATCCATCATTGTGTTTCCCTCTTCATTGAAATGATAAAAGATACTGTTTTAGTTTTCATACAGATTTTTAAAATATTTTGTTCAGCCAATATTACATGGCTCACAGAAACATGAAATCTAAGCAGTATCTAAGGAGTAATTTGATCACCTGTAAAGATGGAGGTAGCAAATTTGATTCTGGCCCCAGTATAGTTGAGGAAGGAGGTGCAGCAATTGGATTCAAAGGAAGCAAGATCTATCTGTAAGGCAAATTACAGAATGGGCAATGGATTAAAATACAGAAAGCTTAACTGCAATAGAACAAGCACATAAGAACTATTGTAAGAAAATTTTCCTATTAAACTATTAGCCAGAGAAGTGATTTGCATTATATGAGTGTAATATCAATTCCAATGCACACTGCAATACTATATATTAGTATTTTTAACTCATATGACTTTCAGCTAATAAACAGATGAAAATAAAAAACTTTCTTCTATATTTTAACAACAATCTGCTATTCTTACAAAGAGAAGTCTCCACTGCTGGAAGGCTGAGTCACATAATCTTGAATACTTTGCTTTACCCTCTATCTGCTTATTTTCTGTAAGCTGGTTTGCAAATGTATACACTTTCTGCAGTACATAGTAAAAAATAGAGGTAAGTGACATTAAGTAGGTTCATTTTAAGACACATTCACTCATGTTGTGCATTTCTCAGAATTTAAACATGGACTGTTTCAATTTTCTCTGACTGCAGAGGCAAGTAATATTAGCCATGAGTCTCGTATTGGTCTAGCTGAGAGTCTGGAATCAGAGAAGAAGACAGTTATACCACTTGTGGTCGTATCAGCCCTGACTTTTATCTGTCTAGTGATTCTTGTGGGTATTCTCATTTACTGGAGGTAAGTTGTTTTTTCTTTCAGTTCTAAAGAGCTCTGATTGAAAAATGTGATTGGCATTATTGAGCTGGTTTATAGGAGGGAGACTGGATCTTATCTGTCAACATGTCTTCATATTGCTTTCAATGCCATAAAGATGGCAAAGTAAGGTTATTTCTGTCCAAAATATCAACTGCAATTCTTTTTGTTTGCAGGAAACCAATGCAAATAGTTTATATCCATATAGAGAGATCTTAGTGAACAATTGCTTGTGATTATTAATACTTAAAAGCCAAGTAAGAAAGCAAGGGGAAGAGCAAGAGGGAGAAAAAAAATTAAATAGCATGGCATGGGGTTATTTTCTAGTTTTTCAAACCATTAACAGTTAAAAAAGGGAGTTGTTGATTTAGAATGGGAATCCATGGTCCTCAACAGGACTATGTGAATTAGCAATTCATATTAGTACTGTAGGAATGTTCTGTAGTGACGTTATATGCAAAATAGAAATAGGATAATTTAATGATACTGTAATAGTGTAACTGTTTGAGAATCACTTACTAAGTAGCTCTTGTGAGGTTCTGTGATTAAAAAATTGTTCTATTTTGTAATTCTGGCAAACCAAAATTAGCCCCCCCTTGCCTTTCCAAGTTTTCATCAGGTAATAAGGATGCATTTCTTGTGCACACACATGCTTTGTTTTCCTCATGGGCATGTTTCTCCGACTTGATAAATTGATAAGCCAATAAGAAAAAAATTAGGACAAAGAGAGATGATAGCTATAAGAAGTCCTCATAAGATAATTAGTGAGGGTAAAAAAACTATCCACACTGTAAAAAAACAGACCAGCTAGCATGGCACAAATCTCTTCCATACTGCTAAAGTCACTTCCCTCAGAGAGAGTAAAAACATAGTGGTTGATTCACATCACATACTGGGGCTGGTGTCTGCCCTATGCTAACTCCAAACTGTGTCAAGCATTGTATGAAATACTGGAAGTTGGCCTGAGCTAAAGGCACACCAGGAATCATTAGCCATGTGGCAGTATGTGACACTGCTCCAAGCCTTTGGCACTCTTTCGTCAGTTCTAGTTAATGCTAGTCTTCCTAGGGAGGTGTATGCGTAAGTTCTCAAAACCCATGTACTTCCTGAAGCATGGAGGTTGTCAGAGAGGAAACGCAACAGTGCGCCAGAAGGGCCCAGTAAGTTGCAAAAATTTCCTGTGATGGAGGTTCTTGTTCATTGATTAATGAAGCAGTAACCTGATCCTGTTACTGCTTCTGTTGTGCTAACACAGAAACCAGCAGGCAGAAACAGGATCTTTCTCTTCCATGGGGGAAGACACACCCAAACATCTCATCGATGCTTCCTCCCACCTCCACTAGTCCTGCTTAATCTAAAATGCAAAAAAATGGTGGAGAACTAGTAACTAGACCCAGAGTGCACATTACTGACTACTGTAATTTCTAGGCTGTCATGTCAGGGTTATGCTTACTGACTTTTCTTCTGGTCTCCTGATGCTGCTTTTCCGTCAGCCTATCGGGGTATGTCCCACAGGAGACAGAATACATTCCAGCCCTGAACAGACTAGGCTTGAAAAATTGAGTTCAGGCTTCCTTTGTTCCAGTCAAGTGTGCTAGCAAGTCAGACAGCCATCACTGTTGTTAAAAATATTTCTGAACAATGAATTTTCAGAAAGATTTCTTCTATTTTCCAAAGTAGTAGTTAATAGCCATAGTAATTGAGCAACTCATTTCTTACTTTATGTCTAGTTCAATAATTATACTGCCCATTCCAGGATTTTCAGCTAGCCGCTTGCTTACTGAGGATTTTTTCCTGTCTTTATTGTTGTGCAACATGAATGTTCGTATTCATCTTCCAAAGGGTTTCATCCCTGATTCTAAACAGTATTTGAAATCTCTTTTATTTGGCAAAGAACACCATCCATTTAAAGACCCAGACTGTACAATGCAGTTCTAGTAATCCTACACATTACAAGCTTGTTATTGTTGAATAACTGTGTGTTCATTTTGTATTCTTTCTCTGGGAATGAACAATCCTGTAAAACAGGTCTTTCAAAATCAAACAAAAATCCCATTAGCAATAATATCTTCTTGGCTTGAATTTAATCTTTTCTGTGTTTCTTCTGTACTACAAAATAAAATATGGAGCTCTTTTGTTGTACATCTTCAACAAAATTCTCTTGGCATTAAGATAACACCAGTAACCATTTCTTATTTCAGGGGAATGAAACATAAAGAGTATGTGTTGTAGGTAGGACTTTGTGACCCTTTTTCAAAGTTGCCAAAACCCTCACCTCTTTTAAAAGCCTGGGAAAAAATCAAGATATTAATTTCATTGCTATGCAGTTTTTATTAAGCCTGGAAAATATTATTAGAAAATCTGTAATATTTTTTTTTATGGTTAGATTTAGGTTATTTTGAAATAATTGATGTAAGCTGTCAGTATTTCTTTCTAGAATGCTCTTTGGTTTTTCTTAATTTGGGCCAATTATTTTCACTTATTAAAGTTCACAAAAAACTTAGGTTTACAAGTAATTATCCTATATTCCTTTTACAACATTAGTAAAAAAACCGCATTGGTATATTGTAGCTGGTTGTTTCCCCTATTAGCTCCTAATTTGAATATGCAAAGGGTGTGTTATTTGGTTTAAAAAATAGATAGCTACCAAGAGCAACAAGTTCCAGTCTCTGAAGGTTAAAGAAAGACAAAATTATTTTCTTCTTCCCTTGAACGACTTGTATCACAAAAATAATTCTGTACCATCTGTTGTTTGGGTTTGGGGTTTGGGGTTTTTTTCCATGAAATTGTTAATCAGCGCTTGACAAAATTCCTCAATCTCTTCACTATCTCATTTGGCATAATTTCAATCTTTTTTTGATAAAATACTCATTTCTCTGATAGGCATGAAAACTTCTAATGGCAGTGTTGTCAAAAGACTGACTAATTGCCAGTAGGAAGATATGTAGTTTTGAACTACTCTGTTTTTGTCTATCTTTTGTAATTCAAACAATTTTTAAGCAATTTTATTTTCCTTTTATTTCTTCAGCATGATTAAGATTACAGTGGACTAAGAAAGGAGATTCTTTTGCCTGTTTAATGCCCTTGTTGTCCAGATAGACTTTTTTTAAAGCTTTAGAGAGAATTTTCTGTCCAAATCTAGAGTCTATCCATCTCTCTCAGTATCTGTCTACTTGACTGAGTCCTTGCAGCAGAGATTCAGCAGGAATATTTGAATGTACTTGCTCTATTTTTTTTCTGGATGGCTTCATTTTTACTATTTTTCTTAATCATATTTGTGCAGATCACTTTTATAAAGGTCATCATAAGAAGAGCTTGGAGAATAGCAAAATGGTAACAGTTATCAGTGGGAGCTGTACCATTCAAAATTCTTTTTCAATGAATATATGTGAATTGTAGTAAAAGACTAGCTCTAATAACATGAATCACAAACTGCTAATGCACTTCCAGCTTTATTTGTGGATGTAGACTTACTGAATAGCAACTAATTGTCATGCAGGCTGTTAGACATTTCATGACAGCAACACTTCAGGAATTACCAACCTGATGACAGACAACACCCTAAGTAGACATTTTTATTTTAACTTTACCACTCCATATCTTTGAAAAATAACTGCCAGAGAATGTTCATTTTCTTATTCATGATTTGAACTGATGCCTTGAGCCCTGGGATAAGTTTGTGGGAACAGAGCTGAGAACCCTCTCTAAGGATCACTAAACTTGCACATGAAGAGCCACTAAAATCAGATTTAAATTCACAAAGGCCACACTTGCCCATCCATGAAGGAAAATCTTTTAAACAGTGTGACATCAAATAATAAATAAAAGTGTTAATAAAATCTGGAAATTAAAATTCCAGATGACAAACACATAAAAATTAATTGCGGCCATTTAAAAATTGAATAATTGGCATAATTTGATCCATTGAGGATCCATTTGAAGATCATTTGGTTCCATCAGATCTTTAAATTATCTGAACTTTCTAAAAATAAGTTCTAATAAGTGCTTGAGAATACCTATTGACAGATAACCCTATGAGCTCAAAAGAACCTGAAGTTCTCAGAGAGAGAAGTAATTGTGCCTCTAAGATCATTCTTGGCAAACAGTGGATGTGCAAACCCATCCTCTCACAGATGCCTCTTGACTTCCAAGGTCAGGGGCCTGAATACCAGAAAAACTATATTCTCCACAGTCTGAGGCTTAGTCTTGTCCAAAGTAGTTCTCATTGAAGTGTTCATTCACATCTAGTGTCCCTCCTGTTAGACCGAAGTGCTGCTGCCACATCGCTTCCTTCCTGTACATATTCAGACACTAATTAATTCAATGGCTTAGCACATCTCCATATATAAAGTGTGTGTGCGAAGAAGTGCTGTGTCTAAATTACAAATTACAGTTTTAAGGTGAAGATCTAAATGCTGTGATGAAAGGTGCAAATTAAATAATCAGGTTAACATTGAGTGATGGGACCTTTGTCTGGAAGTTTGAAATAGTCATCCCTTTTTTTATTAACAACAAGTGATAATTAATGATATGTGGATATTAGCATTAGGTTTAGTTAAGAAGGCTTTCACTGCTGATGCAGAAGCAGATGGAGTGCCTATTTATGAGTCTCATTACAGGTTAAGTCAACTGCTATGAATTTGTCTCCAAATGTGCCAAGGGTGTAATTTATTTTCAGCCACAATTAACTTGTTAAAGATTAAAAATACATTGACTCAGTGATAGATAATGAATGTATGGCATATTATGAGGACATTTTAAGTACTACTTTAGATGTGAAAACCATTATGCTAATCAAATTCTTTATAGCTCAGTCTTTTCTCAAGCAAGGAGGTGACAAAACTCTATGTTAGTTCATAAACTCTTAAGTACAGTCATTGTTCACAAGCAGCAGACATTCAGGGGAGGCAGGGCCAGATTTTTCAAAGTGTTTAATAATTTAAGGTACTTTGCTACTTGCCTGTGTTTTAGACATTTCACACACACTCCTGAGACTAACTCTTGAGTCTTATGCTAGCAGTGAGACAACCTCTCTCTCGTCAGCAGCCTCTAACTGTAAGGCTAGAGACTCTTTAAAAATTAGAATGGGGTTCCCAGGCATATCCTGAATGTGTTCTCAGTCTGCATCCAAAATTGCCATTCCGAAATAAAACCAATTGCTTACCAGATAGTTTTGTTCCAAACATCTCCTGCAAAGCCAAAGCTTCTCTGTAAACACCACAAATATGCTTTTAGAGGATTCTAGCTTGACTTCAAATTTAATTTCACCAGAACTATTTTGCATGCCACAGTTTTCCCTCTGATGTAGCTGTCCACTTTTTCTTGTGTTTTAAGAGAATCTATATTGTACACAGATAGAAAATTCTCATCCTATTCCAAGATTATGGGCATGTTTCTCAGAGGCTTAATTCAAATAAACTTACCAATGCCTTTATGATCTACATTAATGGTTCTAAAAAGAATGACAACAGCCACATATTCCCTATCTATTTCTCAAAGTATCTTCAAAATTTATTTTTGATGATGGGGGTTTATGACTGCAGTGATACAGGAATGGTACAGAATTCAAAATCGCAGTGATTAGACAAAGTAGCAAAGAATCATACAGTACCTTCAGCTTTGAAGAAGCAGACTCTTGTAAATATAAAATGAGATTAATATTTTTGTGATGTAGATATTTGTTTTCAAATTTAATGATTAGTGAATAATAGTTAAATTGATTAAGTGACCCAAAGTAAAGATTGTTATTAGAATGTCTAATCATACGGAAATTTTTTTAATTAAAGAGGCTTTGCAAAGCTTACAGAAACAGTTGGTTATTCATTCCCTTGAATAGCTTGGACTCTTAGCAGATGCTGTTCCTATTATCTTCACATCTGGATTATAGCACAGATAAAAATAACATTGTGGGTCATAGTTAAAGTTCATGCCATTCCTATTCATACTTCAGTGCTTTTGCAACAAAGCTGGTATCTCCTGGAGTTATAAATTCCCCTCTTTCTCTCTTATCAACTGTCCTCCTTGGTTAAAGTTCCCTCAGTTTTGTGATTACATTATGCAAAAATTGTTTAGCCGCAGTCGTAGTAGTTCCATAGCCACTGCTTGGCTGTTACAGGACGTGCTGCCTTTTATTGCATTTCCATGTCTGCAGTAGGATCTATCGATGAATTACAAGGACCAATCTCATACACTGTTCTGTCTTCAGGCTAGAATAATCACATGACAGGGAACAGCAATTATGTGTATGAATTTGGATAAGCCAGGAAGACAGTAGCATTTTTTGTACTTGGAATTTTGCAGCATCTACAGTAGCTCCTGATGCAGGGTTCTTCTTTCATCTGGCACTATGTCTGATGCATGCTCTATCTTCTGCCTCTGGTATAGGTAAAGTTGCATGAACTCTGTATTATGCTGAGGTAACATATCTTCAAGCTGATGCATAATTTTGTGGGGAATATTTATATTACAGCAGTAATAATTGACACTCAATGAAAGCTGGTTTTCAAAACTGTGATTTTTCTTTCTGAATCAAGGATGTCAGAATTCCAAAGATCTTAGATAATGTTTTGGTGGGCTTTTTGGTTTTGGGTTTTCTTTTTTTTTTTGGTTGGTTGGTTCGTTGGTTTGGGGGTTTTTTTTGCAATATTTTTTTTATGTTTCTTCCCCTCTAGGAAATGTTTCCAGACTGCTCACTTCTATTTAGAAGATAATACATCACCTCGAGTGATTTCTGCTCCTCCAGCTCCAATCTTCCCAGTCTCAGGTATTTCTGGCAACTGTTCTGTGGATTGGTGTTAGCTGTTGGAAGATGCTGCTTTATATGTGTCAACATGAATTCTTCACATACTGTAACATCTATAAAACAGAGATTTGTAACCTCTTGTACAAATCTGTGTAAACACAGATGCACTTGACCTCGGCAGAGACTAGTGTTCCTAGTACACTTTGCTGTAGGTAACACAGAAGACAAATATCCTCACCTTACAGAGTAATCTCAAAGATACCCTGTGCCTTCTAGCCATTTGAGGTGTAACCTCACTAGAGTAGCTGCTCCTAGTGTAGCCATTTGAGCTACACTAAATAGCTCTAGTTCATTGTCTTAAGGTAGATTACACCAGCAACATATTCTACTGTATTTCTACCTTTAATTGGATTTGTCACCATTGTATAGAATAGTTCCTATCATTTTTACCAACAGGCTGAGTATATGCCTCATCTGTCTGCATTTCATTTGCAATTACACATTCTTAAACTTAAATACTTTAGTGGCATAGTTACTGTGGTGAAGTCCTCTGTGAGCCTCTCATAAAATGATACAGAAGTTCAGAATATTATTAGTGTTTTCTGGTTCTATATCCACCACATTTATTTGGAGAAACTATTTCTTTTCTTTTCTCCTGAAAGGGTATTAGAGGAGCACATGCTTCCCAGCTTTTTCAATCTGTGTAGAGTGAAAGTACCCTAGATAGATTAATTCTGAAGCAGATCCTAAGCCACATTTTCACCTATGAGACAAGGCTACCTTGTTCCACAAGTAATGTTTTTGCAAATTGTGCTATTACACAAGGAGATACCTTCCCATGGAATGACTAAAGGAAGAAAATCAGCCCTTGTGTAGATAACTAGTAAACACAGTTAAATAAATCTCAAATGTTAGGCTTCTGTTGTAACTGAATTGTAGACATCTTTAAATGTCTCTTGTATTGACTGCCATTGTTAGGAGATGCATAACCTTCTACTAAATGGTTAAAAAGCAGTGATATGGCTTGATTTCAGAAAACATCATTATATATGAATGTCAGGTGGCAACCATTATAGGAAATCTCTCATCTAACACTCTATCATTAACTATACTGCAGTACAAATGTATAACTTTCTTACAATTTTTCTTGACCATCTCACCTCAGGGAATAAATATTTTCCATTGTCATAATTGCATTTGCAGTTATCCTGAGTGCTTAAAATACGTGTTTTGAAGCTGGAGGTTTTCCTTCTGAAATGCTGATAAATATTTAAGAGAAAAGTTTTTCTAAGTGACTGAAGATACATAAAATACTTTATGGAAAACGTTACAAGCACTGAGAAAACAATTTATTTTACATGCAACAGATGTCAAGTGAGCAGTTTTTGTGTTTTCTATTGCACAAAATTTGCAGCAGTGTAATTTTACAACTGAATCTAATTGTGATATAATAACAGCAGAGTGTAAGGCAGGAAGAGTGTTTTGTAACTGCTAAGTTTAATTCCTATAGCTGTGACCAAAAGCACACTGCACAGATCCCATTATATATCGTTTCCTTTTGGAGGGTTTTGTTGGTAGAGAGAGGGGATCCGCAGTTATTCACAGAAAATGCCATGGCACTCTGCAGAACAGTTCAAAGATGCATTCAAGTAATAATGAATTACAGGGTAGGATTCAGACCCACTATCAGACTCTAAGTAGTTTGAAGTGATATCTGCCATCCAGATGTAAAATACATTCCTGGATTGAGAAGTGATTGAATTGGGAGATTAGCAGTGGCAGCGAAACAAAACCTGAGATCTCTTTCTCCATTATTGTCCTCAGTCTTAGGGTCATTATCCTACCCTTCTGGTGTTTTGTTTGCATATCATTAAGAGAAAAACTTTATGCCAGGTTTCATCTCCAAAGTGTGAAGATAGTGTTACACATTTGTTCAGCTTCTCTTAGACTGGATAAATTCACTTTTTGTATTCAGATCCAGTCATGTGACTGGAAGACTAGATGGATCTTACTACAAATCAAAAAAGTCTTCGTAACTGAAAGCTAAAATTATTAGGTGGGCTAAATGCTGAACATCTGTTGATGAAAGTAACAGGTCCCTGTTCAATGTTTTTGACATTTTGTTCTCATATGAAATAGTGATGAAATTACAGATTGTGAAATAAACATATTTTTAATTCATGAAAGGCTTTATAAAGCCTTTTCAGAACCAAAACTATGTGAAGTAATATCATCCTTTAATAGATAATGGACAAACAGATGACTTTGTTTACACGACATCTTTGCAGGAAAGAGATTAAAAGTCACAAAGATTTTTGACATTATCCCTGATGAATGTTGTACACAAGAGTGTTTTTCTGTATTTGTATACAGTAAAATGTAGATGTTCTGAAATATAAATACTAGAAGGAAAATTCAGAGTCAGTATCAGGACTCCAAAGTTACATGAATCACATTTATTCCTTTAAAATGTAGATCTTCTCTTTGTGGGTACTGAGAAAGACTTAAGCATAAATCTTTCACTGAAAAATTGAAGTATGAAACCTGATGTGAAAATTTGCAGTTAGTAGTGCCAGGATCAGACCTGTTATCAAAAGGTAATCATAGAATCACAAGGAGAATGGGGCAGAAATTCTGATCTGGAAGCCGTCACTATTGCAGTAAAAGATAAAAATTAGTTATTGTCCTTTGGATGCCAATGCAAACATTCAATATGTCAATTAATATTAAACTACTGGTATAACCTTACTTTGATTTAGTAGACTTGAGACTATGGAGCCACATACTGGATCAGAGTTCCAGTGCAACACTAATCAGTGTAAAGCACCCACACAACTCTGCTGAATCATTCATTCTTACTTTATCAGTATTATTCAGAGCTTTACTCCTACACCCTCCCTTTGAACCTCTTGTAGCAAACAGCTAATCCTCCATCTCTCCTTGACTTCACAGGGAATTCTGTGTGTTCTTCTGTTTACAGACAAGCTCAGCATCTTGCAGAATCAGCACCTTGATTTGGGGGGCTTAAAGACAGAGCAAGACCTAGCAAGGCATTTTCTTTATCTTCTTTCGAAATAATCATTTAGAAATGTACAAGTGCTAGATAACTATTTTAGAAATGTTAATGGTGTTGAAGAATGTTTTATTTCTGTGGGAGTTGTATATTCAAAGTTCATTCCAAAAATTTTATTTCAGGATGTTGTGTAGATTGCCTACATATAAACTTCTTTATATGTTCCTGGCTTTTTATTCTTCATAAATATATTTTTTGTCTTTTCCCACCCCTAAGATGATGTTGGAGCAATTCCAATAAAGCATTTTCCAAAACATGTTGCAGATTTACATGCAAGTAATGGTTTTTCTGAAGAATTTGAGGTATGGCTCTATGACGTCATCTTTCTTCTTAGCGCATACAAATAATGTTAAGTTTAAATGCCTGGAAACAAAGAACAGGGCATTATATTCTGCCTTGGGCACCATTTTCATGAATGCATGTAAATACAGCTGCTGTGAGCCCAGTAAGGAGTTTATGTATAAAGACTACGGAGATTTATAAAAGTTAACAGGACTGGAATGCAAATGGGAGTGTTTATTACTGTGATAAAATACTGAATGATTGTGTGAAGAAACTATGCAAAGATAATGCAATATCTATGGCTTACCAGATACAGTGATAGATCTAAAGCTTTACCAGCCCTAATGACAATTGAATTTTGCAGAAGCTACCCACATTTGCTTGTTCCATTTACAGAGAAAATAAAATGGAATAATGAGTACATATGGCAAGACTTCTGTCTAACAGGGGAGCTAATGTAGTCTTCATATGTGGTAGTGAAAGTTCCTTGCCTAAAGTATATGGTTCATAAGAGGTATTTCAAAATGTTAAAATATACTCTCTAATCATATTGTGTTATTATCACCATATGTAACTAATGAACTTCATTGTTTTTCACACTTGTGTATTGCAATAATTTTAAAGATAGATGTGTTCTAACTTACATAAACATTAAAAAGCCAAATACTGTAATTAAAGCTATTAATTATTTTTTACAGGACATTTCTAAAAAAAACAGTCAGATGGGATAGACACAAGTTTTTTAATTGATCTATATTAATTTAAATATGACTGTAGTATTCGTGCTGCAAAAACAATAATGAAAGTAAAAAATTCATAGTTTTTCATATTTTGGGTTTACTTCTGTTTCGCCAGCCAATGCACTAATGGACAAAGAATTTCATGTCCTTCATGTAACTTTCTTCATCAGCATTTCTTCTTCAATTCATTTAACATGCAGAACATCCATTTGACTGTTAGACCAAACTTGTAAATACTTGTGAATTTCCAGTACATATTCATATATTTACCCACGTGCTTATGCACCGATGGGACTGGGCTCCAGCTAGACTGGCTATTAATAAGAGCAGATGTTGAAGGATTGTGCATAAATACGATGGTTACAAAGCTCTTTCACCATTAGTGGGTACAGCAATATAGAAATCAGATTGTTCATCCTAAATTGATCTTTTCCTACAATTGTACTTTTCCTAAACTACAACAGTGATCCAAAGACCAAATATACTGCATCTCATTGAACTACAGCTGCACGATCTGAAATATTTCATGCTAATCTTAACTATCGCCAAAAAAAAAAAAAAAACAAAACAACCTATCAGTGTCTTCATCATTTCTTGAAGATCCTTTTTGGCTTTACAGACTAGCCCAGAATTAGTGTCCTGTTCTTTTTCCTACTGATGAAGAACTTACAAGATTGGAACAAACTGAAAAACTGAATACAGTCATTGTCTTTGCAGAGTTAACATACTTTTGAAGAGTACAGGGGTGGTTAAGGTTTTGGGGTTTGTTTTTGTTTTTTTTTTTTATATTCCTATTAAAAAAAAAAAAAATTAAAATCTGATTTTTAGACTGTTGACCACTTTTCTTATATATATTTAAACAGTTGAAGGTGATTGAAAAGGAATTATCAAAAGTGTTGGAAAACATAGTACTTTTTGTGATGACAACTTATTTGTACTTAACAGTGTGGACCTTATAAATGCTTGAGTTTCCTGTCAGCTGAAGTAATCTGTAAAATAAAATAAATTAATTTTGTGAATCTTTCAGACTTTGTGCCTGTCTTCTCAAGCCTGTCTCTCTCTTTATAAAATTGTTGACTTCATTGTGAAACTGCTGGCAGCCTTAGTGAGGGCTGTAACTCTGTCCTTCACCAGAGTACCATGGGGCTGACAGAGCGGCACTCAGTCCTGATTCAGTGAAGGTTTTTCATCTGAATGCAAAGAGAGCAAAAGCATTCCACAGAGAAACTAATGCAGTTATAAGGACGAAGAAAGAATCCAATGAAAGTGAAATATATAGATAATCTGGCTAAAGTCTGTGATTTTGCTCATATGTATAAGCTTTTACTGGCCTAAGGTATAAGATTAAAGCTAAAGATAGGAAAAGAGATCCCAGAATTTTAACTGGAAAATTACCTGTTGTTTCCTTTAGGAGTTATGTCAAAATACCCAGTTTTGTTGTTATTATGGAGATATATATTGCATGACCATAACTGTTTTCCATATAGTAATTGTAATTTATATAAACATCCATTTGTTCTGTGCTGTGGAATTTGATTTTTTTTACTTTTTTTGCATTCATTCCCTCATTAGACACTGAAAGAGTTTTATCAGGTAAGGAATTATTTCACTGCATTTTTCTTTTTTTTTTAGCAATGAAGTAGTTGTAAAATATCATAGATAATTGGGTATAAGGTTGTGGTTCTTTTCATTCTTACTTACTGTATTTTAAGACATTTTATGTATTGTATTACTTATTAAAGCATGACATACTTTTTTTTTCAGGAAATCCAGAGCTGTACTGTAGATCTAGGTATTACATCAGACAGCTCTAATCACCCCGACAACAAGAATAAGAATCGATACATAAATATTGTTGCTTGTAAGTAAAGGCATCACTTGGTGTTATGCTAAAGAAACAATTATAGACAAGCATAGATTTATATGTTATTAGAGGGAGGAAAAATACCTCTTACACTTAAAGGTCCAGCTCCTCTTTAGCAAAGCACTTGGAGATGAGTAGCATGAGATTTCCCATCTCTTCAAGTTAGTCCTCTGACATTCTGCTGCTTTGATGAGCATGTGTTATCAAGACATATTTGTGTCTTCTGCAGTGACCCAAAGGGAGTTGGGAGGTTTCATTATAATGCCATTATGAAGACAAAGAAGCTGTGTTTTGATTACCAAAATTAATCCATCTTTGATCTAGAATAATGATGATTTATCCTCTTTAGGAGCTTCACAATCCCTGGATATATTTACTGTCACATATAAACATAAATATACTGGGGTTTTGTTGTATTGTGTCCTGCAGCAATGTAATAGAACAGCTTCATTAGCCACTATACATGTTTTCCCATTGCATCACTCCCAGATTTTCTTCTCTGAAACACATCTATTCCGTTTTGTTAATCTCTCTTTGAAACCTCTGGGCTTTTGATCATTTTGGTGGCTCAAAATATTTTTTTAACACTCTATAGCATTTCAACTTTGTTCTGATTACAAGAAGCTTTAATTAAATATGTGTTCAGAATTCAACATCACTAGAGCTTAATAGGGAGAGAAAGTAAGCACCTGTGGCAGAAGACAATGTAAACCAGCAGCAAGAAATCCCGTTCCACCTGGATAAAGATACTTCTAGAGGGACAAAAACTCAGGGATTTTCCTCTGCCACTGTGTTTATAGCTGATTGTAGAAAAGGTGCCAGCCCAGTGGCATTTTTGTCAAAGACAATGCATAGGTAGCTTAGGGCAGCTGAAGTAGCAAGAATTGTCCTCTATAACTGACTCAGGTCTAGTTCTTACAATCAGTGCAAACTGCAAAAAGCTTCAGCTCACCCTGAGGTAGCCACTGCTGACACTCCTCAGCTGACCAGCATTTTCAAGGTCCCATTGCTCTTCAGTGTCCATTCTTTTAACTTGGAATGAATGTGCCTCAACACCGGTGCCTACTCATTTTGAGACATCTCACTCTGCAGATTTGGCAGTCATGACACAGTACTTAGGGAATACCCATACACCTTGACAAGCAGCAGCTATACGCTGTAAGGGAAATACGTCACAGTGCCTAATGACTCAAGGTGCTGCTCTTCAGGCAACTAGATTCTGAATCCCTTCAAACTTTGGATTCATTAGATTATTTTTCTACAAACTGGAATTTTGAATCTGATTCATACCTAAGCAGAGGATGTTTGCATATGTGATTGTTACTGTATTAATCTTATGTATTGTAAAAATATATTTCAATCTTTTTTAAGGGCAGTTCTTGTGGAAAGAATATAATTCTTAGAGAAAACTGCTTATTTTCTCCCTTTTTTTTTTTACTACAGATGATCATACTAGGGTTAAATTAGCACAGCTTGCAGAAAAGGATGGAAAACTGACTGATTATATTAATGCCAACTACGTTGATGTAAGTGCCTTTATCTGTCTGCTGGCCTATTTGTCTGTCACCTTTTTCTGTAAAAAAAATTATGTATAGAGATCAATAGATGTAGTTTTTTAAAAAGCAGCACAATATTACAGATTTTGTTGAAAAAAAATAAATTCATGGTCCAAGTTGAGCCCACAAAATGAAAGCATGGGTAAAATTCCAATTCTTTCTTGAATCCATCTTGATATTGTAGCAGCTGCAGCTCAGTGAAGGGCATTTTGAAACAAAAAATCTTCTGTCATCTATGAGTCATTTTAGAAGTATTTCTCATCTGAGTGGTTAATTCTTCTGTCTGAGATAATCTCATGAGAGGAAGATGCCATTTGGCTGAGAGCCTCACCAACGTTCCATTACAAATTTTTGTTACCTAGTTAATGGTCTTGATTCATTTTTTGAACCACTGTCATAACAGATGTCTCATAATCACTATCATGTCAACATTCTGCCAGAACATGGACAATTAAACATACATATTCTATTGTTAGAAAGATAGACGTGGGCATAACAGTTGTATTCATATGTCATCTGGTACCACAGTGTTTCTGTGATTTGGATAGTTACAAATTTAAAAGGGCTTAAAAGCTTCTGAGAGTCTTTAAAAATACATACATAAAATGTCATGTACTCCTCTCAACCTCATTTTTCTCGTGGACAGTGATTTGACAAGCGTCATTTGTTGTATTTCAATTTAGGGGTACAACAAGCCAAAAGCCTACATTGCAGCTCAAGGGCCACTAAAATCAACAGCAGAAGATTTCTGGAGAATGATATGGGAACATAACGTAGAAGTTATTGTGATGATAACTAATCTCGTTGAGAAAGGAAGGGTATAAGTACCTTTATCTGTTATTTATTTCTCTGATGTTGATAGATCTACCTGTAGCAAACTTCTGTCTCTCTTGTAAAAATCTGGCTTAGGCATTTATTAAGCAAATAGCAATAGTTTGCAGTAGTTGCTTGTGCTAGATTTGTATATACAGAAGTATAAAGTTGAGGATTTGTAGTATAAAACTAAAGAAAAGATTCAATAAGTCTTGAAAATACCATGTTTTACTACAAAAAAAAAAAAGTCTTATACTGTAAAAAAGACTTCTTATAAATAATATGAGTGGACAAACTGCGGACCTGGTGCCACATTCTGCTAGCAATTTGCTCGCTATCATGCTCTTTGTCAGCGTTACCTTGGACCCTGAGATGGATCCTGGAAAGAAGAACACAATTCAGGTGAACTTCAGTGGATATTCACTATCAGCTCCCTGTTAACACATCCAGTGGGACCCAGAGTTTGTTTCCTACTACATGAGTAGATACATATTTGTCCAGTGGGGCAAAATGAGGTCAAATCCCATCACTGTGTGTGTTTCTCTGGTTATGAGATGGGAGTATATATGTACCCTGGGGTCACATCAGGAGACATTGCATCGCACATGCCAAACACTGGCAGCAATGCCTAAAATGAAGGTAAATCTTGTCATACAACCTGTAAGGCATCTATCAGATTATATAGACACAGCAATTGCAGATAAGGGCTGCACTGAGAGTACAACTTCATTTATAACAACATGCCAGAAACACGCACTCTTCTATATGACTACCCAACCAAAATGCCGAACATCACATTTCTCTACTGTATATTCTGACCATACACAGGCTCACTCTCACCCTCACTGATCAGGTATAAATATACTCTGCCCATACTATAAACTAATCAGAAGCCACATACAACTCTACTGACTTGAATGTTTTCCTATTTTTCCTTCTGTTATTTTCCTTAGTTTTTGGAGTGTCTATAGAATGGCAAGTTCCACAGTATTAGAGCCCTTTAATTCTGATAGCATGATTTAAACTTTTCTTTTTTTGAGTATTCCAAATAAAGATCATCTTTGCACAGCCATCCCTCTTTACAGCACAAAATAAATACATTATTTGTTCAGCACAGGAGATCATGTCTATTATAAAATGGGTATATTGAGAGTCCCTGGATGGTTTTGTGCTTGATTGTGCTTGACTTAAATGTGAACATTTCAGGTTGCTAATTTGACATTTTGCTTTCTTTTTTCTCTGTTTTTCATTTGCTTTCTAACAGAGAAAATGTGACCAGTACTGGCCTGCTGAAGGTAGTGAAGAATATGGGAACTTCTTGGTTACTCAGAAAAGTGTTCATGTACTTGCCTATTACACTGTGAGGAATTTCACTCTTAGAAACACAAAGATCAAAAAGGTTTGTGGCATCCTGAAAATATAGGTCTGCAAAAGCAAGTGTTAAAAGTTGCTCAGAATATTTTAAAGTAGCTAGCAGCTCTTTTCTACTGTATATGTAAGGCCTAATACTGTAGGTCTCAGCCAGCCAAGATTTTTGCCAGCTTCAGTTAATTTGACCACATGAACAAACTGCTAAAACACTAGCCTGTAGTACTGGTGTGATGTAGAATCATCAGGGAAAAGGCAGTGATCACATTAGAGAGCTGATGTGGACTTTGCCTGGCTGGTGAGCAGGATTGTACATTTGCAGAAAGAGAGCAGCTAGAAGAAAATGTGGTATGAGTTGAATTATCCACCTCTGCTATTTTCCTTTCTAAGGAGAGATGAAACCATACCTTGTTATTGCAATCAGAACCAGCATACTCTCAGCTCAGCAGTATGATGTTGGTTACTTTGAGGGAGATTCTGAAAACTTAATATATTCCACCCACAGAAATGTCTGAGATATCTAGTCTCTCACTCTCCCTGTTTAATTAATGCATAATGTGCAGTATCTACTATCAATTTATTTATTCTGCCTATTTTAGGAACCAATCTTTGAATGAGGTGACCTGCTTTCTGAAGGCATCCCTGCCTCTGAGTTGCCACTGAGGGAGGGAGCCTTCACAAGGCTACTTGCCTTCTGATCGCTAAAGCTGGGTGAGATGAATCTTACTCCTTCTGTTCACCCAACAGAGGAACAAAATGGCAGAAATAGCTGGTAACTCTTAAGAGCAGCTGCAATTTGTTATCCCTCCAGTGCTCTTAATCTTTCTCTATGGCTTTCTAAGGGACAGTGCCAGATCATTTTTCCACTCTGTGGGCAAGCTGATGGGTCAGAAGCACTGGCCCTTCGTCTCCTCTTTGAAAGCTGGACAGTTCAGAGGCAGGTGGCATGCTTTTATCTAAATAGGGACACTTCCAGTTTAACAACTATCAGGTACAGGAATAAAATCATGAAGATATGGGCTGCTTATGTATGGAATTATTTTTCTGTTGCAGGGTTCCCAGAAAGGGAGGTCTAGTGGACGCATAGTAACTCAGTACCATTATACCCAGTGGCCTGACATGGGTGTTCCAGAATATACATTGCCTGTTCTCACCTTTGTGCGGAAGGCATCGCATGCGAAGCGCCACGCTGTCGGGCCTGTTGTGGTTCACTGCAGGTGTGGTTTTTACTGCTGCAAGGTTCACTCCACTTTTGTTTTGCAGAAAAAAAGAATTTTTCAGTGGTGGGCTAAGCAAAATTTCACTCTTGCAATTTAACAATTCCCAATGGAATAAAATTAGTTTCTTAGCTGATATTTCTCTCCTTGGTAAGGCAAATTAATCAACTGTCTGTGCCACTTCTATAAATCTCCATTAACAAGATGAGACTGCTCTGCATTGTGTTCTCTTTTTTTGCAAAAATGCTTTTCCTTTTACTTTTTTGCACATTTCTATAGTGCTCTCTTGAATGTATGAGCTTACCAGATACATATGTAGCAATTATTGTTTCATTTCTGCAAATATTGTTAGGATGCTATTGGCTCATGCTTTCTTTGGTGCAGGGATACTCTGTAATCCTAAAGGAGCTCTGTCCACAAGAGAAGACTCACTTTCTTCCTGGCTGAATTACAACTCTGCTGTTTTTAACATTACTTTGGGTTGTAGCAGTCATTTGCAATAGAGGAGCGTTCTGGGGAATGGTTTGAGCTCTGCATGTGCCACAGTGTGCAGGCAGGTGTTCTGTCAGTGTTCACTAAAACTGGCAGCTCAAGGAAGTTTGGTTAAAAAGGGCTAGTAGGGCCTGGAATGACTTCACAAAGCCCGTGAAGGACCGGGTTATTGAAAAATATATAAGCAGGTTCTGGTTTTCCACTGTAGTACCTCACCTTTGATGGAACATTTGGAAAGAGAACCTCCTCATGAATTCTGTCCTTCTGGAGCTGACTCTGAGGAAGCCAACAGGTAAAGTTGCCTCACAGATGCTGCAAATGAAGATATTTTATTTGTGGGATGATCTAATCTGACTGAAATCTGTTTTTAGCTTGGAAAATGAAAATTCCACATTTTGTTGTTCTGTTGCTATCCACATCCTACCTTTTCATGGGAAATTCAAAATAGCCCAAAATGTCAAGTCTGATGTTGCTGAAAGATCAGCAATACATTATGAGCCATTTAAATTGAGTTTTTAAAAAATGAACATTGGTAAGTTGTGTGGCTTCGGTCAGACCTCTCCACTGGGTCATAGGTATAAACTCACCTTCATCTGTAGGCAATTAGCTTTTAGGTAACCTGATCCCATGCACTATGGAATTTCAAAGGAGTTGTCTCATATTAAAAATGTAGCTTTTATTTATCTTTACAGGCTATATGGAAGACACAGTGATGAGCTTCATAACTTATTTTACCTATTTTTCTATTTTGGTACTTTTCATGTTTTGTCTTTTGTAACAAATACAGATGGTATCTGGTAATCTTCTTTGTCTCTAAGAGTGTGTTAATAACCTGGACCTTCCAGTTTCATATAACATTTGTTTAGACAATTTAGTACAGCAATCTGAGCTCACACTACTTATGCTCAGTGCCCCACCTGTGAAAGAAATGGGATGACTGTATTAGCATGGATGGACTGAACTTGGACCTGCCTGTAAGGGACCATGCAGACCCAGCAGAGTGCTGGCTCTCAAGTTACATGTAACAGTACACATAATGTTCATTCCTAATTCAGAAGGGAATTACAATCAACTAATTCCTGTATATGACTAGATAACAAAAACCAACCTCTTGACCTTGTACTTCCTACCCAGATATTTTACAAAATAAAAAATTGGGGTTTATGCTTATGATACAGCTGGATTTATGCTAAATTAATCAGAGTTCATAACAGGAATTAGTTAATTAATGCTTTTTTCTCCATTTTACCTTTTTAAGAAGGGTTTCAACCATTGCTTGCCATCTTAGCTGTACCTGAAGAGCGCTAAGCTTTCTCCTTTTACAGATGCACTCCCAGCAGTGTTTCCATTCCCTGAGGTTTTCCTTGGTCCAGTATCTTTGAAATCACCTATCTCTGTAATGGGTGGCATAATACAATTTTCTCTTTAAAGTGGGATTTCAACATAGAAGAAATTGAGCACATTAACTGTGCCCAAATGCTGACATATGCCACACTTTCTGGGTATACTTGATAAAGTATCCTAAGGAATATCAGATGCCTGAAAACTGCAGACCTGCAGGAAACCCTTTAGTTCTATTCCAACTCATAGTTTAAAAATCATTTGAGAAAATTATCTTTAGATCTATTCTTGCACAGAAAAAAATAAAGATTATTATCAGCCTTGAAGTTCTAGCAAAGTATACATATAGCAAAATAAATTCATTTGTAGAGGAAAATCTTCCCTATGCAGCAGTTTGTTAAAAAGCTATGTGTAAGGAACAATTCTTTTCATTAGCGTTTTACTTCAGGCTCAAGATTATTTTTTTGTTTTATAGTGCTGGTGTTGGAAGGACAGGCACATACATAGTGTTAGACAGCATGCTGCAGCAAATTCAGCATGAAGGGACAGTCAACATATTTGGATTCTTAAAACACATACGTACCCAAAGGAACTACTTGGTGCAGACTGAGGTAAGAATAAAATATAAACAGCATGAGACTATTACAAACTATTTCTGTTTGCAGGAGGAGAGATGATGCAGTCCTCTTTTTGGCACCATCAGACAGACTGGCAATGAGTCACCAGACTGGATTTTCCCTTTTGCTTCCTGTGGTTTTATAGAGACATCCTTCTAAGCTCATTTTGACCAATGCACTAGAAAATGCCTTTCTGTGGGCTCTTGTCTGCTTGTTAGGGACAACTCAGAAGGAAGTCTATATAAATCATGCTTCCTGCAGTAATGCTTTCTTGGCAGGACTGGCATTTTTGTCATGGAGTTTTTTTTCAGGAAACACCATTGTCAGGTGTTTGGATCGTCACTGAACCTCATCAGTTTCTGTAAGCCAATAAAACCTAGGTAAAAAGTTGTTTTAGACAGGAAATTATCCATAGATGCTTTAAACTGGAGATTATATACAAAGTAATGAAAGAGCAAGAGAAAACAGCAAGGGCAACAGCAGGGCATTTGATCGTCTATGTCATGTTTCAAGAATAGGTGGTTAGATTCCCCAGGAACTAGGAGTAGGAATGACTTTAAAATTTGACTGAAGGCTATGCTTGCATTTTTAACTGTGTTCTGCTAACATGAGATGCCACCGGTAGTGGGGATTTGGTATTTATATATACAGCAAGTCTAATTGTCAGTCATGCTTGTACATGTGTACTGTCACTGTAAAGAGACAGGCTTTGCTGTAGGGGATACCATTTGAGAAAACCCCCCTGTGAAGAAACACTGACCATATCAAAAGTGGCAGCTTAACTAGAGGTAATGAGGGGAATCTGAAAAGACTGAGAGTTCGTATTTGATTTTCTTCTCCTAGGAGCAATATATCTTCATTCATGATGCCCTGGTTGAAGCAATACTCAGTAAAGAAACAGAAGTCCTTGAGACTCACATTCATGCCTATGTTAATGCTCTCTTGATACCTGGACCAACAGGAAAGACCAGACTAGAGAAACAATTCAAGGTGAGCTCTCTGAGATAGTAACAGTGTGCTAGTTTAAAGGTAAACTGGCAGGAGAAATGGACCCACCACAAGAGAGATTATAAGTCAGAGTTACAATTTAA
>JAWWEE010000040.1:21687610-21714670 GCA_035221455.1 Xenops minutus | reverse complement strand
GCGCAGCTGCGTTTTCAGCAGCATGGCCTCAATGCTGGTGATTTCTGCCTGTTCAAGGACAGACACATTTGACACGTTTGTCAAATGTAACACCACCACATCAGTCATGCCTTGGCTGAGATAAAGATGAAGTGAGGCATCCAAAATCCAGACAGAAAAGCAGCATAATGGAAGAAAAAAAATATGCTACAGAGTTTTAACAGACTAATAATAAAAAAAAATTAATTTACTCCTTTATGCACAATTTTTTACTTTTACACTGAAGATCATGACCTAGTACTAATGTGGATACTGCAAACTCACAGCACCGAGGACTAGACTCTGAGTAACAGAAAATTTAAGACAATTCAGAAAATATGGCCATGGTTTTGTCTAGCTGAGTCCTGAAAGCTTCCAGTGTCAGAGATTCCAAACTCTCTCAGGGAACCTCTTCCAGCACTGTATTACATTCCTGCTGAGGAAAGTCTTCTAATTTCCAGGAACAAAAGTCAGAGAAAATCAGGATGCAACACAAGATTCCCACCGTTAAGCACCCCAAAGCTGAACAGTAAGAAAACTATCAATAAAACAGAGGAAAGAAGGCAGAGTAATCAGAGTAACTCACCCAGGTTAGAGGTGGCGTGGTTGAGCTTAGCAAAGGGTAAGGATCTGGGTTAATTAATCCTAGTTTTACAAAGCCTCCCATAGTTTTGGAGTATCCCTGAAATAAAAAAGTATCATTAAATATAATAAACAGTTGAAAATTAGGTATTTCTGCTTAGTTTGAATGTAGCGATATGACATAACCACGGCAGCGTTACATGTTATTCTCTTGGGAAGTCAGCCACAATCACTTCATGCCAGTGGGGTTACTGCAGCAGAATAATGCCTTCCCCAGCCACTCTCCAACCCTCCCCTACTTTTCAATACCCTCTTACTTATTCTTCCATCAATATTCCATGGCAAGTGCCATTGGTTCCTGAGATCAAAGGGCTCAGCTGGCCAGCCCTAGTTCAAACTCCAGCATGTCATTACAGACAGGGTTGTATCAGCCAGCTGGCCCGTAAACAAGCTACCAAATACAGAGAGCTCAACACTGAACTCTTCCCATCCCAGTTTTACACCACTATTACTGTATCACAGATCAGATACACTGATTTTAAAGATAAGAAATGTGTGTTTGTTTCTCTCCCTCAGGAATATCAGAAAGACTAGCAGGACAGCAGCGGAATGGTATTTAAAATAAACTACAAAGGCTGCAATAGTCTGCACAATAAAAGAAGTCTCAGTTGATTTCTGCTTACTTTTGTTTGTATTCCCTTAACTCTCCCACACTGCTGCTACATACCTGAAAATACTTACATGCATGTGACTAGAAACTCTAAAAATGAAGACTGGTGGAAATCAAGTACTCTGAAAAAGGGCTAATTATAATAAGGAACCACTTCCACTAGCACTGTATTATCAGCTCGGATGGCCTTGCAGTGACATCCTTCTCTGTGACACCTGTTTTTAAATTTACTCCATTAGCTATCTAACTTGATCTATAAAAGGCACTTTGAGATGATTGCTGCTGCACTGAACAGATTGCTTTCTGCTCTGCAGAACAGCAGCATGCACAAAGAGCCAATACTACCTTCTGCCCTGCTCAGCACTATGTGCTGGCATATAGACACCACACAGGTAGAGGTATGGCAAGCTCTTCCACACAAACCTACCAACATTACCCCAAACCAAAGTGCTGGGCCTGCTTTGGGGGTTAAGAAAACAGCACTAACCATAGAAACAGCATTCTTGCAGCACACTGACAACTACTTGTCATGTCACCCTGACATTTTTGTAGTTTCTTGTGCTAACACTTTTACAAAAGAAGAAAGCTTTACCAGGCACCAAATGGAAGAGTAGATACTGTCATATTAAGATGTCATGATGAGATAGATGCCTTCCACATACTTTTAGCTTCTGAACAAGAGATCGTATCTAGACTGACAAAGAGAGAGCTATTGCAATTTGTAACCCTTATTCCCCCACACTGGCCTTCCATCTTCTTTTGCTAAGCAAGCCTCTCTCCCTCACAGAAATAAAAAAAAAATACTCTTGTATTGCAACAGAGGAATTCTGACAGAAAGGACATACACATTCCTCAGGCCGTGGACAAATAACAGTAACTTAAACTTTGACATAAACTTTAACTCAATAGACATATTACAACATCCATAAAAGCTTTTTTTCAACTTTAAATATGGTTTTAGGTTTATTCCTTCATAATGTACCATAATGTATATTGACTGACAAAATAATAATAATAAAAAGGAAATCTGAAAGAAAAAAGTATATTTTCGTTCTGCTTTGTGCACCTAACAAACAAAAGGAGAAGAGTCAGTCAGAAGGAAAACACATTTATTTCTTAACATTTTACTTAGCTGGCCAAAATTATAGAGATTCTCAAATTCATGATTTCTAGTTACTCAATGAAAAACTTTCTCAGCTTCATGGAAAACCATAATTTTCTGTAAGATTTTTACCTTATGTTTTTCATTGGAATATAAGCAAAAATATATAAGTACAAATTTTTATCAAATTAAAGAGAATAGATCAATTCTTAAAAACACAAAACATCACACAAACCCATCAGAATCACTTAGTTTTTCAAAAATCTTCTATTGATCTGACACCAAACAGAGCCAGAATAATAAAAAAAAACCAAACAAACAAACAACACAGATACAGACTACACAAGCCCACTGACCAGCTGTCTAAAACCAGTAAAGCTTTCTTTCTGGTTTGCAACAAACACCTGTTAAACACAGCAAGTAAAGCTACATTCAAAAAAATGAGATAAGTCCTTTCAGTTGTCTCTCAGCTGGGATAGTATAGAGCTCATAAATAGCAAGTGCAGAGCTTTAAAAGGCTGAGTTTTAAATACACAGTTTTCTTGAAATTACAACATTCACTTTTTGAGGAAAAGAAGAATCGTTAATAATAACACCAACAACCTACTTTGTATCTTAAGGTGCCTCTCAATAAAGTGCGAGCTGTCTGAATACCATATGGCTCAGCATATTTTGTACTGTCTCTGTTAGGAAAACCTTCAAGATTTAATCCTGGGAAAAAATCCATCGGAGTAACAGAATCCAGTAATGCTCCTCCAGCTGGAATATTGATAATCTAAAGTTTGTGAAAGAGTAAATAAGCAAATATTATTTTCGTGCACTTATTCAATTTATTTCAGAACACAAAAGATAAAGTATGTTCAAAAATAGAAAAAAAACAATTAGTGTTTAAGGTGCAAACAAAGGCCCAATCTACATTATGAAGGGAGATGCTACCCCCCAGGCACCCAGCTTTTTGGTCAAATCATTTATTATCTTGGGATTTTTATGGGGAAGGAGAAGGCAAATATAAACAATGGTGGGGATTTGCTTCTTCTCATTTTAAAGATTACAACAAATCAGGTGATATCACACTGATATAAAATTGCTGCCCATGTGTATCTTTACTTGAGGCTACAAAGCACAGAGAGAAAACACCATTGAAGAGAAACAAAAAAGGCATTGACTAGTTCTCTTAGCACTCCCAAGCACAGCCTTGAACTCTGCTTCCTTCAAGCAGCTAATGCCCAGATCTGCTATGCAGCATCAATAAAAACTCATTTTCTGACTTCTGAGCAAAGGGGCAAGGTTTGCTAATAGAAGAAATACTAAAGCAATGAAGCCTGCAGCAATGCCAAAAGATCTTGTTGTGTTTGCTATGCAAGATAGGTGTGGCAAAGAATTTTACACAATGGTCAAAGACAGATAAGTATTTAGTGGCAAGGAGAAAAAATTGCAGAATTTACTGACAAGCTTGCCTAGTGCTCTCATAATGAATCATCCATATGCATAATCTAATTTTTCCCAGCAATGGATGAACCAGATCAGAATTAAATCAGAAACACTTTCATATTCTCCAAGAAGCCCTTTCATCTTAAACTTATACTATGTGTTGTTGATTTTTAAATAATGATCCAATGTACCATCCCTGAATTTCTTCTTTCTTACTCCAGTAAGAACAGTAGAACAACAAAATGTCACAATAAAATATCTCAAAATATTTCTAAGTTTTGCAGATAAAAGAGTTTGAGCAATTAGCTAAACTTTACAGTTGTTATACCAGGCAATCTCCTTGACAATTGCAGTAACTACTCTGAGCAAGTGACAGTGGAAGCAGATAGCACTAGAAAGCAGGAATGTGATAACAGCTTGCAATAGCTTTGCACAAATCAGTTACAATCTTTCCATAAAACAGATGCAGTGACATTTGAGAAGTTGCACAAACAGCAAAACAGGGCATATATAAAACACAAGAAAAATTATTTCACGAAGCCTACTCAGTATTACAGATTGCACCAAAAGAAAAAGAAATCAGGAGTTCTGCTATACACTGTGCAAGTACAAAATGAAGCTGTTTGGTTTATGACCATGACTATATAGAAAAGCAAGTAGAAGGATGCAGTCTCACCTTTGGTTCACAGCGCCAAAGGCAGGGAAATTAAGTGGCAAAAGCAACAACCAACAGGGATGGAAGCTGAACCCAGAAAACCAACTCCAACCTATTGCTTTAGTCATGAGAACACATGCCTTCCTTGCAATCAATTTCCACATAGTAAGTAAGAATTAAGCTGGTAGCAGCCAATCACCATCATGCTCCAAACACAGGACCAAGTGATGTATGCAGCCGGCTTAGGCACCTGACTGCCTGACTGCCACTGGCTTCGAAGTAAACACAGCACCTTACAAATCCCAATTCCCTCCTTAGCCCAATACCACCTTCTTTGTCTGCCTTTAAATAAAAACGTTGCTTCACCTCTCCATCTTTCAAATACGTAGCAGACTGAACTGTATTTAGCAACACTCCTTGTGGACTCCAGCTGAACTTGTATCTCAGAGGATTGTCAGAGTGCTCCGGAGCTGGTAGGCCACCGCAGAAAGATGTGTAGGATATAACCTGTTAGATTTATCCACAGGAAAGAAACAGTGAAGAGAAGACAGACCAGGATACAAACGGTGCAGAACTGCCCTGCAGAATCCCCATTAGTTCTTAAAATTTCTGTTGACATTATCCCCCAAAAGGGCCAAATCAGAAGAATCTACAGTGGAGAGGGGAAAATAAAATTTCACTGAGCAACAGTGTCAAGCTGTCCCACTACAGGCACTGTCCATAAAGGAGAGGAAACCACAACATACACTGGGGCAAGGCCACCTTAGTTGATGGTCTGACCAACTGAAACAGCAGTTACCAAATTCCAAGCATCAGAAAAAGTAAAATGTCCAGAGTCTGTTTCACATCAGGTGGGGTTAGAACAACAACTCACTAATATAATCTTGGCAGAACTACCCGCTACCTGCTAATCTTACCGTAGCACCAACTTCTTTTGCCTTGTCAATGCATTCCATTGCCAACATATGGTCAAGACCAGGATCCAAACCCATTTCACTGACAACCATAATACCAGCAGCTTCTACACTAAAAATAAGAGAAATACAGAGCCATCAGAATATTCACTATTACTGGGCTTTTATTTTGTAAACCTGTCCAACAAAGGCCCAGTGAACCTTCCACACAGTAAATTCTGGGCTCTATTTGCAGCTTGTGGATGCCAAAAAAAAAAAAAAAGCACACAAAACCAGAAGTAGATATCAAATCCTGAACAGTGACAACTGCCTAAGAGTCTTCTATCTTTTGTTTCTCTTACTTCACTGCAGCACCTAGGGGCTGGTGGAAAACAAAATTCCTAACAGCTGCTCCATATCTCACATTCTCCTGGACACTGCTATAACGCAGGAAGGCAGTAATGCAGAGGGCAGCACAGCGATAGTCAAAACTGCCCTGAAGAGCTCCTGTAGGGGAGAGAGATTGAAAGATCTACTCTCCCAAATTAAACATATTTGTGTTTTTGAGCTTTTTTTTTTCCTAATAGTTGCCTACACTCCCAGAGGAGCTCACCTATCACCACAAACTGAGAATTTATTTTATTTTCAAAATCACTTTGTGTTTTGACAAATGAGAAGTATCTTTTCTTTTTTTTTTTTTTTTTTTTTTTCTGACAGCATGCCATGACATCAGCAAGAAGGGCAGGAGAGGCCCCTAAATCTCTCTCACTGTCTGCAACACTGGTCTTCTACTTGTCTAGCTTTTTCTGTTTTATCGTTTGCAAAGACACAGCATGTACAATTCTCTTCTCACTTGAAGATACTTCATTTTATCCAGTACCATGACTAAGAGGAGCACCTAGATGAAGCTCCATGCCCAATATAACTTCCAGGCACACAATGGACAACAGATAGACCTGTCACCAATTTGAGAATAACACAGTATGCTATGCAAAAGAAGACCATGAAAAAGATTACTGTAGATACAATAAGTTAAGAATGGGTTTTTATTAGGGGAAGGTGAAGGATGACAAATAAACTTGCTGGTAGAACAGGATAGCCCAGCTGCTCAACTTGAATATCAGCCCAGCTCAAACATTCCAACAGGTATGAGGGAGGAGGAAAAGGCACATTAACATGAAATAAGATAATGCATGCAGGAAAGTAAATTCTAGTGTTTATAGCACTAGTATAACCAGGCTGAGGTATACACTTATTTCTCCACTTTGCCACATGCACCTTTGGAGAAAGGTACTTAATCTTCCAGCACAGAAAGGAAAGAAGAAAGAATGCGTAAAATAGTAATTCACACCAAATGTTGCAAGTGTAACGGACTGCAAAATATTCAGATAATGCACTGAAGAAGAAAGCAACACCAGTGAGATGCTACTGTCACACCTACCTCTCCTGGAGTTCTTTCATAGCTGGTGTTAAGTAGCTGGCTGTTACCAAGTTCACTTTGTTGTCAATACATTTCTTAGCAACGAAAGGATGTGCTGAATAAGGCAGCAAACTACAAATGAAGGAGAATTATGCAACATCAATATTCAACCAGTTACTTATGCTGTCACTGGAAAGACAATCACAAATGTTTTTTGTATGCCTACAAAGAGCTCAAGTAATAGCTCATAAAACCAGTCACACCCCTCAGCAGTTTTGTATCCACACAAGTGAAGAGCTACCCTATCAGGACAGCATTGTTGTATGCACTCAGAACAGGGCACCAGACAATAGGGAAGTCATTCTTGAAACAGCATCTTTTGTCACACTTCTCTGTAAACCACAAACCACTGACCTCTTCCCAAAGCCACCTTCTAAACAGGTATGGCTGCAAAACCATCCTTGAGAAAGCCTGCATTACAAAGCTCTTGCTGAAGTACTTTGTGAAAAGCATGCTCTACATGGAAGGGAAACAACACTCATGACATCCGTGGCAAAAGAAACAAAATGGCAAGGACTATGAAATCATTTCTTTCCCTGTATCAATACCTGGAATGAATTCTTTCTTAATGAGATATTCAGGAGAAATGACCAAGGTGTCAGAATTTGGCCTCCTTCTGTGAACATGCAAATTTGATCCCAGGGACATAAATGCTTCTGGATACAACTGGACCCTCACACTAAGAAGAAGTCCACGTAAGTAGTAAACACTTCCAAAGAGATGCTGCGGACAAAAACCCTTTTAAAGTCCTGATTTCATGCTACATGACAAGGCAATGGCCAGTTAGAGCTACTTACACATACAAATATGACACCACTTATTGGCCAATAAAAAGAAAGTTGCTGTATTGATTTAGGTCAGTTAACTAGGAAAAAGTAACAGCATGAATTAGTTTTGAGCCTATCATGCTTTACAAGGAATTCTGACCTGATCACAAGGTCGTGTTTCTTCACCAGAGAGGACAGCTTTTCCTCGTGCTTAAGGACATCCATATGAACTGAAGTAACATTGCTGTATTTTTTTGTCAGTTGTTCAAGTTGGTCCTTCATGACAGATACTGTTTTAAGAGTAAAATGTATAAACCATTACCTAAAGATGAAGCTAAGTCCAAAGCACACCCATGTATAATTGTGCTATACTTCCCAAATAAAAACAGTTGCATGGATATTTTTCTTTGCTAACAGTTGAAAGAGAAATCAGGCACCTTACTTCCCCTATAGTAGTCAATTTTATTATCAATTGCTGGTGTCAAACCAGTTATAACTCAAGAATAAGAATCTATAAATATACTTACTCTCAAAAGTAAAGAACCACTCACTGCTAAATTGTATAATAAGAACAGACTTGAAACCTATTAGCAGCTTTGTGGGAATACTTAACAAAAATTTTAACTGCAGTTTTTCCCATCAGCAGACTAAATCAGCACAAATTATCCCCATAAAACTAGAAGTTATCTCCCTTCTTTTCAACTTTAATGTGTTGCACTGACTTTTGAGAGAAGATTGCAGTAGAAAAATTGCATGCCTAAGAAGTTTCAAAAGTAAACTGTGTTTGGATTAGCATCATCCTGCTGAAAAACAACCATTTGCAATTAGCATGACAATTTATCTTGAGGCCTAAAGTATTTTAGGTCACTACGTAACACATTTTTCCCTGGTTCTAAAATGGTTCTTTCTCTAACGTGGCCAAATAAATGCAGAGGTGAAGTAAGTATTCAACCAGTTTTTTACAGTAGTAACTATTTTTGCAAAAGCTCGGACTGCTTCACAGAAAAGCAAGAAACTGACTAGAAGTCCAGAAGGGGAAAAAGCCTAAAGAGGAAAATTTACTTTTCTTTTTCAGGCTCTGTTTTGTTTAAGTGAGACAGGAAAACATTAACTAGTTTCAAGGTCTAGATGAACATGCAAGTTGAACACAAACACATAAACAAACACGTGCTCAGAAAAACTTACTCCATCCCTCATTCCACATAGCCATACATTCATAGATAAATCTGGTTTAAAAAGAAATCTTTCAAAAACTGTTTCAATACACTTTAATAGAATTCCTATTTACAGCAAAGAACAGAGTAATAGCTTAAAGCAAAAACAATTCGTATCATTCACCATTTTTTAACATAATGAAGATAGAAACATTATGTTTTATCTTACTTCAAACATGACTAAAAAGCCCAGATGCAATCAGACTAGTTTTAATATTTACCTATGGCTCAGCTCTACCAATTATGCATCTGATAATATTATAACTAAATGGGATAAATCCAGTCTCTGACTGCCTTCACTTCACTAGCACTATAAGGAAAGCAGAACTGAAAAAGAGACCCACAACAACACTTCCAATATTTGCCACATCTCACTGGTTTCCTGTCCCAGCTCACCACACTGCCAGCACAAAACAGAGAGAACACAACCAGGAAAAACTAGTGGCTAAAGAAAGCAGCAGGTGGGGTGCAGGCTTATGCAGAATTAAAGGCATCTGTACCTCTGAATTTGGGCCTTATTTCCTTACGGCCTTTCTACAGTCAATGGGAAATAAACACTGTTGAAGGCTGATTCTCCATACCCTACTAATCAAATTGTGCTGAGAAAACAGAGCTAGGCAAAATTATCTACAAATTCAAACTAAAAAAAGTTGATTACATGAAAGTTTCCCACTTAAGATTTACAATATTTGGACTTAAAGTGATGTAGCCTAAGAGTAGGAAACCAAACATGGCACTGTGATGTGTATTTTGTGCTTTCCGCACCTACTTGCCTGCTGTCAAATATTAAACAAGTAATATCTTTGTGTCTCTTTCCTTCTGAGCTTTTTTGTGTGTGTGCTGTAGAAACTGCATGTTTTTAAGCCACCCAGATAAGAGGCACCTGCTATGTTTGCTCAGTGCTTGGCAAAGCAGATCTTCCAGTTCACCTGGTTTCCCTTTCTGTTACTGTATTGCAGGGACTAGATGCACTCTTTGTACTGATGAGGGGATATTCACTGCACATTGCTGTAATCCTTCCCTGCTCACTGCCTCAGACAGTGCTGATAACTGGCGTGCAGACTTTCTAGAGTTCCCCTCTTCTTCCTAGTAAATCTTCTCTCAGAGGTTAAAAGTACTATGGTTATCACCACAAAGGGTAGCAAAAGCAGACATGGATGAAAATAGCATGAAGGGGAAAAGAACAAAGCAACAATAAAAATCAACAGAAATACAACTCTAAATTTTAAGGGAAATGGCTCTCCAGCAAAGTATCTTTCAGGCAATCCAGCTCTTGTTTTAAATCTGAAGTCACAGAATTAGGATGGAGTCATCATTAAGGGTGCAGAAAACAGTTACTGAGATACCCAGCCTGAAACATGCCACAGATAAAACCAAAACAGGAATAAACAAGCAGGACTGTGGAACTACGAGGAAGGTCGGGGTCTGAAGTTTTACCACCACAACACCAGTTCTAATGGCAAAGACTTCACTCATGCAGATGTCTCTAAAAACATATTCATCTTCTTGTGTGAGGCTGAAAACACAGTCAAACACCAACAAAAGTGACTGACTAGCTACAAAAACAATCCCAAGCCCAAAGCAGGTTAGAAGGAAAAATACTACTAATTTCCCTACAGGTTACAAATGCAAATAGTAAACTTTTAAGGTGGCTATGTCATTTTCAAACCAATTACATAAACTGAAAATGCTCACAGAGCTACAAAATCCTTTTCTGCTGTGCATAACAAAGATTTTCTTTATCTGTTCTCAGAACCACATCCATTTATTATTTATGAGAAAGGTTCTGCCATGTTAGCAGGTTTCATTAAGACACAGTTTTGCAATGAAAATAAACAAAGTCTTACGTACCAACTGTGATGCCAATGTTGGAATCTCTAGTGAGATATTCAAGTACAGGGCCAGAAACATAGCCAGATCCGAGCAATAAAACCTTCTTCTCATTACCCATCTTCAGCGACTGAGCCTGTTCCCTAGAAGGTGTTACAGGCAAAATTAAAAACCACACAGAAGGAAACTGTAAGCTGCTAAGGTTAACAAAAGAAGTATGTTTTAGTAAGTCTACAAAGTAAGAGCTCTATTCAGACCAAGAGTCAAGCTCCTAACTATCTGATCCAGGACTGTCTACTACTGCTTCCATTCTTCTGCTGCATAACTTCTAGTTTCTTTCATACAACATAAACATGATCAAGCACATCAATATATCCATTGCTTTTCCAATTGCTAGTGGCTGTTCATCAAAATTTTCCTCAGATGTATTTTTCCCAGTGGCCAAATTCCTGTAACCTGATCACTTGAGGACCACCAAGCTGTCTGTGTCATGCTGGGCTGTCAGAAAGGGATTCCAGTCTCTGTCTCACTCCCTTTACATCACAGGTAATTGTTAAAGTGCACAAAACCATCCTGGGGAAAGTGTATTCTGTGTAAGTTATATTAGGTTCATATTAGTCTACCATAGAATATGACAGTCAAAAAAAGTCAAATGAAAGTTAATGCTCAATTAAGAAATTATCATTGTAGACAAGGACTCAAGATTTGAAAACCACCACAGAGTGTTTCAACCAAACTACTGCTACTCTCATAAATAAATGTAAGTAGCTCTCCTGTTGACTTTCAATATAAAATGTATTCACATCTGATTTTGCTTATCTTTTTGCAAACCAGAATAACGTAATTCAGCAGTTGTTTAAATATGCACTCAGAAATACATGAATTATAGTAGAAAAACACATCTAGGTTGTTTATAATTATTTTTACTTTTAGCTTAAATATGTATTCAGCCATAAAATTAGGATTGTAAAACTTTGTCTAACATATAACTATGTAAGATTATGGCAAAAATTATTTGCCAAGTAAAGTCCTTAAAGCACTATTTATTGTTGAAGAAAGAGAAGCTGTTCATTACCCTAGAGTTTAATCTAATTAATGGAGATTACGGTTTTGCTTTTCTTATCCCATACCCTGAAAATAAATGTCAATAAATACATAGGACATCAAAGATACAGACCTATGTGAAACTTCATAAGCATGTACGCAAGTTGCTCAATTTCCCCTTTATCCACTAGGAGTTTATACAGGCATTGTGGACTATGCCACAAAAAGAATCCTGACCTCTAGCTGACATGCTCAAGTCCACTCTCCTTAAAGCTACTGACCTTAGAAGAGGACTAATAATATGTCTACTAAATAGCATTTGGTTCAGATAATTTTGGGGCTTCACACAGCATGCATAAGTCAATTTTTGGTTGCATTTTTTTCAGTTCAAAAATGACCATAACAATGATGGATAATCTTGCAGCCTGTCAGAGCAATACCTAA
This sequence comes from Xenops minutus, assembly GCA_035221455.1. Taxonomy (NCBI): domain Eukaryota; kingdom Metazoa; phylum Chordata; class Aves; order Passeriformes; family Furnariidae; genus Xenops; species Xenops minutus. The sequence goes on along the minus strand of JAWWEE010000040.1, from coordinate 21,702,540 downwards.
CAGCATGACAGCAGCACTATTGTCCAACCTAAAGCATGGCCTGAGGTATCTGAGTACATACAGCGGAACAAGGCTTAGGGAACAATAACATGGAAAGACTGCTAAGTGAAGAGAGTTAAATCAGTGTCAAATACAACAGTGTCATCTGTCTGAAGCATATTCCAGCCAACGATAAAACTACACAAAAATTTAATTACTCTCCAAAATTTAAAATGTTCCATCTTCCCTTCCTTCTATTTCAGGCTTAATTAATTTTTTTAAAGCCATTCTTTTCAGTTCATTAAATCTGAATGGTATGTATCAATGCATGAATTCTCTATCTAAATTATTACTATAGGTTACTGTAAATTTTTACCTTCATAAAAGTTTTACAGATTTGATTTTAAAACAAAAAAGTCAAACTGTGATTTAATATATTCACTAAAAATCTCCTAAGCTCATCATATCCTTTCATATTGAAAACCTCAGGACTTTCCTCCTACTACTACCAATTCTAATAGAACACCTTCCACAGCTACACACTCATGGGAAGGGTAAGAGAAAAATACCTCTTCACCTTTTAGAGAGCAGAAGTAGTATGCAGCTTGGAATGCTGATGAAAGGGAGAACTTTCTGTATGAAACCAAGCTGGATTTTGCAATCAAACTTATTCATATTGATAAAAAGAAACTTTTCCAGTGTCTAGAATGAGGTCACACTTGGACCCAACATAGCATATCTATGCTAGGACAGGCAAAAACATAAGCTGCAAAATGACCTATGCAGTATGGGAACAAAACCTACACAGCTCCAGAAAAGAACATTTCAGATTATGCCTATTTTCCATATATGAGTTAAAATAATTCAGTTATGTTAGTCTACGAACAAATAACAGTAATACAGTCTACATTGCACATGTGACATGCCATTGAAGCTGTGGATGAGAAACCAGCAGCAGTCAAGAAGTAATTAAAGGTGTAAAGATGGAGATGAGTCTAATGGCACCCAAGACAGTTCAGTTCATATGGTCTGGCTGTCCTATGTTTGAAATGCTCACAGACTTGAAAGGGTATTAGCAACTAGTCTACATAGAGCCCTCAGAAACTGAACTGGACACAGTGTAATACTTTGTCACAATAATAACAAAGCACATAATTCCTACAGGCTCTGAGCGAGAGCCTATCTCCAACTAAACCATCACACCTTAACCAGTAAAACCCGCTTTTCATTTGCATCATTTCCAAAATTTGCAAAGGAGGGTATTGTTAGCAGGTCCCATTTTTCCAACAGCTAAGTGAAAAACACCAATGAACAAATGAAAATCATATGCAACACCAAGATCTGCAGAAATATCAAAAGTCTCCCCACAAAAACCCCCTTTAGAATGAAGTCTCCAGATTCTCAGAGTATTTCACACTACCTAGTTCACTGCAAGCAATTAAGGAGGAAGCAAAAAAAAAAATCAGATCATCATGCTGTGTGAGGAAGAAGAAATTTGCTCTTGAGACAGCCTCTTGAGAGGGGGTCTATCAAACCGCACACAACAGAAATCACGGTGAGCTGAAGTCTTTGAGAAGCAAACAGGATGCTACTTTGTGGGGAAAATGCACGTATAGTTCATCATACACAAGTTCATAATCAGAATTCCCAAAGTTCTTCAAGGAAATTGGAGAGGCTTGGGATGCAGAAGTTAACACACCATACCTTTCGTGCATAATGCACACAGTGCTTATGGTCAGACCAATTTAAACTTTTATATGATGTACAGTGCAGCTGTCATTGACCATGAACTTGAAACCAGAGGTATCCACTTTTGTCAAATTAGCATTTTTCATAGGTAAATTATAGGTGTTTGTTAATAGTAGGAAGCAAGGGGAAGTGAAGAGATATCCATGTTCATTATACTTTTGTTAGGTTAATCCACTTAATGCTACCACTGGCAGATAACTACCGACACAGGGTTTGGACAAAGTGGTAGCTAAAGCTGTAGCTACAGAAATATAATGAAAAGTCTGAGAGTCTCACAGAATCTCCTGAGTACATCCAGTCACGGAACAATGCTACACAGTACAGCACTTGAGCCATTCAAGATGTAACTAGATTCAAGGTATATTTGAGAGCCTTTTGCTTTCAGACATTCCTTTCAAATGACTGTATGTTACATCCATTTCAAAAGGGCAAGGAGTAACAGAGTAATATTTGCATGTGGCTGTTTTCTGCCCCTTTCTGGTAAAAGAGTTCTCATAACTCAAGAAAGAGAAAAATGACCACTTTCTCAACTCCAATATAAGTTATCAACACATGTTAATGATTTAGGCAATGTGCATGAAGAAATAAGGAAATCATCAAGCATCAGACTTAGACACAGTGTAATATAGATGCATTCCACTGAAACACAAGAGGAAATAAATGCAAAAGGAGAGACAGAATGCAGACAAGGGGGGGATTTTAAAAAGCTATGCATTACCTGCTCTCTCTCAGTTTCTGGATATATTGATACTTAGGTGTCAGTGAGCCATTGGATGCAATCACTGCCTGAAAGTATACAAAACAAATTTTGAGGGTTTATCCATCTATACTTTTGAAAGCAGAAGAAGACAAGGAGAGTGCCAAATTACAAAACTTACATCTCTAACAACAGGTGAGTAATTCTGTTTTTCAAGAGGTTCTGAGCCTTCTGATAACAGCTGTGGAGATAAGTTATTTCAACTCAGGTAATTTATTACCCATTATTTTTCAAAGTAAACCATCAAGATTTCAAGCAACATTTAACTGCATGCAATAATACCAATATCTTATAAATTTTAAATTCTTCTGGCTGCAATCAGTGTCACTTGACTTTTAGGAAAATACAGGAATTCAAATAGCAGTCTGACTGTGAATGACTCTTGAGTGTCCAAAAAAATCAGTTTTAGACATCTACTGCAGGGTTCAGAAGCAATGAACTACCTCCCAGAGCCTGTTTCCTGCCTACAGAAAGTGTTCTTGACAAATCCCTAAGACATCCAGGTCATTAATGTCTCATTCACATTGTGTTTGAAAGGATTGACTTCAAAAGCTTTTTCCTTTTTTTTTTTTTTTTTTGAAGTACAAAGTCAGTTATGTTCTACAGCAGATTGTTTTTGATTGTATACAGGAGACCAGAAAAGCAACAAACAAGAAGACCAAAGCCCAAGTCTTTTACCTTCTTGTTGGACACATAAGACCTTACCATCTCTTCAACATAGGGGAAAAGCATATCACCAAAGTACTCTGTTGCTTCTATAGGAAGCTGAGCTGGCAGATTGTCAATGGAACACATCAGGATCCCTGAGCCTTCAACACTGAAAGAGAGAACACAGCTCTTCTAAACTAATTCTTGGTACCTGAAAGGTACCACCTTACAGAAGTGTTTGATTTTTCAATATAATGTTTTACTGTACAGATTACAATGGAAAGTAATAAAAAGTATGGGCTCTCCCACCTGTCATGAGTAATATGCTGATCAGCATCATACATACAAAATGGATTGTCAATTGTTGTACATTCTGTCATAAATTCTATAGATCCTCCAGTGTCTGCTGAAATGTCACATATTGCCAGAAGTCTAAAGCAATTAAACAAAAAAGACAATGGAATAGAGCATTATACAAATTACTAAGAAACACAGATATAAAAGACCAATGAACAGGCAATAAATTTGAGAAAATTTATCCAACTTGTAAACTCATTCATCTTAACCAACTTAGAAGTCAACAAAACACAAACAATGAAAGGTAATGGAAATCTGGCTGTACTGTTTTCATCAGATTTGCATTCACATTAACAGCATTCATATTTCATGTGTAACTTCTCAAAGACTGGGAGAATCCATTCATCCACCATCTCTTCTCTCTACACCATGTGCTGCCAACACCTCTCATTCATTATCCATCTACAAATTCCCTCAAGCTGTCCCTGAGAAAGAAATGTGTCAAGAGTGGGCAGAGAAGAGACAAAGACCTGTTTCCTCAGGAGGATACATTTTCATGTCCTCCCCAAATACATGCCTAGGTCAGTCTCACAGAGAACTATTACAAGGGCTATTAGAGAAAGGGTAGCTCCCACCCACACTGAAAGGAGACTAACCACTGCTTTGCACCCCACATTCCATTCTTCATGCTATTCAGGTTTGTGAAGCATTTCCACCATCTGCTGCAGAAATATGAGGTGTTTAGGAACAATTAACTGAACCTGTAAAAGCTAAATGACAGGGTTGGAAGAGCTTTCCCAAAAACTCTGCTCAGGCAGAGAAACATCTAGCAATATTGGTGCAGTAGGTACATTTCCAGATACAACACTGTTTGTACTGGATTATGCACGAGGATCAATGGCAGAACTACCTCAGCTGATACCTGTTAATTATTTGTACTGTGATATTTTCAAAAATTCCAAACTGTGAAAAGAAGACTGCAAAGCACAAAGGAACAAAAGCAGAATCAATAGGACACTGTGAAACATATAAGAAGAACAATAAAAGAAACGGAATCATTTACTACATACTATGGTGAAACCGCCTAATATTACAACTTAATCATGGTGCTGCAGAATGGCTACAAGTGAAATGAGGTGTCTTACTTGTGTGGCAACTCAGGACAGCCCTCTGTTGCACCCTCAGCAGATCTAACTGGCACGAGCAGCTTCTGAGTATCCTGTCGACTTAACAAGCGAGGAGTATGTTGTTCCCAGTATATGCCATTAATTAAACAAGTTGTGTAGGGTGCAACCTGCAAAGAAAGTTACAGATGCCTGATGTTCTCATCTAGTACTTTAAGAAGCTGAAAGCACATGGTCTAGCGTTTTAAGTTAATGCTCTTTCTAATGGTGAATATGCAAAAGTGTAGTAACTACCAACACTCTGTGGAAAACCTTTCATGAAAGAAGAGAAGAGATGCTCACATCAATGTGAAAGCGAGAAGTGTAATTTTCTGGATGTTTATCATAATCTGCTGGATCATATATTCCATCACGTTTCCTCACAAGATGATGGTGGCGACTTAACACTGTCCCATAAACTTTTCTGAGGTCTGAAGTTAAAAAAAAAAGGAAAAAAAAAAAAAAGAGGAAAAAACTTTGCCGTTATACTTGCATAAAAAGGCTTCCAGTGTTTTCAAACACTTTATTGTCAGAGCATACCTCCAGATCTGGAAACTTCCTTTAACTCATGTGGTTCCACAAACTCACACGGAAGGGCATTGAACATTTCTTGAGCACCCTGAAACCAGGAAGTAGGATTCAGAATAAGCAGAACATAATTGTAATGTAACACTGCTTATTTGGTGTTTGAAAACAAATATAAAAATGCTGTGCACAATTTGACAGTCCTGCCAAAGAACATCTTCAGAGATGCACACACTTTTTCACACATACCCCTGCTTACCTGAAACCAAGCTGCCTGAGTATTACATGCAAGGAATTGACATCATTCCCTACTTATGCAGAATGCCTGACCCACAATCCAATGCCTGGTTCATATTTCTAATGGCTGAGCAGGGAGGCCTCAACTCAGCCACAACAGATGGTTTTGCTGCCAGTCTAAGGAGCAGTTTCTCTTTAGGGAAGACCTCCAAAGCCACTCCTCATCAACCAGGCTGTTCTAAAGGCCAAGAACAACAAGACTTCCCCAGTGAACTATGATCACAAACACGAGCTTTTCAAACACACCATCCTTCAGTCTAGAAAGAACATATGTATGTGGTAAGTGGTTTCACTTTATAGATGGAGCCTTGTTAACTGATCTTTGTTGCCACAACCAGGAGTAAACCTCTACCCTATGTCACAGAAAATAGCTCTAAAGTTCGGCAGGTCAATTCAATGCTAAACAGATACAAAAACTCAGCAAGTATTGGAAAGAAATAATTCTTTCCCCCATACTTTAATGGGGTGCTTCAACAAAACCTTGTCAGTCAACAGTGGGGAGAGAGTAAGATAGAAATCATGCAGGCCAGAAAGGAGAGAGGAGCAGTAAGATTTGATCAATATTTCATGATAAGAAGTTAGTGTGTCAGCCTTTTCAGGCATGATCTCATCTTAAATGTTTTAGTTTATGGTACTTGAAAATTTTTGCTGGCAAAGGAAAATGCGAAGTCCAAGCAATCAAAACAAACTCATCAACCCATTTAACCTGGTACTTATCAAGTGCCAAGGATTTCTATTAACAATAACATAGCATTTCCTCTTGAAGAAAATTCTTACCTTAGAAACATTACCAGTGCCTGTAAACACAAATGTTAAGGGCCCCACTGACTTTGGCATCAATCCCAGTGAAATTTCATACCCGGCATCCCGTACTGCCTGCACAGCCTGACTGCTATTCCTGTAGTTATGTGCCATCCCAATGTGCTGAAATCAAAGGCACAGAACCATCAAGATATTTTCCACATTCAAATACAGGTAATCAGCAGATGCCCAAATGTACAAATACATATACATATATGCTTACCATGAAGGGAGTGTGATGTCCCAGGGCTAAAAAGCGTAACCCCAATCCGTGCAGAATGTTGATCATTCCTATTTTTCCAAAAACATAAAGATCAGACCATTGGTGTTAATTATGAATATGCACAGTTAGAAACTGAAGAGACTACTGAAGCCTAAAATCATCCTTGATCTTTTCCCCATGTTTAAATACTAACACTTTACTTCTAAAGGAAGTCTAATAAAACCAGAGAAGGAGAAATTCAGTAGCAGTCCATGACCTTAAACCTGCTCTTGGCCCACCTTATGCATATCAGCATTATTTAATACTCAGACATCCTTTTATGAGATGCATCCACATCACCAGATTCCAAAGAAGGAGATAATAGACTACCCTGAAGAAACAGAGTTAAAGTTCAGTAGAAAGGAATGAGAACCATGCCCCACAAAAGTAAGTTCAAATGTATTACAGAGTGACAAAGAGATGCCGTTAAAACTTTCAAGACTGACAGCAGCCTTTTTTTCCAAAAACCTAATAAGTTAATTTCTTGATATTTAGTCTGCTCCAGATTAGTTGAATGAACAAACAGGACTTCAAGACAACAAAAAATATCAGAATTGTCAGGAATCCATAGGAATATTTGACATGTAGTCTCATGAAAGTAGGAGGCACAAACCAGAGCGGAAAAAAGCTGTTAAAAGCAAGAATTAAAAGTGCAGGTAAAAACACATCACAAGCCTCAACTTTTAGGAAATACAGACAACCAGAAGTATTAGAGGAAGTCACTTGTTGCAAGCCTGCCTTTACTTTATGCACTATACCTGCTACACCAGCCCACTTTCCAAAGGCCACAACTCGCATTCCTTTATGATCAACCATTTTTTCATAGTCAAACAGTCGAATTTCCTGAAAACACATAGCAAACTGAGTATTAAATTTTTCAGTGAATGCGGTCAGTGGCACATTGCTCTCCCAGGAACTACTTTTTCACATGCCTTTGTCATCCTTCATGATAGAGTCTGATAGGTAATATAAGAAAGGCAATGAAATAATAACAAGATTTAAGTATAAAAATAAAAGTATAATGGTTGCACTGAAATCATGTTTTCAAGAGTCTCTGCACCACCTGTGCCTCTCCAACGTGCCACTCCAGATGCTGCAGGCCCATTCATATCCTCTGCCAAAACACTGCTCATTTCTGAGTGAACTGGCTGCCTTTCTCTGTAACAACCAATACACACTCCAGCTTAGTAACTTTCTGACAACTCTTCCTGCTCAGACAGAAAGAGCCTCTCTTGAGCACACCATGCTCACAACTCATCTGCCTTACTCACATGAACGGAGTAACACTCCAAGTACAAGATTCTCTGAGCAAGAAATACTCAGCTCCTGGAAAGAATACTAAAACCAGCCCTCATTAGCCAAATGTGCTACTGGAATGCACATGCTAGAAGTGACTGTACTAGGAAGCAAGCTTTTGATCACATTTTAATGCTTTTAAGCATTAGGTTCTGTTTCCACCCTATGCTAACTGCCAATGGTCTTCACTATGACACAATTTACCTGTCTTAAAATCTCATCCAAAAGGGGCATGTTTGCCTCTTGGGCTTTAATAGTGTGAGAGAAGAAGGCATAGTTCTTTTTAGGGATTAATTTGTCTTCTGGAGGTCTTTTCACACCTATTATCAGAGAAGCCTCAGAAATATCTTCTTGAATAATGGCACCTGCTTTAACATACTCCTACAAAAGAGAAAAATCAAAGTCAATTTTTCTGTGCTTCTTCATATTCAGATCTCAGCACATAAGCAAGTAACACAGAAGAAAAATCAATAATTCCACAAAGCAGAAACAAGTTACTGCATGTGCTACATTCATAAATCTCTTTGATAAAGAGGCATTAAGTAACAAACTGAATTACAATGCTATTATCCTATTATACAAGGTCAAAATATAACTATGTGTTAGTAAAATCCTTCATCTTAAATTTGCATGGTAAAAAATGATATTTTACTAAATTTAAAGTATCCTATAGTACTGCAATAACAGTCCTTCGCAATGTGCTGAAATACTTGGACATAAATTTAGAGAAATATAACAAATTAATCTGAAGACTGATGATATATGATTCTATAAAACTATGTAAGATTAAGTCCAAGTTGAAGAGAAACTTCTGAAGGAATGTTTTAACATAGTATGATCCGTGTTTTGTTGAAAACCAGCACTGTACCTTAATTAAGAGGTGATATATGCAAGTGATCACTAATTCCCTACTTATGTTTCAGTTTTTATCTGATTTCTTACAGCAGAGTATTACTGCTGCTACAAGAACTGTAAAAGCTCTCTGTCCTGAAGCTCATAGCATTAAAGAAAAAATAAAACTTCTCTCCTCATTTTATATGAGGAATGGGACTGAAGCAAGAATGGGATTCACCAGATTCATTCTTTTAAAAAATATGGCATTTTTTAGTCATTGCCTTCATACAAACAGAAGATAAAAAACACCAATGTTAAATGAATTCCCAAGTTTCTACTTCAAGAACACCTGGAACTTCTAGGGAGACTGATGACAGGAGGAGAAATTAATAAAAACAACTCCAAAAAGCACCACTGTGCCAACACTACATTAAAAGGCTAAACAGACTACTCCTTTTTCTTTCTACTAAATGACTCCTCATTTAACAACAAAGTTTATATGTTTATGTTTGTTTCTTTGTATGTTTTCTCATGAATAGCCTTTGAGGTTTTTTTTTTTCTGTATTATGGTTAATAACTTAATTATGGTTTTGCTCATCTTTTTCAAAACAGGACCTTACCTTTTCATGGATGGCTCTCCGGTTTGATGGCTGCACCAAGACCTTGTATCCCATCTTTGTCAACTCCTTAACATGCTTTGGTGCTAGAGGTGCTCTTCTTTCCCATGCATTAACATCTTCCCTCCTGATGGCCAGCACAGATTTACGATGATGCCAACACTTAGCATGGTGGAACACACACCTACCATTTGTGTGACTAAAGACTCGGAGCATGGTAAAGCCTGATGGCAGCAAAGACAAAGTAATAAAATAATACATGTACATGTATGATTCAAATACTGTTTATGCAAAAATTCTGGTCTCCTTTATCATCTGCTGTAAAACACAAACCACATACTTTATACTCTAGTTGCACCCACATGTGACATGAATTTACTTTCAGGGTACTTTGTTGCACTTTGGTCTGGTGGGGTGCCCCCACAGACAAATTTTCAATTTTACTAATTGTTTTTACTACTGTAAAGGAAGGCTTTTAATGTGTTTAATGCACCAAGTTTTTAATTACAAGGCTTAAAAAGAATGCTGAAAACCTAAGTTTATGAATTATATCCATTTGTCACCAGAACGATGCAAAGATCAAGCACTTATCGAGGGCTTGTATCATGAACAGTCAGAAGTTACAAACGCACAGAAAGAAAGTAGAACACAGTCTATAATGTAATTAGTTGATTAAAAGAGAAAGCTCAATATGTAAGACAAATGGAAGATAAGATCAAGACCTTAACTACTTTCCATCAGTAAGCGTATGTGTGGCAAAGAGCCCTAATACAAATTTTATGCAAAATGGAAAAGCTTTATTAGGACAGATTCCTGCTGCAGAGGATTATCCCTTTATTTTCTGTCTCCTCCTCTTCACTCCCAGTGAAGCATATGTGTAATGGCTTAGCTCTACTGTAAATATCAGGGGATCTGCTCAGGTCCAGCACCAAATATCCAAGAGCCTAAGGACTTCAGATACTTTGGCAATTAAAAGATGTGGATCTCAAAGACAGAAGCTTCAAAAATGTGAACTTTGTTTCCAACTCAATCTTAACTGATAATTACATGAATCTCTGTATCTGAATCACTTGGGAAATCCTGTTTGTCCTCATGCCTCAAACTTGTAAAATCTCTATACACTTGAAGACTTGAGAGGTTCTATATAACTCCAGGCTTGCTGAAACAGAAAAACTGGCACACGAAGGAAGACACGAACAGAAGTACACAGTCATCTACATTATCTCTAACTGTGGTCTTCCTACCTAGGTATGTCCACCAGCAGAGGTTACTGTACAGAAGTTGGAGTTATTTCATGACACTGCTTTTCAGCATGCTAGGAGGATTCTCAAAGAGATGTCAATGCCTCTCAAAAAAGAGGAAGCCTTGACACACCATGTTACTGTCACTGCACACTAAAATATAACAGTAAGAGCAGTTCATACCAACATACTGAACCTCATACCCAAACTCGCAGTGAAGCAAATTTCCCTTAAACAGAGGAGCCCCAAAAGAAGAGAAGAGCCGCTTTCCAGCGGGAGGACACTGCCCTGCACTGAGACCGTGGGAGCCGGGGCAGTGAGCAAACAGCCGGGTGACCTCTGGCAGGCCACAAGTTTGTCTGCATGCCTCCCTGTATGTGCTCAGGCTCAGACAGAGATATCCATATCCCGTCGTAAAAGTGAAAGTAACTTCAGCATTCCAAGCCCGCAACTCTGGGGAACATTCCCCGGCCTCCCCAGCACGCCGGGTGACCGCAGGGCCGCACCCCATCGCCGGTGCCCCATCGCGAGTGCCGGGTGTGCTTCGCACCACCCCGAGCATCACTGGGACCGACGCGCCGAGGGGCCTCCCGCCAGCAGGGACGACCCGCGAGGGGGAAAAACATCCCACGGAGAGCGGCGGCGAAAGCAAAGGAGTGGAGGAGGGCAGGGGGAGAAGCGGTGTGAGCGGGCGGCACCGGGCGAAGGAGGGCGGAGGGCTCGCCGGCAGCGGGAGCGCCGAGCAGCGCCGTACCTACCTCGGGCAGCGGGGCAGCGGCAGCACGGCCGAGCGGACCGGCCCCTCCTCCGGCCGAGGTCCGGCGGCCGCCGCCCCGCGCGGCAGCCAACCGGGAGCCGGGTGCGGGAGACACCTCCCGCACCGCACCGCACCGCACCGCACCGCACGGCAGGGCCGCCACAGCGCCGCCTCACCGCGACCACCGGCACCGCCCCGGGCCCCACGACACCGCCCCGGGCCCCCCGACACCGCCCCGAGCCCCCCGACACCGCCCCGGGCCCCCCGACACCGGCATCGCCGGCACCGCCCCGCGCCCCCCTCTCCTGTAGTGCCCGGCGCTTCGGGGAAATGCATGGGGAAAGAGCGTATTTACGGGAACTGAGCAGGAAACACCCCGGCAGCACAGGGGAACACGCTGGGAGGAGGCACTGTGGTTGAACTTAATGCTGCTCGGAAAGGAGAGGACTTGTTTTGCCAAGAGCTGTCAGCTGCGAACATTCCCTGGGAGTTTGGAACCTTTGCCAGGCCACATGCCTTTCCAATGGGAATGTTACACGGATACCCTCTCCTACGTCGCGTGTTCTGGTTTGGCCACTAGCCAAATGCTTAGAGCGCTTTACTAGTAAGTTAAGGGCTGTTTTGAAAGTTGCAATGTCATTCGAAACATTGATTTAAAAGTACGTGTCTGAAGTGTAAGTACTAGCAATCTGGGGTTTTTGAGGTGAGCCTCTTTCAGCTTTTTACGTTTGAAGATACTATCTGTAAATGACCACTTATAACTGAAAAGTCTCATATCTGAGTCACCATTGAATGCCCTAGCTACTGTGATGGTAATGAAAAGCTTTTTATAAGTTTCTGCTGTCCTTTTCAAGGCCTGTGACATGATCTAGACATCTACAGGATTGGCTCCCATAGATGAGAAGCATAGGTTGATTCCCAATTATAGTGTGTTGTGTAGATATATGCAGGATTGAAACTCCAGTCAGCTTTGGAAACACAGAACTGGATTTTAAAATGCAGTGACTAAAACCCTCTTATAACAAAGCACTTTACTCTCAAAACATTTCTGTTTGAAACAACTTTTTTATTTTGAGATTTCTTCATTTGTATATGAGACTTCACTTTTAGCTAAAAAACTATATACACTGCCTCATTTGGGGTCAAAGTATTTTTGGTATAATTTGAAATTATTGAGATTTGTACATTTTAGTTCACTGATGCTTTAGAATGTTCTTCTCGGGAAATGAAGTTCCAGGCTGCACCAATACAATCAGCAAACGAATGATCATCCATCTTTATTCATAGAGATATACTTGGTGCTGCTGGCTTTATCCAGCAGGACAACTCCAAGTGCAAGCAGGAGGAGCAGAACAAATAAGGATGTGACAGATACTCTGCCAAATTGCCATTTAGTGAGTTGATTTCTGCCATGGATTTGCCATCCCTGCAAAGGTTGATCAAGAATTTTATCAGCACCATTTGATTTTCTTCCCTCATCTAAAACAGACCAGGTGAACTGTATTCTGAAAGTGCCTATTGTGCTTCATAGAAAAAAAGGCAGCCTAAGTAACCAGCATGGACTCATGCTGTGGTTATGTAAAGTCAGGTAAGGTGACTCCCACCTATACCGTACTGTGTTCCAGAAAGGGAAGGCAGAATGGCTTAAAAGGAATAAAACAAGTCTGGAATTTGGATTTTACAAAACATGCTAATAAGGAATTAGAGCTGTTTTCTGTAATAAATACCTCCTAGTTTGGGTGAAGTGTGATTCCCTCTGTCTAAAAACCCTAATTATAAGGTCTAAATCTTACACAGCTGGAATGCTTTTACTCAGCACTGTGGGGAAAGTGCTGACTTCCATTATGGTAACAATAAACACTCAGAACACCTAGAGAGAGATGGACTTCATAGATTTTATTCTTAGAATATCAAGGATAAATCTTGAATCTGTTGAAGTCAATGCAAACATACTAACTTCTGCTGGGTTAGGGTTTCTCCCTAGGTCTTAAGTGAACAGGGGAATTGGCATCCTGAAGAGATTTTTGCAGACTGTGTATCTACCTGTTGAACTCTTGTTTCTCATTTAATTCTGATTTTATACTGCAGAGATCAAGAAGTTCCAAGAAGCTTTTGGGCTTTCAGTCAGAATGAGACTATTGAAAAACATGACCTTTTATTCAAAAGCCACTACCTGCAGTGGCTGTTGACTGCCACTGTGAATACTGACCTCACAGCAGAGTACTAGACATCACAGCACAGTGTTATGTTCTCTACAATCATGTAGAGAATATATTTACATTCCTATGGCCCAGTGGGGTAAAGTGCCTTCTCAGCATCCTTAAAGAAAGACCTTCTAATTTTAGTAACACCTAAGACATAGGGTATATCTGTTCACATTTGTACACACTAGAATTCACAGTAACATCATATATGTTCATGTTCACTGTAAAACTTGGTACTTCTTCATTCACAGTGCATACTCGAACTGTTGCATCAAATTGAGTTGCCTTTTTAATTCATTCTCATAATCCCTAAAACCCCACATAAATATTTTTAAACGGCTGTGCAAATAAGCCTAAACACAGAAAATTACAGCCTCTGATATCAAATGAACGAACTGACTCATTAGAAAAGAAACCTCAGCAGCTCAGCTAAACTAACCTGTCTGAAACATACTTCCAGAAAAATCTTATTTGAGTCTTATTAATTAGACTTGCTGATGCTCACACTTGTAGGGCTTTCAAGTCAGTACCACTAAGTATGTATCCATGGTATGCATAAAATCAAAACTGGGGCCTTCTTTTGAGAGACTCGGGGTATAGTCCCTGAAGAGTCCACTAGAGCAATTATGCCATAGCTGCATTAAAAGTGCAACCTTGCTTAAGTTCCTCCAGCAAAAAATGGCTATCACTGCCTTATCACTGCCTGAGCTCCTGCAATTGAGGTTTGTCATAAAGTGTTGACCTTCTGAAAAAAATCACAGCAAGAACCAACAGATTTGATTTTTGCATTTATTTAGCACTTTCCATTTTTACACCACTAGTGTCTTTATCAATTTGGCAGAACTGGGCTGGCAAAAAAAAAAAAAAAAGAAAAAAGCTACTTTAATAAGGATGCTTCTCATAGTACAACTCAGCAGACTTAAACAACTGAAGGTGTGTGTGAAACTTGTTAGACTATTTTCTCAGTATGGTGGGGTTTGACTTCCATTGTACATGTTGGAGCAGGTCCTTAAGCACAGGATGTAGGCAAAGTGAAAGTACATACAAGGTCCAGCTGGCTTTCAAATCACATGTGACTTTTGGGTGTCATAATAAGGCAGTTCAGGAACATCTTTGGAAAAGATTAGTCAAAACATCTTTTTGAATGTATTTCTTCTTTGACTCAATTTGTGTATATACTGGAATGCAGAAATTACTCCTTAAATCTAGTTTTTGGTTTTGTTCAGTGTCTCAGCCATAGACTGGACGATGGTTAAATTAGAAGGAAAATTCTTACATCACCAGAAGCGGTGGGTAAAAATCAGGACATGATTTGATGAGTCTTTTGTAGTCCTTATTTCTGTCATGCACTGAAAAAGAACAAGCAAGGATGCAAATGGATGAAAAGAGGCATATTATGAATTATCATGCTTCCATTGTTTCCTTTCTTCTCCATGGACACCCCCTTGTCGTGGGGGAGAAGCTTGCGTGCCCTTATGAGGTTGTGAGCTGTGCTGGCAGTGG
>JAWWEE010000040.1:21668483-21687510 GCA_035221455.1 Xenops minutus | reverse complement strand
TAACTGGGTACTGTTGACCCGTTGATGGCCCATTAGCAGCCACAGCCCCTCCGGCTGGGTGTGGAGGTGCTAAGTACCCCCTGGGCAGCTGCTGCGAATGGTCCATTGTTCTTGGGGAATGAATAGAGGGTGTAGAATACATAGCTTTTATCACCCCCACCCAGTGATAACTGGTCCCTCCTGCTGAACTAGGACAATCAGGTAATAGAATCATTAAAGCTGTTTTTCACATTCCAAGAGGATGGAATGTTAAAAGGGAGACCTGGTAACACAACAGTACATTTTAATTTAGGCCCTAAGGGGCAATCATTCTGGCTAGATCAGTCTTGCTGAAAATTGTTTAAAATCTCTAAGCATTTTTACAGGAACTCAGTAATTTGTTTCTGTTCAAAACAACAGCAAAATACTCTTAATTATTTAGAAAAAACAACCTGGTTATTCATTTACTAATTTAATTTTAATTTTTATGAAACGTTATAGTGCTGAAATCCTTTCTCCAGCATTAAGGAAGTTATTAATTTGGCTCACAACAATGTTTAAACAAGTCCTTGTAATTGTCCATTATCAACAGAGAAGGTTAGTGCAACTCATTAGTTTTACATCAATGTGTTTTACATGTTTTACATAAAACAAAAGTTCTAGTCCGTGTCTATCCAAAGCCACACAAAAACATGATTAGCTTACATATGAGATGTTACAGGACCTGTTATTCTGGTGGTGAAAGCTAGATTTTCTGAAGTTAGAGGATTAATAAATTAAGAAAGATCAGCTCAGCACAAACTGCTTCTCAGTTGATGCCACCAGGAAATCAAACTAATTCTCTGAAAAAGTTCAAACATTTACCCATAAAGTCTATAACAATCACGACGACATGGCAAGAGCAACATGCCAAGGTCTGAGCATGGGCTGAAAACCTT
Source organism: Xenops minutus (assembly GCA_035221455.1). NCBI lineage: Eukaryota > Metazoa > Chordata > Aves > Passeriformes > Furnariidae > Xenops > Xenops minutus. The sequence continues at coordinate 21,686,593 of JAWWEE010000040.1, read as the reverse complement.
TGAGCTCTACCAAACACAATGACAGTACACAAGAACAAAATGATAGGATTAAATAATCATTTAGGTTAGAAAAGACCTTTAAGATCATTGAGTCTAACTGTAAATCTAACACTGCCAGGTTCCACTAAACAATGTCCCTAAGTCCCACTCTAATTTCAGAACCAGACTTAATTTCTGTGTTGGGCAACATTTTAAATACTAGATGAAGGTCTGGATGACAGTTGTATATCAACATTTCTGGTGATCAGGAAATTGCTTTACCTAATTTCTGTAAACTGAAAAAAAATCAACCCCTTCAGAATCTGCTTCATAAGTGGATTTTTCAGATCCCTTAAAGTAACTGAAACAGTCAGGCATTTCTGAAAGTGAGGCATTTGACTCACACCAATTGGAAAATGACTCAACGACTGATCTTGTAATGTCTCTTGAATTCATCATTAACCTTGGAAAAGTTTGCTTGGGAATAGTACAAAACAGCACACCAGCAGTGTCTCAAGCAGACCATCAGGCCAACATAAAAATTTTAATATATTTCACCAGTGTCACTATCTGTAGTCTACCTACAGATAACATGGAGTAATTATCACACTTTATGTTTTAGTGTATTATGGGATGAGTAAGCATGTAAAACCGCAAATGGCCATATTCTCATTAATTTCTTTGTCAGCTCACCACCTGCTTATCTTTACATTACCACATTACTCATTATATTGTGTTACTCATTCTCTTCCTCTTTTAATTTTGCTTTAATTTCTTTATTTTCCTTTTTTCTCTCTTTTTTTCCCCCTTAACATTATTTCTGTAAATTTTCTCAGCATTCTCCCTTTCTCGATTCCAAAAAGTCCTATCCGGCTTCTCAGTGTTCCTCTGCCACTAAAGCCACTCACTTCTATATTCTTTTATATATTTACATATTCACCACAATCATCATCAAGTTAATTCTGATGCTGACATCCTATATTGAAAATTCTGACTCTTCTTCTACAGGTCTGGGGTGTCTACAGAGTCCATCTAGAGCAAAAGGGCCAGATACTGGCAGCTGTTAAAATAGAAGCATGAGTGTGCACAGCGTGTGAGGATGGCACACACATCTTCCTGAAAGACTGCTTTCACAAAACTGTTCACATTAAAGAGGAAAATTACCATTAGCTACATTAAACATTATGAATTATAAAGTGACTTCTACTTGAAAAAAAAGTATAGATGAAGTACAGAAATTTGAGGCAGCAGGGAGAGACCTTGGAGTGGAAATAGCAACACTCAAAACCTGGTTTGACCCTTGTAGAAGTTACCATGTAGTCATTGTAAGCCCTGCATTAGCGCGAGCCTGTGGGGCACTGTAGTGGCTCCCAAGGCAGCAATGGGCACACACAGCACTGAAGAAACCATTGCAAAGTATGTGGAGGTAAGGGAATGAGATTTTTCAAACTTAATTTACAATACAAACATATCCTAACTTGCTAATGCCATGCCCCATCTTCTGACTTGTCCCCTTTTCTATGTCCCTTCTGACTCAAAATCACCAGCTCTTCCTTCAGCCTTCTCCAAAACCAAGGTCTCCTCCCCTCCCACTACCAGTATGCAGAGATTTAAAGCCAGCAAGGCTTGACTCCTCAATTTGTAACTAAGAACTGATCTTTACCTTCAGCATCAATTACATGCCTGGCTTTCCCTCTCCTTAGCTCACTGAACATCCATGGGCAGCCAGCCCCCTGAGTTATCTTCACCTTCTGATGACATTACTAATATTTTTTTTTCCTTTTTATGAATCTCTTATCGAGGTGCACTATGAGTACACCACTTAGCATAAAAGCATCTCAGTCTGGGCCAAGCCTACTAAATGGTAACACAGTACTATGTCTCTTCACCTCAGCCTTGGCCATATTGACCACTATCAGTGGTCCACCCTGGCCTCCAATCGGGAGAAATGGAGACACACCATCTATAACACTGCTGCTTTCTTTGAGTACACACACAGAATCAGCCTGGAGGAAAAAAGGCAACGCAGGAAGAACCGTGCCTTGCCAGTAGTGCCAACAGGGACTTTCCACTGTGCCTTTTGCAATAGGACTTGCCTATCTTGCATTGGCCTTTTTAGCCACCAACATGCTTATAGCAAGCGTGGATAGAGCCCTTGTAAATCTTCATTCACGAAGCCTAGCCATGATGATTTTTTCCTTTGTATAGTAGAAAAATGCCATGGACAGAGCATAATTGCAATACTTTTACTGGAATCACCTTTGTGATGGAATTACAGCTATCCACTAACTCTTTTACTAGTTTACATCATTCTAACTAGTTTACTAGCTTTAGAGGCTTTGAGCACTTTTCAACATAAAGAACATGCTGCTTCTCTGACTGGATGAAAATACATTAATGTAAGTCATCGTAATTTCTGCATCTCTTCTGAGATAGACAGAGGAGCTAGCTAGAGCTTTTTCTAAATCCACAAGATGAAAGAAGTTCAGAAAGGCTTTACAAAGAGTGAAATACTGCTTGAACTCTTCCTGCAAGTAAATATTTGCACCTGCATAAGATTAGACATAGAAAAATGCATGCATTTGTCCCGGCTGCAACTCTGTCAGTGTCTCGTTTGTTCTTCCAGAGTGGCAAGTCTGGAAGCCCTACGCTTTCTACAGATAGGCAGAACATTGCAGCCTCGCCTTTTCTCAGCATCAGCACCCTCGAAAAGTATCAGATATACCCAGTGTGTCATTACCCTGCATAACAAGATGTATTGGAGAATATAGTGCATTTGCATCTACCTTTTACCTCTTGGGCTTAATACTCGTTTTGATAGTTTGTTCCAATCACCAAGCATCTTCTCTTTTAGTTTCAGACACTTGGAGTAGCAGATTTTCTGACTTGAGCAAGAGGAGTTTTTACCAGGTGGAGGTGTAGTTTAGCAAAAGCTCGCAAAAACAGGATCACCTAATATGTTCCACCATCTTACTAATACAGTTCCTTTCAACATCTTTCTTCTCTCATCCCACTGGTTACTGTGTCCCCCCGCCTACTACTTCTCAGCAGCAAACCTTAGGTCAAACCAGTCTGACATGGTGTGATTCCCTGCTTGCTCATCGCAATATAGCAGAATTACTCGACCCCTGCTTAGGTTTTTCAAGTATAGCCTCTGTTTCTTTGCAGGTTTACACAGACTGCATCTCATAATTTGTCTTTCTGTGTGTCCTCTTTCTCTGTGCAGAGAGATCCCTACTGTCTTTGCTGGTTTGGGTGTTACTTCTTTTTCACTGAAACTCTTTTGCCTCAAGCCTGGTGTCCCCAGCCTACAACAGCTGAAGGATAAGTTTCATTTGGATACACACTCACAGACATGCACACGCACTTCCTCTTAAGCTCACAGCTCAGGGGGCGGGCTTGGCTCTCTGATTAATAGCGTCTCCATTACAGTCTCTTAGTACTTTTCCTTGGTGAGATCTTATCCCTGGCATTGTTTTGTTTCCTTCTAGCTCTGCCTTAAGTTTGCTTTTATTTGTTACAGTGGTATTGTTAAGCTGAGGTAGATACTAACACAAATTAATAAATAAATCATACTAATCTCATCTTCTTTCTTAACAGTGTGAACTTTCCACTCCAAAAACTGTCAACTGATGAAGCCTGGACTGAAATTTTTTTTTTCTTTGTTCTTCTCCAAAATAGTAAGTGTTCTTACCCAAGTGTTAACTGTAAACTAATGTACACTAGGGTAACATCCTGAACAGTCTGTAAGTGCCTTCTCAATAATGTATTTATACAGATTCCTTTCACTCCACCATCTGGAAGAGTGCATTGCAAATGAAAAACAGATTTCCACTGAGGGAATATGAGGGCCATAAACAGGACCTAGACTGGAAAATGTAATGCCATGAAGGTTTTCCCATCTTTTTAATCCTGCTATTTTGCAGGATTAAAAAGTGAATTTTATGACTTACTTCCTTTTACCTTGCAGACGGTTCCACGTGCCCAGAAATCTGCACAGGTGTCTCAGACAAAAACTGCTTTCTTCATAACACCCTTTATAAAATGCTTTTGTACCCAAGATATACATCATAAGTGTACCATTACTTTTCTATGTTGTTTTCAATATTTAGATTTTAAATCTGGTTAAAAACACTATAGGAAAAATGATAGACCCACACATAAGTACATCTGAACACATCTATATGCACATACAAACACATGCATGTATGCATACTCATATTGTATCTTCATCTTTTAAGGATAAGCTTTTAAACTACATTGAGTGGACATGTTTGGAGGACAAAATATGTAATAAAAGTTAGTGTGCCACTTAGATTGTTCAATAAGAATGAAAGGATTAAAAGCTTCATACTGTGTTTATGAAATCAAGTATTTCTGTCTCTGCACTGTACATTCCGTGTCATAAGATACGAAAAGTTACATAACAACAAAAGTCTACCATTAAACCATGGCCTTACTTTCAATTCCTAAACAGAAATAACTAACAAACAATCAAAACCACAAAAAAAAAAAATCACACAAAAAATACACAAACAAAAAAAAAAACCAAAACACCCCACCACAAATATCAACCCTTAGGATAGCTGTAAGGACTTAAATAGGCTGTTTCAGAGTATCCCTTTAATCAGAAAATTAGAATGATTATCATTTTATAATTTAAAAGAAGGACATTAGAATGAATGGGTTCACAAATTTATAGGGTGATAGACCAATTTAAGGCCCTGATGGCTGTCCTGATCAGTGATGGGAAACCTCAGCACCTGGAGGGGACAGTCCCAGAAATCTGTTGTCAAAGGATAATGGGTTACACAAAAATAATCAAAGAGACCCCAATGGCTTCCTGAAAGTCCTCAACAAAATGAGGAGACTTCACAGCAACAGACTGATAGGATTCACAAAGAATGTAGTGTTATGGAAATAGTATGGCCTTTCTTTGCAACATCCTAAGGGAATACAGGGAACCGACCCTCCAGCCTATGTCATCTATCTATCACCCCAAAAATTATTGACTATAGTCACTCAAACTGCCTAAATAAAAAAGGTATAAAAAGAGATTGGACATGAGCAAAATTAGGGAGAGGTTCCATCATCTCTGCAGGGGTAACTAACAAGCTTTCTGGTCTCCTCCCACTCCTTCGGGCACTGTAGGGGTGAGCAACCATTTACTCTGCTTTCTTTACCTTGACCTTACCTTATACCTTACCTTTACCCCACAGACACCTTTTTTACTAATTATACTTTGCTACTTTGATACTAATTTTAACTTGCCTGGTAACTAATCTGGTAACTTACCAGGTATATATCTTACTTTATATCCTCTTTTTCAATTGTGTTTGTGGTTTGCTTTAAAGTGTGCAGTTCCTTATCTTAGTTAAAATGTAGTTAGTGGAGTTAAAATGTATGTTAGTGGGAAGTGGCTATATTCTTTCTTTTTAGCTTTGTGTTAATGGATGTGTTTAGATTTTGTTCTAATCTTTCCAGATTTGTCTGTCGTGGGGGGAAGTTGCTTGAGTTTTGTATTGAGGCTGAGGTAGTTGTAAGTGTGCTTTTGGTTTTGGATTTTTGTTTATGAGTCAAGTGCAATCATGCAGTTAAACATTATCACTGGCAATGCGAACCCTACAGTAGTTTGTCACATACTTGTCTTAATAAAAGTTATTTCATGAACTGCTAGAGTTAGTCCGGTTTGTTTCTGGTGCTGGCAGCCTCATAACTTGTAGGAGAACTTTACAGAGAAGGTTTTCCCTTGCTATTAAGTGCTGTCCCCATATCAGGGTATCAAAAGTCCTGTCCATCTCAGTGAATCTGTCTAGCAAAGGCTCTCTTTAGATGAGATGTGGACAGATTGTTTTAGGCTTTAAAAGGCTTTGATATTCTGGGGACACTGATAGACAATTACGAATATATTAATACAGGTGGGACAAGAAATCTTTGCATTTTTGTCCCTTTTTCTCATGACAAAATTAAATATTGTTTACACAATCATAAAGACTTTGAGTGACATCAGCAATTTTTAATGATCAGGGTATTGTTTTAACATTGATGTAGAATTCAAATTACTAATGACTCTGACACTATTTGACAAAATAAAGAAAAAGTCACCTATCAGGGAGATCAAGATAAAGAACAGCAGTATGTATCAACTGACTTAAAAGGATATGGTTTTCCCACTAAAAGAGATTCTAATAAATTATCAAAATCAAGACACAGAATGCAACTCTGTTTGTTACTAGCCAATAACTAGCCAATAACTCTGAAGTTATTCAAAGTGATTATAGACCAATTTTCTACCTCTCTCAAATATTAGAAGCCAAACCACATTTACAAAGAATTAAATAACAAACTCCGTGATCCTTTTAACAAGAGTACATTGTTCTTCTGATGTGAGGACTTACACTTTATGTATTTGTTATTATATGCATAGAAAACAACTACATACTTTCCTTATAGCAATATCTCTGAAGACTTCTATAAGTATGACACCGAAGGCAAGGATATGTAATAAATACACAGTTAAATATACTTCATGTGAGGTCTTTGAAGCATTTGACCATGTCCTCTCTTCTCTTTTTCCTTAAATACCTACATATATATTATAGTTAGTCTCTCCTCAAGATACAACACTTGAAAATGCTAAAGTAAATTAGTGTTTCAAGTATAGTCATACTGTTTCCTTGAGATCCAAGGGACCCAGTTCTCAGTTATATCTATCCTTTTAACAACTTTGCAATGTAGTGGGCTTCTGAAACCCTTCAAATGCATATATAAACAGCCCCTCAGAGAATAACCTTTGTCTAAGGAGTTTCTTTTTCTGATACAGTACTGGGATATGGCTACAGAGCATCCCTCTCCCCAGAGCCCTGTGGCACAGGACCATGCCAGGAGCTTACTTGGCATCTGGTGATCTAGAGCTCTGCTCTGGTTTTCAGGCCTCATGCAGAGTGTTTAATACATTTACAGCATCTGTAACAATCACTGAGAAATAAAAAAGGCAGGAGCCAAACCTTATGGGGACAAAAGCATCAGTGATACCTTACTCATGAGTCAGACCCTTTTCCTATATGCCTGAGGGGATGAAAACATAGCAATGACATGCTAAAGTTTGTTTTCCAAAGCAGAGTATAATATAATATTTTGGTCTACATCTGACTGAATATTATAGTGCTTCAGGAGAGTCCTTTGCCAGACTTGCCAAACTGTGGCAAGAATTTTATTTTTTTTTTTTTTTATAAATACATACATGTGTGTGTATATGTATACGTATGGTGTGTGCACTGTGCATACAGAGACCATCTTCTGAGTTTCATTAAAATAGCACAATCCACCAATTTTACTTTCCTGGAAGAAACTGTGATAGTTGACAATGGAATCAAAGAATCATTTAGGTTGAAAAAAGACCCTTAATATCTTCAAGTCCAACAATTAAAAATACATTATACTTTATAGGTGATAACAGATGACAATAGTCTCCTTGAATATAACAGAAACAACATACTTTGGTGTAATAACAGTTCAGAAATTGAAAAGAAAAAAAAAAAAGGAAAGAAAAAAAAAAAGAAAAATTTGCCAAAGTGAAGTTTTTTCCCAGTATTTCATGTAACAAAAGAGTTCAAAGATTTTGATCATTCAGTTTGAGATAATCTTGGTTCAGCAAAAATTAAACTTTTTCTATTTTGAATTATTATTAACATTCCAAAATAAAATTGCTTGATTTTATAAATAAAAGTTTTTAAAATAATAAATATCTAAATGTTTGATTTTTTTAAAAAATTTAGGGTAGCCATGGAAAAGCTCCATAAAAATAACACCAAGTTCTGAGTTACTTAGGTTAATCCAGATGTCTTGATATTGAAAAGGAAGCCTCCAGAGGACAGGAAATGTATTTTTAAAGTGGCACAAGTCTTTGAAACTTCTGACTATGCTGATTTGAAGTTTATCCTGTGCAATTCCTCCATGTTGTAAAGACGAGGGATTTCATCAACATTCAGTGAACAAGCAGCTGAGACAGTGTCAAGCATTACCCACTTCCAAGGGATGTTATGCTCTGCCAATTCCAGTGTGAAAGTAGGATACTTCCAGAACAGCTGTGAACCACTAAGGACTGCTGCAAGCGGACTTGCCAGAGTGAGTTTCAATTCTATAACCTTATCTTGCATTTAAAAAAAAAAAAAAAAAAAAAGAAAAAAAGTTTACCGTGAAAAATTTAGAAATGCAAAGGAATTGGATTTTTAATCCCTGCACATTGGAACAAATTCAACACACAGCCTTGAGTGCTAGCTGGCTCTGCAGAAGAGCTCCCTCAGAGGTTCGACCTCTGTGCTTTGGAATGGGGATCTGGCAATAGGCAGCATTCTTGCCAGGAGCACACTGCTACATCAAAAGCAGGGAAATTACGAAACCAGAGAGGAATACTCTTTAGTGACACCCATAAATGGAATTTGTCAAAAAACAAGATATTTTTGCCATGTGCAAGAGAGGAGGATGCTAACTCCTAAAACATGTGAACATGTGGGATTTCTTGCCAATTTTAGACCAGAAAAGAATGTGTATGATGGGGAAAATATTTCCACTGCAATAGTTTAAATTGCTGGTATGTATGTCTAATGAAATCCACACACTACCACTTTGCCAGCTCTTCTCAGCAATACAGAGTATTTCCACTTGATGGCACCAAATTTTTTTTTAACTTCAACTCAAAACAGTTCTCTAACAAGAGAAGCTGAATTCTGAGAAGATAATCAAAGGGGGGAAAATGTGGTTTTCTCTGAGCACGTTTCTTTTCTTAAAAATCTGGATTTATAAAGAATAATTACAGTGAATTTGTTACAGTTGCTTTGTCTCCTCTAATTAATAATGACAGTCATTTGAACTCCCTATTTTTTTCCCAAGGCTTAGAGAGTATCTTCTTTCAGTGAAGTAAAGGTTATGTTATATTTTTGTGAGTCAGCTCCTTAATGCGGATGAATAATGCATTTTAAGATAAATTTTGGTTCTGGCCCCATCAGAGAAACTCCACATGCATTTGTTTGTTTTAAAAATAAAGGCATCTATACAGATAATAGCAAAATAACAGCCAATTTTTTAAGGGTTGAGCATCAATTTTGATTCTTACCCTAAATTACCTGTTGCTTATTAGTAGTAAAAACTGATGAGTGTTTCTCCAATAGCCTTAACTGCTTTAAAAACAACTTTTAAACCTTGCTTGGTTATTCTATTTAGGCACTGTTCTTTTTATGCTACACTAAGAGTGTAAGCAAACAAAACTGTAGTTTCAATAGTTCTCCAGTTCTTGGAGATTTCACAAGCTTAGACAATGGTTATCATGACATACAATGTACCAGATAATAATAGATTATATGCTAGATAAAATTAGATTACAGTGAATATCCATTTTTTGTTTCTCATCTCCTGTTACTCCAAGCAGTAAGTTGGGTAAGGCAGGGCTGAGTCCTGTGTCTGTGCAGTACCTATATCAGGAAGGAAGGATGCGGTGGTTCATGACTAAGCCTCCCATATACTATAGTGATACAAATGATGTACAGAACCATCTGTTGAGGTTCTACAACTACAAATAAATATTTCAGCCACATATAGTGAGATCTGTAATATTTCTATCTACAAAACAGAGAATGCAGTGCAGCATTGGGGTTTGGAAGGATGAGGAGCATAGTCCTCTCCAGGGAGAGGACTGGGAAGCCAGGACAGAAGAGTTTTGAGTATGTCCTCATCCAAAATTAGGGTGCCAACTAAGGGTTTTCAAGGCAAAAGGTAATACCAGAAGTTTTCTGCCAGACACTGTATTTTGGGGTCTTGTAGGATTAGACTCTGCAATGTGTGTTCTACACAGACATTGTGCATATGTGCAGTAGAAGAGCACTTATTGTGCTGTATTTATTGTGCAGGTAGAAATCAACTGCTTAGTGCATAAAGCAGGGCTGACATTTTCCAGATATATCACATTTACTGTGTGCCCATGACAGCTTCTTTGTGTATGCCCATGTACTGTCACTTAGATGTTCAGATACACAGCAAGATTGAAGCTACTGTCACTGCCATGAACAGGCTGCCAGGTGTCCAAAGGTCTCAGTTACCTTACAGGAAAGAAGCCTTCTTTGGAAAAGCTTAAGTATAGGTTTCTTTCAGCTACAAATCACTCTCCCCTCCTGCCACCTATTCTTTTTTCCTGCTCCCAAGGTCCAAATTTTCCAGCTGAGTCCTAAGTCCACCTTGAAAGGATTCTTCTGATCGGTAAATTTTAAGAATTATCCAATACAACTTGATAATCTACCTCCAGTTCACAAATCTATAATGAGAATGTTTTCCTATCTTCTTCAGAAGTATCTTTCAACTCTAATTTCCACAAGATTTCTCTCTTCTCTGAGAAAGTAAGCTGCTTTCCCAGTCCTGATTCCCACCAGGAAGATTTCCACACAATTTTACTCAGTCATTAAAAGCAGTGTCTGTCATGGGCTGGCTTTTCTCCTTTCCTCTTTGGAGAACAGCATGGAAGAAATTTCAGTCCTACAAACATGTAAGGACAGCACTATTCATTGACATTCAGTTATTGTTTTAAGCAAGTGATCCTTTATAATTTCTGTCTAGTAACATCAGTCATTTTAACTATAAAAAAAACAAACAACACCTTTTCATTTTTTCATTTTCTTTGCACTCTTCTGTAATTTTTTCCCTACATATTGTTGTTATTCAGTTATTACGTGACATTTATGGTGTTTCATTCTCTATTAGAACCTGAAAAAAAATGGTGAGGAAATCCAAGAGCCTGTGAAAAAACCATGAGCCTCCTTTCTGGCTCTGGAAAATACAAAGAGCATTCATTACCAGCTAGAGCTTTGTTAGAGGTGAAAAATAGCAGCTGGGAGCAATATTTCTCTTTTCCTCACAAAGAGGAAGGAAACTCCTGGCACCATAGCATCTTTCTAAGCCACTTCAGCTATCTAGAGTCCAGCCCAAAGCACCTTCTCTGGGAGCAGAGGACCTGCTAAGGCATGTCAGCCCTAGCACACACTTCGATTCTGCTGCGGGACTGCCATTCTGTTGAATTATGTGGGGTTTAATTAACAGAAGTATTTCCCCTAGGACAGAGCTCTGACTGCCAAACTCATTTTTCATGGGCAAGTTAATTTCACTTAAACCCTCCATTTTCCCTATTTAGAGCTTGGTCATGTTAGTCTGAACTCACAATTAAACCAGAAGTTACTAATGTCATTAAAAAAAACCCCGAACTCTCAATTATTCTTTCCCCTCTCATATTCTAACAACTGTTTTTGCCTGAGTTGTGTCCTGCCAACATCCACGATTTAGCGCTCATGTGTTAGCAATCATTTACTGCTGTTCCACACAAATTTTGCATAATCTCATTTTTGTTACTGAAAATTATTATAAACTAGAAATGGAGTCATGGAGCAAAAAAAAAAAGATGCATGCCAATGCCAAATAATTGTGCAAGTATCCTACTCGTATACCTCCATAGCCTCTTTTTTTTTTTTTTTTTTGGTCACACAGTCTTTGTGTTTAATTGTGGTTATGCAGTAATTAGGAAATTACTGTCTCTCTCCTTAGATTCTATATTATTCTGGCTGTAAGAACACTGCTTTGCTCACTTTTTGTTTAAGGATGTTTCTGACATAGTTTTAGTAACCACAGTCAAGTCTAGGTGCCACATGCTAATCCCTTTTCAGAGACATGGAGTCTGGACCATTTTGCATCTGTATTAATTATAGTGGAAAAGCTCAAGCATGACCCAGGACACCCGCCTTTCACAGATGGGCAGCTAGCTGATGCTCTCCAAGGCAGGTATAGGAGATGCCCAATATGTAGGCAGTAGGGAAAAGCTGAGACTTTGGTCTCCAGTAGGAGTTTAAGCCCTGAAGTACCATGACAGACATGAACTGGGGTCCAAAAATATGTATTTTTAATGGTTGGAACTCAGTGTTCTTACAGGTCTTTTCCAACCTGATTGTATGATATTGAAATTGCTGTTTATTCACACCCCTTCTGGTGTATCTGTCTACAGTTCTCCATTGCTGTAAGTGATCTCACCAAGACAGCAAGGTATCAGTAGAAACAAATTAACTGACCATAGCTGTTGTGCAGACTAGTGCCAGAAATATGTTTTGTGAGGACTAGAGAAAATCGAAGCTACTGAAGAGAGCTGGACTAAGTGGAAAGAATTAATGGTGTTAATGGTGTGCAGAATCTGAAGCAGCTAAGTGGTCTGCAATCCAGGAAGCTGCTCATTTCATATAGTATTGGGCAAAAAGACATAGATATTGGCAGAACAAGAGTCTCAAGTGGCAAGCTCACTAAAGAAGAGAGGGAAAAAATCTGATAGATTGTTTATGCCATTTGAGCCTTATTGTTTTGCCAAGAAAAAGGCCCTTCATAAAAAGAAGTGTGTTCTGTGAAAGAAATCAGGAACGCACAGAGGCAGCTAGGGAGTGGGTAACCCATTTATACCTACTAATACAAGGTGGTTATTTCACTGATAAATGTGACATGGTGATGATAAAGATCACAAGAAGATGACACTCAAAAGAAATACAAAAGAAATCACTATCATAGGACAACCATATTAGAAAAAAAGATCATTGGAAAGTCAGAACAAACTATTCAAAAAAGCACAGAGAAATACTCACTAGCACCAGTGGAATATATATTATAAAACAGAAAGGTAGTGCCAACAAATAATGCACACAAAATGCAGCAGTATGGGACCAGACACTCCAGCTTAGAAACAAAACCAAGAGGGAAAGGTAAAGATGTTGCAGATTTTTAGCAGATTTTGATTATATCATGCAGGAAAGGAATGTGTATCATTAGGGAAGCTATGTACAAAGTGACACAAAGCAAAACATTTTAAGGAAAAACTGCTCCAAAAATATGTAGTGTAGCAGCAGTGAAACTATCTTCCCTTTTGCTACTATACAAACTAGGAGCTGCGTTGTGGTAAAGTATATGAAAATAATTAAACATCCAGAAAAAAAAAAATATTGCATTTAAAACAGATGTTGAAATGCAAATAAGCTGCATCTCTTGAGAAACAAGGTAGATAAAGTTTAGCTCATATCATGAGACTATTATATTTTGAAAAGTGATTAACAGGATATACAATGCAGAAGGCACAGATGGAAAATACCACCAAAGGAAATGCATCAGTCTGTCCATACAGGAGGATGTGCTTGAAAACAGAGCACATGAAGGCTGATACATTTGCTAAAACACCTACTGCTAGAGGACATCTTGCAGTTGGGAGAAGAAAAAAAAGAAAATATTAAAACAGAGGGTATTGCTGTTTTTAACAAGAACAATTAGTCATGGCATTTCTGAGTGCCATCTATTTTCTGAAGAATGCATACTATGTGGGTGGAATTAGGTAATTCATGCATGCAGCCACCAGAAAGGCACAGGAAGGTGTTATTCAGCCAGCTTAGTATTGGATTCTTTCAACTACAGGCATAAAACCCAAGGTGATTATCACAACCCTTTCTATATGCAATAAAAACAACAACAGCAAAGGAAAAAAGCACATCTAAAGCACAGTTCATGCAAACAGCTTTAGAGGAGGTGGATCATGCTCTAGAAATGCTTATTTCTCTTCAGTGATTTTAAGACAAGTGTGGAAAATTAGATTGTGAACAGCTTCTATTAGGAAATATTCGTGTCACACAAAGCACCAGAAGAAATGCTTTCCAATGATTCTCTGTATCTATTGGACAAAATATCTGAAAAAAAAATGCATGTATTTTGAAGTCTTGCTTGTAACACTTGTTTAGCTTGAATATTTCTAGGTCGTTTTCCCTTGCTGAGAGCACTTTAAATCAGGACAACATGTTAAGTCAGGCTCATCACTTTTTGTAGAATGTGACATTAAATACTGGGAAGTGAAGATACTGATAAATAAATACAACAGTCTTCTAAAAGCTGCTTCAGGCCTCTGTCTTCACACCAGACAGCAGCAAAAACATGGTCCCATGTGAGTGGACCATATGGTTGAAGAAGTCCTAGCTGCTTCTTAAAGTTTCCAGTCAGTCCTCCCTTCAACACTCCTCAGAAAATGACGGAGTGGATTGCTGCCTTAGACATGGTCTGTATGCCCAGCACAGAATATTTTCCTGTAGATGTGCAATTCATGAGCCCTTCCATGGAAACACCACCTGAATTGCATAAGCACAAGCGTACACAATAGCTCCTTCTATATTAGTAAATAAAACATGCACTGGACTGGTGCATGCAAAAAATCCCAACCTGTATTTATATTACTCAATTTTCTTACTCTTCAGAGTGGCTGCATCCAACGTGCCCAGTGGGAATAGTCTCTGATCAATGCTAATCCTTAGCTATGCTTGGGAATTGTTTTGTCTGGCTCTCACTAAACCATGCTAGTGACTGGACCTACTAGTTTATAGTATAGACAACTGAGCTTCAGTGCCCAAGAAGCTTCTCCCAGCTCTATTTAATTAACTATTTTGGAATTAGCAAGTACAAGTCACATGGTTGTGTGCAAAACCTGTAGAGTTTTCCTTTTGCTAAAGCAGAGTCTATGGCTTCATGACTGTGTTATTTCTGAACAGTTGCCATTCTGGTCCTGCACTGCATAGGACTTCATACCAGTCAAGTGCTCATGTGCAGGGATACATGACAGAAACAGAGACTCAGGCTGGAATGGTAAGACACAGGTCCCTGCTTTCTACAGGAATTCATAAAGCCCCAGACCAAAAGAGTGTACTGTTACAGATTTGAATGAGTACATACAAAGCACTTTTTTCCTCTATGTGTGTGTCTGAGGGAGAGTGGGGGGGTAGGGAGTAAATATTAACTACTGATATAAACAAAAATTATGAGAAAAACAAGTTTCTAATCTTGTGTTTTGCCCAAAACCTCCCCCTGAATTTCCACTGTTTGCTTTCAATTACCAGCCACAGAAAACAATTGCTTAAATCTCTACCCTTCACAGCTGAATCATCAAGCAAAGATTTAGTTCAATTGGATTTCACAGAGATGACAGGATCTGTCAGTAACTTTAACAGTGAAGATTTTCTCCTATGTCTGGTTTTACATGTCAAGTTTCTTTCTGCTTAGCTACAGTCTTAGACATGATCAGTGTAATTCCAGTGCAAAAGCCTAGCAGACTTCCTTCAAAGCAGGGAGGGGTCTGTTTTGTATTACAGAGTTTTAAAGCCAGAACAGGTGCTCTAGTCATCCACCTCATCATCATGAGGAGTGGGCTCCCCTTAATTAAGAGTCTATCATTCAAGGATATCTTGTTATGACCCACTTTTGTCTTTAATATGGACAACTATAAAATTATAGCATTAGTGGTTAGATTGGAATTAAAAAAAAAAAAAAAAAAAACAACCACCACAGTTTTGGATTCCATCTGTCTTCCTTGACAACAGGTTTCTTCACTGGTGTAATGAAGATTCAGTACAAGAGGAGCCAATAACAAAATACCTTCTCAACTCATAGATACTGAATTCTTACATCTTTCCTTATGGCAAAGACAAGGAAGTTGTCCTGACTTGGGATAACAAAGAAACGAAGCAAATGGACATGATACTCCCTCCCAAGGATCACATGAGGGCTCAGTCTTGACGGTGCCCACCAAAAAACTTGAATACTGTGGAATCTATCCTTAGAAAGCTCAAAGAAGACCTGAGTTAGATCCCTAAGCATCAAGTCATATTTCAAACATTCCCTTTTGCTGGATAATAGCCTGCACAATATATCACAAGAAAATTAGCAATTCCTTTACAATGCTACTAGTATTAATAGCTAATGAACTATAAAAGCAATAGACAGTCGTGGGTTAGGGTATTTTCCTGATTGATTCATTTAAATTTAACCTTAATTTGTTTGTGTCTCACTGAGAAGTTGCTACCGTATTCTGAGCTACAACTGTGGCAATTAGCAGCAGTATCCCAGTGTTAGTATAATGCTGATTGCATGGTATACATCTGCAGTGGAATGACACTGCCCAGATACCTATTGAAGAGATCAGACTACTAACCTCAAAAATGCAGGATTATCTATAAATATTTATTTGGCAGCACATTTTGAAATAGACTATAACATAGTAACATGTATTGTATGCCTTACTTATTATACACACTATTGTTGATGCCCAAACATTTTTACATAAACAGAATATAAACAGAATATTTATATTTTTGGGATACACTTCTGTCTTCCTCTCTTTCTATCTTTGGAATGCTTATATTTGGATTTTATCGTAACATCTTAACAAAACAATAATATACTAAAGTGGATAACATTTCTGCGTATCCATATTATTATCTTTCAAATACTCATGTCTCATACTGATTCTACTGAAGTTGGTGGCAAAATCTAAGTTCTATGAAGCTTCTGTCTAATCTTTTAATAAAAATAAGTTGTTTTATTAAATAAAACTCAAGAAGTGTATTAAAAAAATCTGTATCTAAATTGTAAACATTTTCTACTGCTCATACTGAATAATTAATTCTAAAATAACACAGAATATTATGGTATGCCTCCAGATTTTTTAAAACAGTAACAAAGTAAAACTGTACTTGAGAACTTCCACACCCATATCAATTAGAATATGGTGTTCCTGACAGCTTGAAAAACCCCTTGGAAATGGAAAATTATTAGTTACAAACTGAGGTATCATAAACAATTTTTTACTTTTTTAGATTGTTGATAACACAGGATAGTTGCCTTCCAAAAATTGTCTTATCTGACTAGTTGGGCTCAAAGGAGAAAGGTGTTGTGTTTTTTCCACTCAGTTTAATAGGATTTAAATTCCACTCTTGGGGAAGGGGAAAAAAAAATATGCCAATCTTCAACATAAAAAACTCTCATCCAAACTTCCAAACTTCAGAGACCCTCAGTGGGATCAGTGCAGTATAATTTTACATTGCCTTTTCAGTACCACAGGTTGGCAGGAGCCTCAGCACTTGAGATTGAGGGTCTCCAAATACAGCTTTTCATTGTGAGGGGAGCACACAGCCCTCATGCAGCTGCCACATTGAGGAGATGTCAGATAACTTAACACTGCATTTACTCTGGCACATGGGGTGCCAGTTAATTCAGCCCCCCAGTGTGGGGAAGAGACAAGAAGGCAGTAGTATGTCTGCAGTTGTTGCGACCAGCTTGTCTCAGCCTCAACTGCACATCTGATCCAGCCCCAGCAGTTTTGAGACCAGCGCCTTCTCTCCTCTTGGCTTCCCAGATTTAAGATATGGGTGTGATGGCTCTCAAACATTTGAAGAGATTGATAGGTATCCAAGTGTCAAGAAGGTTGTCAGCGCTTGTTACAAATGTTTCACATATAAAGCAAGAAGCATTCCATTTTATGTGACTTCATACAATCCAAAGCATTATACGTGAGTTGGAAATATGGGGAAGTTTATATAGTCAGATTTTCTTATGCTAGCCTTTGCTAGGTAAATACACTTATACTCCAGGGCTATTATTTTCAATTACTATTTTTTGTTGAAAAGGTACAGATATCCAAAAGAAATTCCTCTCCAAGGAAGAGACTTTTTCAAAAGCAAACCAAGACCAGTTTTCCTCCACCATATAGTTGTAAAGTTTTAACAATTCAATAAAATCAAATTAATTCGGGAATATTTCTTAAATAAATGGGAGAAGTCTCCTATGAATTTAACTTTAGTTCATGGAGGAATTCAGAACTTTTCTGTTCCCTCACTTGTGCTAGCTATTAGAAATAACAACTATTTGGACATTACCTGCAGCCATCATACCCTATCTGCCAAGACACTTTGTTAGGCTGTAAAGTCTTCCTGGTTGAATACAACCCCAACCATGGCTCCAGAAATAGTCATTCCAGCTTGCACTGATGGGAGCCTAAGGTTTCTTAAAATCTACCAGGTTGTGGAGGTTTGACCCTGAATAAACGCCTGATGTCCAGCAAAGCTCCTTCAAGGCCTTTTTCCCCACCCCCACTTTTTCACCTTCCAGAGGGAAGGGAAAAAAACCAGCTCAGAATTTATATCTAGAGATAACCGAAAGGGGAGCTTTGATTAATATCACGGGCAAAACAGAACTTAGAATAATGCTAAAATTTATTACTAACAAACTAATAACTAAAAATAAGAAATAGAAAC
>JAWWEE010000040.1:21548957-21668383 GCA_035221455.1 Xenops minutus | reverse complement strand
GGCTGCCCTAATTCTAACTGCGCAACAACTTCTTAAATATGTTTTCACGCAGGGGCGTAACTTAATGGTTCAAAAGCCGGAAGTTTTCCTCGGAGCAGGCCCTCATTGGCTCTGCTTTATAGGATGGAGGGAAACTTCCAGAGACTTTCAACAGAAACCAATCTTAAACCCATGACACAGGTGCAAACAAGAGTGGTGTTTGATAATCAAATCTAACAATTGTCAGAATTCAGCTCATCCAAGAGGAAGAAGTCCTTAATCTGCACAACACAAAAATCCCAAATTCAGGGGGAAAGTTGGAACCAAGAAAGCCACACGATATCTAATATGAGAGTATTTTTCATCTCTCTTCTTGAAAATGAGGTACTGTGCAGCCAGGCATGCAGGACACAGAGCATCCAGTGATTACACCAGAGACTCACTAGGCAGTAGGACTGAGATTTCATCCCTACTTCCAAGGCTGCTTGAAAACAGTATATGTGCTCCAGGGCAGCCAGCTAGAACAGCAAATCTGCTCCCTCTGATAGCCTGACCCAGGAGAGCAGGAGA
The DNA here is from genome assembly GCA_035221455.1 of Xenops minutus. Lineage (NCBI taxonomy): Eukaryota > Metazoa > Chordata > Aves > Passeriformes > Furnariidae > Xenops > Xenops minutus. The sequence continues at coordinate 21,667,834 of JAWWEE010000040.1, read as the reverse complement.
AGGAGTCCTTTTTTCTCACTGTCCTGCTGGCCACACCAGTATTTTCATGTCAGATGCAAAGATAACTAGGAGGCTTGGAGAATGCTTTCACTCAGTCTACTCCATGGCTGAAGAACTAGGATAGTCTCCTAGAATGCAGATGATGGTGTTGTAGGTTAGCCAAGCAAAGAAAAGTACAGATTCTGGCTATGTGGATAAGTAACCTAACCACCAAATTATGATGCAAAAAGTGGTCACTAGCAGCATTTGCTGGGATTTCCTCTTATTAACCTAGAAGATGTTATAGAGAAGAAGGATGCTTCTGTAGGCGGATTGCTTCAGAAGGCTGCTGGAACTGCAAACTATCTGCAGTGAAGACAGTACCTAACATGGGAGGGACTGCTAGAGGCACCTATCTCTCTCGATTTGATGGTATAGAAAATACAGACATTTATGTTCATTTACTTCCTGTTAAGATGCCCCAGGTCGTAAGCATTGCCCAAGGTAGACAAGCTGGTTGGACTCATACCTTGAGCGAGATTTTTCTGAACTGAACTTTGCCAACAAGAAAACAAAAATCCAGGAAAAAAAAAATTCATATCCTAATTATTCTGTGTGGTATTTAACAATCACCTGATTATAAAAAGGGGTGAGGGACTAACTATATTTAAACTTTGGATAAGGCAGTGGGGCACTTTACAAGTTGGTGCTTCACACTCCTTAAGAAGTGAAAAAAACCAGCCTAAGAGATCTGTAAAAGAACTAGATGGTTTGTACAAAGAGCATGACAAAAAAACCCAACCAAACAAAAAAAACTGTCTAGGAAAGCAGGAATGCCAGTTAGCAAATCATCTTATAATTCCAGAAATTATCTTCATTTGTGCACTAGGGTGAAACCAAGATCTTTCAAAAGTGTTGCAATCCCACCTTGAATAACCTTTTCTGACACTCAGCAAGTGAAAACTTAATTCGCAGAATCTGGAATATCAAGGATGGGGACTGGGGAATGCTCCTGAAATGCCTGACTGTGGCAGTACACTTACAATATCAGAAGTGGAATAGATCATGCAAGACATGGGTCTCTGAAGAAAATGAAGAAACCAGGCATAGTGCCTTAAAACCTGAGGCTTTTACTGTATTGTAAAATGGATTATTTGCCTTTTTTTTCCTGAGTCATCCTTCTTCCCACGACCCCTTGAGAAAACTCTTATCTCCCTAGCCTAGTATGCAAGAATTTGCCTTGGCAGGACTATGTGAAACCTCCCTATTGGTCCTTTGTTAACCCTTTCCCCATTGGTTGTTATCCCTCGATTTCTATTGGTTGTAACCAAAAGTTCCCTAAAGCCCTTAAATACCCCTGACCATGTGAACAAACTCTCTTTCTGCTTTCCTGTCCTGTGGTCTCTGTGTGTCTCTTTCCTGGGGCATCTCAGGGGCCACTTGACCAGGAGGGAAGGGGGAGTGTTCCACCTTGCTGTGGCACCTGACATCCACATGAAATTAAATTGAATTATTTCTCTCTCCTTATGAGTTGCTTAAACATAGCAAGATAATTTTTCATTAACCCACTTTTTAAAAGGCGGTGCTCTTGCAAAATACTGGTACTGAACACATGTCATTGGGCTGATCACACACTGCAGTTCTGGGATCTCCATCCAAACTCCAATTCCTTGTCTGATCTTATGACTTTTTGTCATTTATGCATAGAGAAGCCATCCAAGGAAAGACCAAAATAGGCACCCTGACTCTAAAGCACAGGACAGAGAACTCCTGAAGTGCTTGGAAGGATGTGAAGCAGAAGAGGCGTTTGAATGTGACCGTGACCATGACTCCTGCAGGCAAGAACCCAGCCCAAGAGACTCTTCCTTTCCCTTAAGCTGGTTATCTCTGGTCTCAAGAAAACTCCTCCCAATATAAAATGTTTTTATATGAATATTTTCTCAACATCTACAGAGCTTTATAAAGGCTGATCTGTCAAAGGAATTTCTACCAAAAAAAGAATTCAGGAAAAAATCTTATAAAGTAACACTTTCTGTAATTGGTATAGAGAGATATAAATTAATTATAGTAAATGTAAGTTGGTTGTGTTGTACTCCTTTTCTTGCAAAAATTAAAGTACCTCTTTGCTCACTGTAACTTTTCACTACAAGTCAGTCTGGAGTGAAATAACATCATCAGGCAGGATTTAAAACAATTGCTGACTGCTTTTTCAAGAAACATGAGTTTTGTGTTACTGAGGACCCAGCTGCCTATCTTGTGGCAGATTCATTTTGGGGCAACTCAGTCTCTGCTCTAGTTATAATCCTTATGTAGTTTACTATTTTCCACAAAGAAAATGTAACTGTATGCTGAATTTCTCAAGGTATGTGAGAACCCGCACACTCTGCAAGGACAGAAGACACATTGTTTGTAGGGAAGGGCGTCTCTGCTTCTTAGGACTAGTAAATCAAAACAGTCCATGACTTAATTATGTAAAATCATAATAATTACAGGTTGTCCACAAAAGTAATTACTAATTTGTTTTGGTATTTACCTAAGTGTTCTAGCCGGTTCTTCTGTAGCTTTTCAAACTGGATATTCCCATAAATTTGAAAATGTAATCTAAATTAAATTTCCTGTATTGTTTGCACTTCCTATGTTCATGGGATGCAGTAGCATTACTGGACAAAGCAACCATTGGCCCCTCAGCTTTTAGTATTCAGTTAAAGAAGCCCAAAGTGTTTTTTTAAAAATGTATTCTTATTTACGATATGTAGACTAATGTATTTACTGGTAAACAAAAGAACAAATAGTTATGTGATTCCTGCATTCCTTGTAAAATTTTTTATTATTTAATAGGAAGCATATTGTTCCTTCAAAATATAGTAGGTTAAAAAATAAGACTGTCTTTTTTTATTTTCTGGTGAACATGGAAAAAAGAAGCAATCTATTAAGGTGTTTTCTAGTTAAAGCTAACTGATTATTTTTCTAAATGTGCTGTGGTTCAGACTTTGTCTAACTTCTTCAGCAAAGATTGCTTTACAAATTCAACTGAACTTATTTATCATCCAAGAGTTTTTCATTATAGTTATTTAGAAAGAAAGTTCTTGTTCAAGACTTTTTCTATTAAATCTGAGTTGGGCAAGGTTTTTATGTGGAGTTTTATATAAACTCTTCAGATGTTTCATGGTAATATCAAGAGGTTAACAGGTGTTTTAGAAATATTTTGAAAAGTTTTATTCTGTGCCATCAGTTATTTAATCCCTCTAAGCTAAAGTACTGTGAATCAAGGTTTTTCTCACATGCTGTGTCAGTCTGAAACTCAATTTTATAATCCCATCCCTGAAAATAAATATTTAACTTACCTATTCTGTTGCAGATAAGATGCTTATGCTTAGATTTGCAAATTATCGCTCTTCCATTTTCCACACAAAATAAAACGTATTATGCATTAGTTTTTCATAGAATTATTCAGGAAAAAAAAATCAGAAAAGCAGCTTCTCTGTATGTTTTGATTGATTGGTACTGAATATGATTTTTTAGAATTCACATAATAATGGTGGTAAAATATTAGCCATTTCAAAGGCAAAAAGGGAGGAGTTTTTATATTTTGACTGACATGGTGTGGTGGTGCGTTTTTTGAATGATACTTGTTTTGTGACAAATGGTTATTGGATTTAATAGTATGCCTAATAAAATGTGCAAGGATTCTATTACAATAGAGTGACTGGACAGTGAAACCATTAAATAACTTCCATGGAAGCTTCAGAGGACTGAACATAGATACTGCTCACACTTCACAATATCACCAGAGAAGTTTTGTATTGTTTCAAGAGTTGCAGATCACTGAAGCAAAAGGACAACTTTCTGCAAACCCACGGGACTAACAGTGAGTTCAGCCAGCTGTTGCAGAGAGTCTCTGTGTGCTGTGCAGCCCCTAAATGATCATCCAAAACTTATGCAGCCTGCAGCCTTGGGCCAGGAGAAAAAAGGGATGAAAAGGAGAAAGTGAAGCTGGAGCTACCACTGCTTTTGCAGGAAAAGTAGGAGTTACTATTAAATTGTTACTACTACAGTTGCCAGCAGGGTACAACATAATTCTTCCTCTGTAAAGGTGGTACCTGAGCAAACCAGTAGCCAAACAGCCACTGGGTGGAAAGATTTACATATTCACGGAGTTATAATTATTTAATATTAGCATGTCAAAGTCCCAGGAGCAAATTAGGTTCTTTTTGTCTTTACCAAGCTCCAAAGAAAAAAAATGGTCACTAGCCCATTCTAAGTATGAGAGAGGTGGTACAGAGTAGGAGTGTCCTAATTGCTAGTTTTCATGCACTGTCCAAACAAACTGTTCTGGTGCTAAGCTGTGACCGACATGTCTTCATTTGATGTGGCTCCAAATGAATTTGTAGCACTTTGTTTAATCTCTCCATTTTCATCCCTGTAGTAGTAAAGATGGGGTGGGGTGAAACTGATTGATTAAAAACCATAATAAAAATAATCTAAAAAACCACATCCTTCACTAAATACTGTCCAATATTCATTTTGCTGGATTTCTAAATAACTGCCCATGAACTAGAGCATGTGTTTTTTGGATCTATTAAAAAGATTTGCTCTTAGTTTACACTTTGACATGCATGGCTTTTCTTTTAAAAAGCCAAAAAAACTACAACAAAAAGAAAATTCCAAACATCATTATTAATATGTTGGTATTTTTTTTTTCCTTTTCTGTTGTGGGGGGATTTGTTGTTGTTGCTGCTGCTGGGAGGTGTCTGATCTCAAATAGAGCAGTAGTAAAGCAAAGTCAGTACCATTTCAGCTTCAGAAAGAACTTTACATCTGACCCTGTGAGAAGATCCTGCTGTTGCTGTATTTTATTTCTACTGTGATATATCATAGCTTTGGTAATTCTGGTAGCTCTTTCAGATACACGGCACTTTTGATATTGACACGTTAACAAAACTGTAGCATCTGACAAGCACCGAAAAAATTCAGTCCCATCTGAGAAATTCTGGGTGGTAGCAGTGTGTAGAAGGCAACATCTCCTCCTTTACAAGGGCTCTCTGCTCCAGGGTTCCCTAAGCACTAGGTTTGCTTCCCTTTCATTCAGCACTGAAGTGAAGCCGTTGTCATTGATGGGGGGGGTGGGCTACACTGTTGTCAGGATGCTGATGCTCAACTCTGCAGCTCTGTTTTAGCAGAACCAGACACACCAAAGCCCTTATCCTCCCAGTATCCATGAGACTGACCAGTTGTCACACAGAATGTAGATAATAGGCAATGGTGCTGATTGGCACAGAGGAATGAGAACATATAACCTTTCTTTTAGGTACAGATGACTCCATTTCTCCTATCGAAATTATTCACAATTAAAATAATAATACAAATTATTAATCTTCTCTGTGGTATGGAGAGCTGCTAAAAGCTCTACACTTTGGACATATATCAAATTATATTTTTTGTCCCTCATAATGATTTCGCCAGCTTTGAATTGCCTCTGACCATTAACTAGAAATTCACTTAACCTGAGATTAATCTTAGAAGACAGGAAATGAAAGGTAATTTTGTGCAGGCCTTCCAAGACATGAATTAATCCCTGTCTTTGACACAAACATGCTTTTATATGGTGGAATAGCAAATGAGCTATCCTTACCTCCCTCTGAAGTCCCATGTCTGTAAGGTTTACCCTAAGAAATCTAGGGAGGAGAAATGCTTATCCATGCTTATGACTGACTTTCTCTACTTCACCCTGGAATAAAGCTAGAGTGCCTCATTTCCACTCCATTTTAAAACATGGTCATCCCTGCAAGTGCGTTCTTTAGCAAAAATACTCTTTTTCATCAGGAATACACAGAAGAAGCCAGACTATGCAGCAACAGGAGGAATGGCAAAATACCAGTTACTGCTGATAAACCTGTAAATGGTCTATGGTCAAGTAACATTAGAAATCCTCTCTACCTCTCTAACCATAAAAAAAAAAAGAAATTGCAGACTCTGCCTGGGAAAGACTGAGCCCTCATTTCTCCCAATACTTAGAAAACAGTCTGAAGAAACACGGTAGAGCAAAGAATTGCCAGAGCCATCTAAGTAACCAACATGCATGGTCTTCTGTGGTGTCTTCAGACCTTAGGTATGTTTTTGTCTTGAAACTGATGTTACATGCTCCTCACAAAGTGGCCAGATTATGTTTTCCTTTTATTTCATCATATATTTACATTCATATTCTTTTGTTGTGATATAAAATACTTCTGTGACTCTTACAGTGTACCTGGAGTGCTTTAACAGTTTTGAACTGCTTGAAAGAGTTATAAAATGAAAATACTTAGCACTTTGTCAAGATGGCTGCAGTATCTTGTACGATATATCTATCAGATCTGCTCAGCAATAAGAAAAGCAAGTTGGACTTCTGCTTCAATAAGAATAGTAAGCTGGATTTCTACTTCAAATTATTATTATTATTTCCCTCAGGAAGAGGCTCACAGAACTCGCACACCTGCATCATTTCAGTGGGATCTTTTGGACTTCGTACCTTTCGTTAGGTGTTGCAAAAGTTTTCCTTTTAACTAGCAACCAAATTTGGAAGGAATTTATCCGTGAGGAACCTTGAATTACACTCTTCTGGCCCCAGGATCCGAGCAGAGCTGGAGGGGAAGTGCCCGCAGGGACGGATCCTCAAGGGACACCTGCCCTGTCCCCACGACTCTACAGGACCTTCTCCTCCCTGTCCCTCTTCAGCCTGGCTCCCGCTTTATCCGGGGTCACTCACCTCCCCATTCCACTGCCCTTGCAGTCCCCGGGGAAAAGCAGGAGCGGCTCTCCATTTCCCCGAGGTCTCCGACGAGGAGACCTGCTCCAGGGAGTTGCCCCACGCCGCTGTACAGACAGCGCGTGTCAGCGGGCTGCACTGAGGTCCCTCCACCCAAACCCCTGGCCGCTTTTCCCGTGCTCCCTCGGGAGGGAAAAAGAGACCCTCCGGCCTCCTGAGGGACTGAGCCGTGCCGGGGTGCGCCGGAGTCTGCCCAAGCTGTCGTTCCGACCTGTTGCTCTGCTTTTCACAGGCAGAGCCGCCCGCTCAGGGGATTACCGCGGTAGTCCGAGACGCGTAGGAGAGAGACGCGCTTCCCTTCCCAGCCGCTCGCAAAGGCGCGCGGTGGGACCAGAGCAACTGGCTCCAACCCGAGGGCCAGACCTGCTGGTTCCGGACACCCCCGAGGGGGCGGCCCGGGGGAGGCGGGAGTGCCGCCTGCAAGGGGATATCCCTCTCCTGGGTATAACGCGTTAGGTATGCTTTTAACCATGGCGTTTCGCTCCTCGCCAAAAGCCAAAACCGGGAGAACTTCAGGTGCTGCAAAACCTGGGCGAGACTAGGGATGCCCCGCGGGACCACATACTCGTTTTTGCAGGGCTCACTCCGGGGCGGATCCACAGGTAGGTCCCCCGTGAGTGAGGAAAAATCCCAGTGCCCATGGGGCGCCTTGCGCTTCTCCCCGGACAGTCCCGCGCCGCCGTCCTCGGGCCCTGCCCCGGAGGGAAGCACCGCCCAGCCACCTGCGCGGAGAAGGACCCCCGAGCATGAGGTAGGCTGTGGGCACAGCCCTGCTCCAGCCGCGGGAGGTGAGCGGGCCCGCCTGCCCTTCCCAGGAGGTAGCACCCGTCTTCCATGCCTGGCTCGGTTACCCCGGGAGCCGTATAATCCCAGACACCCCCTCCCACCGCTCCTCAGCCGCCCACCGACGGGCGGCCTTTGCTTTCAAGGCTAGGTTTGGCAGAGTCTGCTGAGCAGCTAATAACATAACAACCCGGCTTTGATCAATCCGAACTAATTACCCCTCTTAATTAAAGTCTTTAGCAGTTGTTTCAGTGTTTTGGCAAGGACGTGGGAGAGCTTTGGCGTGCAGCAGAACCAGCGCCGCGCTCCCCGCCCGCCCGGCCGCGGCTCCGGGCCGCCAGCGCAGCCCCCGCCGCCGCAGACACTCCTCAGCAAAGGTTTATTTTCACCAGGTCAACGAATTCTTTTTTTTTTTTTTTTTCTCCACGTGCAAGAATCAATCCGAAATTCAAATCCGTACATAGAGAACAGTTGTGTCCATATAGATAAGATATTCAGGGGGAAGGAGAGGAGGAAATCAAGAAGGGTGGGATAACCAGCGGGCAGCAGAGGCAGGGCAGGATCAACACAGTGGGAATATATATACATCGAAATAATTAAAGTGGTGCAGCATTCCCGGGTCGGGTAATACAGATCCCAAATAAATACAGCAGAAATTGGCTTGGCGCTTTTTCTTTTTCATTTTCTTTTTTAACCATCTCTCCACCTGAGATGCAACAACGACAACAAGAAAAAAATAGAGTCTTTAAAGAACAAACGAAAAATTAAAAAAAAATAGGAAACAATCAGTCCCATAAACGTTAGTGGCGATATAGAGCATAATACACAAAACCGCTTAACAGGTGCATGCAAAGAGGCGGCGGGGGCTCGCCCAGGCGGCCACCCCTCAGGGCTGGAGCGGCGGCGGGCCCTGCAGCAGCGGCCCGGGCGGGGGCGGCGGGTCAGGCCCCCCCAGCTCGGCGGGGGGCCGGGGCAGTCCCAGAGAGCTGTCGTGAAGCTTGCGGACGTGCTTCTTGAGATCAAAGTTCCTGCAGAAGCCTTTGCCGCAGGTGGGGCAGGTGAAGGGCTTCTTGTCGTTGTGGGTGTGCATGTGGAAGGTCAGGTTGTACACCTGGTGGAAAGCCTTGTTGCAGATATTGCACTTGAACTGCTTCTCCCCGCTGTGTGTCAGCTTGTGGTTTTTGTAATTGCCTGGGAACGAGACAAGAAGGGCAAAAAGGACCTGGGTTTGAGAGACGGACGCTGCAAAAAGGAGAAGAAAATAAAAATCCCCAAACCCTGTCTCATGCCCAGAGCTCGGCTATAGGCTAAAACAACCGCCGATCTCTTAGAAAACACTCGCGTTCTCCCCATCGTCCCCGCAGCTGTTTCTCTGACAGACGACAAGGGAATGATCGAATACAGCAAAAATCACGATAGTTACAGAAATAAAAATCCTAAATTTAGTCTTCCCAGCAACGCGGGGGAAAAAAGTAACTAAAGTCTTTCATTCGGAGGGGGAAAAAACCGGCGGACTCGTTTGCCAAACCGCGCTGGAAGCTGCGTGTTGCCGCGCGGGGAGAACGGACACCTCCCGCGGAACGACTGCCCCGAGCTCCCCCAGGAATGAGACCTCTGCCCCTGTCCGTGGGTTAGGCCAGAGGAGATGTGTGGGGCTAGCAATACTTAAAATTAACCTAAATATCTAATAACAAAAACAGAAAACAAAATTAACTCTCCACCACCCTCTCTGTCGCAAATTGTCACGACACTTAACTTCGCCTGGGACAGGGGAAGCCGGACAAGAGAGAGGACTCTGGAGACTGGTACCTTTCTGGTGAAATCCTTTGCCACAAAATTCACAGACAAATGGTTTGTAGCCGGCGTGTATTCGCGTGTGCGTGTTCAGGGTCGAGCTCCGGTTAAAGGCTTTTCCGCACTGGTTGCACTTGTGTGGCTTTTCCTGGAGGGAAACAAACACCAAGTCACGGCTGTTTTGCGGGGTCTGTGCTCTGGTTGGCGGGGTTTGTGTGCTGATTTGCGAGTTTATGAAGTGTTTTTTCGGGTCTCTGTGTTAAGTGACGGCTCGCAGCTGCCGGTGCGGGGCACCCCGAGGTACCTACCGCGCTTTGGGAAGACGAACTCCCCCCGCGGCTCTGGATCGGCCGCCGCACGCCCCACGCCGCTGCCTCGGAGCGGCCGGATACCGCCGAACTCCCCGAAAAACCTGAGTGGAGGGTTTGGAGCAGAGAGAAAGGAACGGAAAGGGGCTCACCTGGGTGTGGATGATCTTGTGCCGGCAGAGCGTGCTCGCCTGTCTAAAGCCCTTCCCGCAAACTTTGCAAACAAAGGGTCTGGCTCCCGTGTGCACTGGCATATGGCGCGTTAAGTTATAATGTGCATTAAACACCTGTAAAGAGAAATTAGACAAAAAAACCCTTGCAATTAGAAGGTGAGACTGCCGAGGGGAAGCCGTCGTTTAAAAATCAAGCAAGAGAGGGACGGACAACCGGCGGACATACGGAGAGGGACAGAAGACTGGGGAAGGGAGACGGACTGTAACGCTACTTGCCTTTCCGCAAACTTCACACGTGAAAACTTTGGGCTTGCTGCTCGGGGACCCGCGGCTGAACTCCGAGGTCTTATAGGCGATTTTTTCCGAGAGGATTTGAGCACTTTCTTTCATGTAGTGTTGCAGCTGAGCCTGCGATAAGTCCTTGAAGGCCACCCCCGCGGGGTACTTGTCCACAGTCGGCAGCACCAGCTTGTTCCGCTCTGCCAGGTAAGCCTTGGGCTGCGGGTGCAAGGGAGAGCTGAGGAAATAAGAAGCCACCGGGTGGATGTTGACACTGGAGGACGGGTGACAGGGGCTGTCGCCTCGGTTAAAATAGCACAGAGCTCCCATGGCGTGGAAGGAGGAGTGATTGACCACTCGGGGTCTTACCAGTTTGTACTGCTGCAAGGGCAGGGCATCGCGGGGGAAATCTCCTTTCAAGCTCAGGGCACAGTTCAAGAGATCGCCGCAGCTAAAGGAGGGCGAGGAAGAGGAGTCTAAGTGAGCCTTCCTGGGTTCCGCTCCGGCCGCCGCCGCTTTGGGCATGGTGTCGTATGCCACCGGGACAAATGGGATCATGCAGGGGATGGAAGAGTTGAGATGCAGCGGGTGCTTGGGGTCGCCTTTGGCCACGGAGCCATGGAGGAGCTGCGGGACAGGGATGGAGCGGGGCTCTGGAGTCCGCGCCATGATGCGCTCAATGGAGAAGGCGAGGGGCTTGGGCGTGCTGATCATGTTGCTCCTGGCAGACAGGCTTTCTCTGGCCGGAGGAGTCGCTAGGATTTTGGTCGCCGTGTGGTGGCCACTATTGTCCATGGCTGAATTGCATTTGTTCGCCCGGTTTGTGCCGCTCTGGTAGACGCCTCTTTTTTTTTTCCCCCCCCTCCTCTCCCCTCTCTCTCTCTTTCACTTTCTCTGCCCCTTTTCTTGTTACTGATCTGCGAAGAGGGAGACCAGCATCGCCGCTGCCACCATCACCACAGTCTCCGCCGGCGGAACCAGCCTTCTCAGTCCAGTGGACTCATGCCAGCTCATCACAGTTTACTTTGGCGCACGAATGACTCGGGACAATCGCTACTTATTTCTATGAATAGAAAGTGTTGTGTCAATAACGCAGCCAAGATCTCGCCAATCGTTAACTTCCAAGAGGAGAAGGTAAACTAGATAATTGCTCAATTCGCTTCCAACAGTCAACAGGAAAAGTTTTTTCCCCCCCAGCAAGCGGCTACTTTTCATTGGCGCCCGCGCCTCCCCCGCCCAGGGAAGGAGGTGGTTCTCCCTCCTCGCCTCTCTCCCCTCTGCCTCCCTCCCTCTCTTTTTATTATTATTATTTGCAATCTGCTTAACCAGGCTTTAGAGGCCAAGCAAATCCGAGATCAATTTTCTTGTTTGGCTTTAAGTGACATCATCTAAAATCATTGTCCAAGAACTAAATAGGGATGTGAAACCCAATTCAAGGGCAAGCGCCAGGGTATTTGTCAAACGAGGTGTTGCAGAAGAAGCGGCTGGAGGGGAAGCTGTTTGTTTCCTTGCCACTTTCCAGCCCGAGCTCTCTTTGTGCGTGCGTACGTGTGTGTGTCTGAGGGAGGAAGGGAGGTGGCTGCTCTGCTCCTGAGACTGCTCCTGGTCTACTCACTGCTTTAAAGAACAAGGTCAGGTGGCGGTGAGGTTTTTGGAAAACACAGTAGACAAATAAGCGGGCAACTTGCGACAAGCAGACAGCGAGAGCAACGCGTGGGGATGTAGGAACTTCCCGGGCCAAATCGAATGAGTGCTTGGGAGCAAAAGGATGACTCAAAACCTGGGGCAGGGGAGAGAAGAAAAAGGAGGTAGGAAGAGGAAGTGCCTTTTAAATCTGAAGCACTATTTATATATATACATATGTAACCTGTATATACACTAAGTATAGCTTCTTTGTCCTTATATAATACATGCACAACACAAATACCGAAAGCTCAGGGTCGGTATAGATACACGAAGGAATATACAGCCCATACACTGCTTATAGGTACATATGCACCTAAACAGATGCGATCCCCATTATTTAAGAGAAGCCTGAGGGCCCTCTTCGGGGCAGGCAGCTCCAGCGGGTATGGGTGTTCGTACTTAGCGTGAAGCAGAGGTGCTCAGGGAGATGAGATGGGCAGCGGTGTCTACGGGACTTTCTGTGTTCCCACCTATCCCACCATCCGACAATTCGGGATCAGGACAAGATCCCGTTCCTCCCTCCGGCCTGGGAATAACTTGGCTACTGACTGAGAGGCCGATACCGAAATAACCCCCGGGAAAAGCCAAGGGTCCCTCCGTTCCTGCCAGACCCGGGAGCGAGCGGCCGGGCCGCTTCCCCTGGCGAAGGGACCCATGGGGCCGCCTTCCCTCCCTCCAGAACTGCCCTTCTCCGGGGCCTGGGCGAGAGAAGCAGGAGGCCTCAGTATTGCCAATGGAGAGAAGCCTCCAGCGTGGCAGGGAGGTCCTGCCTCCGCTGCTCGGGTACCGGCCAAGGAACCTGCAAAAGGCTGTCTGCCCACCACCGTCCCCGCCTCGGCGCAAGACAACGCACTTGCGGGAAAGCGAGAGCGGGGATGAAGGGTTGGGGGTCCGAGAAGGGAGGGAAGGAGGGACGGAGGAGGCATCCTTGCCCTCGGCAGTGTGACCTCGCCGATGGCGCCCCGGGCCACCGCGGCTCCGTTTGAGGCTCTTCCACGACGGTACCTCCGCGTCCAGGAGCTCCGTTCCAACAACGGGGAGCTGCAGGGGACGGAGGAAGAGAATATCCTGCGGTCCCCGGGACGATCGTCAAACGACGGGCCGTGGACAGAGCACCCCTCGCTGCAGAGGATCTGCCCTGCACGCCCTAAATCCTTCGTGTACTCCCCGTTCTAGCCGTGCCCGGGAGCGCAGGCGGGCAACGAGAGCCGTAGCTTGACCTCGGGTCGTGCCGGGGTGGACACAGCCGTGGGGGCTAGCGTGGGGCGAAGGAAAGGCCGAACCTGTGCCGTGCCGTGCTGGGCCCTGAGGTGTGTCCGGCCGCGATGCCCCGCTTCAGCCCTGTTCCCTGTTATCCCCCGGTGTGGGTGGTGGGCCGCTGTCCGGGGCTGAGCCGCTCACCTCCTCCTTCCTCTCCCCAATCCCCCATGGCAGATGGGTCAGGGCGTTAAGACCGTAATTGCTGCCCCGGATCGGGTTGCCGCAGCCTCCCGCCTCTTACCTGCTGCTTTCCGCACTGGCATCGCCAGCCCCGGCTCGGCCGGTGTCACCGACCTGGTGGGGGAAGGATAGAGCGGGGACCCGCGGGGGGGTGGGGCGGGGGCGGGCCCGTGTACCCCCACCGTCGTGCGGGGCAGATGCCCCGGGTTGCCCGCTTTCTCCAGGGTGTCGGTGTCTCTCGCTTATTTTGTGTCCGCCAGAGGAGTTTCCTCCTTCAAAGCAATTTACATTTAATTCAATCTAGGCAAATTTCCTCTTGATTGGTGTTGAAGAAGGGAATTATTGTTGAGTGGGTTTTAGAGGCTTCAAATCCCATATACTTAATATGTTAACAGCTTGCTCTTAACTGGTCTTTTTGGGATTGACTTTTTGACATGTGTTTGAAAGTAAAATATGTAGTGTCATTTGAACAGGGTAAATATCCCAAAGCAGCAATTACAGCCCTGCCATTGCAATTATCCTTGTTTCCTCCATATTGAGATACACTCTTGCAGAAGCGGGAGCTTTATTATTCGTTAGTTCCTTTCGGATATGTATCCCTTTCTCTCTGTACAGCACACAAAAACTTACGTTAGTGCCTAATTTTTCAAGAGAGATCTAAACCCAGTATTTTTAATTTTTTTTTGGCAGGGGACGTTGTCTTGTTTCATCTCAGAGATGTACCCTTGCTAGTGCTGGAGATGCCCGCAGTATAGAGTTACTAAAATCGATGTCGTTATACTTTTTTTCAGTCTTGTCCTGAGCTTTGCCTTGCTCCCGGACCGCATCTTTTTAGCGATTTTATAGATCTGCCGAGCTGCAAATACCCTGCAGCCGTGCTGGTGCAGGGTTGTTTTTCCTGAGGCAGACAGATTTGCAGGCTCTGATGAGGAGCCTGCAGGTTCTTCAGATGAGGAACCTCTTGGCCGGTTTCTTTTAGCGGGCGCACGGCGGGCCCGGGGTTCCCTTCAGTCTGGCGGCACGTACCGAGTCCTGTCAGAAGGGGCCGACGGGGGAAGGAACGGGTTCGTCGGCCTCCCAGAGTTACGAATCGTCAGAGGAATTAAGGGCAAAAGTTTTGCCTAGAGTTGATTTCGTGCTCTGCCCGGGAAAGCTGCTGTTCTCTTTTTCCCCTTAATCGGCTTTGTGTTTCATTCGCTCCTAAGCTATGTTCTTGATATTGCTCACTTGCATTATTATCATAACGTATCTCTACATGTATTCAAAATCCGAGTCACCGGCGAATTCATCTCGTCGTCAGGATTACTCCAATCCGATCCCAGAGGCGATTAGAGGGAGGTAAAATACCGCCTAAAGCCTAATCTTTAATTTCTTCCTCCTTAATAAAATGAATAATTCCATTGCGTTTTTAAGTAAAAAATGAATTGAAAAGGATAATAACTCCGCTAACCTTCTGTTGCGTGTATTAATATTTTCCTGGGAGTGTTTTACCGCAACGCTCCTGCGAGAGCCGGCTGCTCCCTCCGTGCTCCCGGAGCCAACTTGCCTTGACCGGGAAAGGGCAGGGAGGGCAGCGGCCCGCCTGGCTCGGGGGCGCCTCTGGGCAACCCGAGCGTGGAGGGAACCGGGGAAGTTACGGAACATCCTTCTTGCCGCGACACCGGCGGACCCGACGGCGCCTGACCAGACCCCGATTACTGTTATTATTGTTCCAATAGTAGTCATTAATAGTCCCGCCACCGGGATTCGGTGCTAAAGCTCAGATTTGCTCTCGATACGCATCATTCCGATCCGTCCCCTTCCGAGCCGCCGAATTTGTGAAGAGGCGATTTAGCCCGCCACGGAACAGGAGCGCCGTGCTCCCCTCAGCCAGGGCCCCGTGTCCCCCTGCTGCCCGCAGACCGCGCCGCGGCGCAACGCGCTGGCCCCGGCGTGTTACAGTTCGGAATGAGCTCCCGGCTGCTGCGGGGATGGAGGGCTCGCTGTTCATTCCCACTCAGGGCTCGTTGTTTACGGTCTTTTGAAGGGAAGTCAAAACATAAATGGGGGAGTTAAAGCGGGGGAAAGCAGACCCCGGTGCGCCAGCCGCCGTCACCGTTTATCAGCTGGAGCTGGGGGAGATCCCGCGCAGACGTCCTTTTCGGCGGAACGTGCTGCTGCTACTGCTGCTGGGATGGGGGACGCGGCCCTCTGGCCGATCCGGCCACGGCCCCGGCCCCGGCCCCGGCCCGGCCCCGGCGGAGGAGACGACCGCAAAGCCCGGGCAGCAGCCTCGGCCTGTTTCTGGAGTGAAGGCAAAGGCGCTCGGGCTTGGCCGGGGTATTTTAAGTTGGAACACTTAGACGTTTTCTCCAGTGACACTTTCTCCGGTGGAAAAAAAATAATAATATATGTATGTTTGTGTATATACCTTTGGAGAGTATGTGTAGTCTGCCCATACAGTGAGGTGTGTTTGCATCCTTCTATAGCAGTTCCACCACAAGCAAATAATAAAGTATTGGTATTTTTAACCGAATCCATCACAAAAGAAAAACAGTTGACACTGACTCGCACAAAACAAGTGTTTCCAGAGGTGAAGCAATGTTTGGAAGTACAGTATATTTCGTACAGATCCCTCTAAACCGAAAACCAAACTGGTGCAAATAAAGCCTTTTCACGTATAAAGCCTTTAATCACATATAAATGAAATTACAAAGTAGCGCTTCCGGTTGTCCCGTAATTCACGCTAGCGATTTGGCTACGTGTGCCAGCTCCGAACGTGAACCGCAGCCATCACGTCTAATCTAATCAGTCCGCCTGTGAGGGGACCCAGCGGTGTCATCAGCTCCAAAGGGCCCTTGGTGGAAGTGGCTGGGAGAGGCCAGCGGCAGCTGGAGCCATGAATGACACTTTCTCATTTGTTCCTTTCCCAGTTCAACAAATGTTTAGTCCCGTTGCTGCTAAATGAACGCCTCACGCTCTTTGGCTGGGGGAACCTATTTATTTTTAAGATTCCTGAATAGAATCAGGAGCAATTAACTTATTTTTTTTTTGTTTCCATTTTCCGTCAGTGTATTGGGAAGTAACCTGGAGCAAAGCAACGGGCTGGTTGCTGTGTGGGCCGGGCTCGCCATAGCGACGGGGGAGAAGCTGTCTGCCGTACCCCTCTCGCTTCTGGCGGGGCCCGTTTCGATGTGCCGCTGCTGGGAGGGAGGGAGAAGCCAAGTGAAAAATGCGAAAAGAAGAACAGAAGCAGGAGCCGTGCTCCGTCGTGACCACTGCTGGACGGAGCCCGGAGAGGGCTCCCCATGTCCCTGGCTGCTCCCCCGGCGCCCCTACCCGCGAACGGGCACAGGAGAGAATGGAGCAGGCCTCGGGACGGGGCGGGGGGAGGGGCGACCAGCAGTACTCTTCCTAAGGCCGAAAATGTAAACTGTGTGTGTGTGTGTGTGTGTGTGTGCGTGTGATTGTTTCTTTTGGTTTGTTTAGCTGCCTTTTTCCTCACCTCCCCCCGTCGCTGTTAGAACAAAACGCGCTCGTGCCGGTGAGAAGCCCTGCCCGTGGTGTTTTCGCGAGTCCCACGGGCGTCCCGGGTTCCGTCGGTCTCGCACAGAACGAACCCGGCTCCCCCTGGGCTTCCCCACTGTCGTGCCGCTTCCTTGCGGCTCCCGGTCTATTGCGCGCTAGTTTGCTGACAGTCAAACGCCCGATTCAAAACACAGGTAGGCGCAAAACGGGCACTTTCTGTGCGGGAACACGCCTCAGAGCCTTACACCCCCTCCCCGACAACCCCGAGCTCAGTGCCGTGTCCCTCGTGGAGTCGCACTTGCTGTCCTCTCAGAAGTTGGCACTGGTGCCCCGGCCACCCTCTACGTCGGGAGTCTGGTGTGTTCCAGAAGGAGCTCTGTTCACTCAACGCCTGGAAATACCCGGCACCTGATCCGAGTTCCCCTCGGGACCCCAGGACCCGTTCCGTGGGTGCCATGTCCACAGGGCCAAGGAGGGACGGAGTCTCAGTGCTCCGGGAACCACTCGCCCTCTCTATGAGCACCCGGTGCCCCGGGAGCCTCTTGGTCTAGCGGTCGCTCCAAAGCTGCACCGGGCCCTGCGCCGGGGGCTGCCCGCCCTCCGCTCGGGATCGGGTTTAAAGTGCGGGGCTGCTCTACGAGCACCAGTGTCAGCGGCGGGACTCGAGGGTGCGGGCTCAAGAGGGTGCGGGCTCAAAAGGGCGCGGTTGCGCCGGGCCGGGCGGGCAGCGACAGTCGCAGCCGCACCCCAGCCGATGCCTCGCCTAGCCCCGCTCATCGCCTCCTTGTCCGGGATAAGTGATAGCCGAGGAGGGAGTTCTTGTCCCGGGCCCCCTCTGCCCGGCGGCGGGAGAGCTGTGAAGGTCAGCTCCGCTTTCCTGTCTCGGCCCCGACGCGCACCCAGCCACGATCGTCCTAGTTCGGCTTGCTACAGCCCCTTTTATACTGTTAAGGCGCAGGGAGGGGGGAGGCTGTGAATTAAACGAGACCCCTCCTGCCTCCTCGCTGGAGGCTCTCGGCACGCCGTGCCCGCTTAGGAAAAGTGGAGGCGGGGGCAGTGTCCCCCGTGGAGAAGCCTGCAGCCCCGGGACAGCGCGGCGGGAGCGCCGCTGGGTGCCTGGCACGAAGGCGTACAGAGCGGCGATGCTGCCCGCTTGGGAAGGGCAGGCACCCCCGGAGTGCGTGGAGGGTTTAAACACCTAAGTTAAGATGTAAAGGCTGTCCCTGCGCCCGCCTCATGGGGCTCTGCCGCGGCGGTGCCCAGCGCCGGAGCTGTCAAGCAGGTACTGACTGGCCTTCTCAGTCTTGGTTCACGGTTTCACAATTCCAGTTACTAAGAAAATGCTTGAACTTGGAAGAAACGGAAAAACCTTTAAAACACTGTTGTTTCTGTACCTGCCTTCCATTGATGTCTCATGTGCTGCCTCTCTAACAATAACTTACACATTGTGTCTGAGTGAATTTATCTGAAATCCCAAACATCTTGTAACTTCTTAATGATATCATCTTTGGCCTTTTTTTTTTTTTAACTATTTCCTTATTCACATAATCTTTGTTTTGGTTTGTTTTTTGTTTTGTTTGACTATTTCTTTGCTCGTCTCCATCTTACTGACAAACATGTCTTTCAAGTAGTGTATAGAGACAAAATTGTATAGCAAAGTGCTTGATGTATGGGGTTTACATGTATCATGCTTCATGAAATTTGATTAACTCAGACATACTTCAAGCCACAAAAAGTCAGTCTTGTTGTTTGGGTGTTTTGTTTTGTTTTTTTTTATGTCAGGGTGTAGACAAGGTTGACTGCTTCCTAAGATATAGGGAGCTGGGGGGACTCCCCAGGCAGTCTGGACAGGGCCCTACCAGCCAGGGCCAGTCCCACCACACCCAGTCAGGGAGCAGGGCAGGGTGGGGCAGGGGGAGAGGTGGTGGCAATCCAGAGACCACATCACTGACATGTTTGTGATGGTCAGAAAGGTCTGAAGTCAATCCATAGGTCAGGGTCTGGACAAATACAGCCCATAAACAAGTACATGTTGGGCTGTAGTTGAGTGAGAAACCGTAATTCCTTTTCCATTGCTGGTACAGAGACTGGCAGCCCTGGACAGAGCTGAGGTAGAGTGCCCAGACAGAGGCTGTTGGTGGAGGTCTCAGGTGAGACTTTTCAGGATCATGATGGCCTACCAGTCCTTTTGAGGCCCTAACAGGTGATATTACTATAACCTGCTCTGTAATTGTCCAAATTGATAAGGAGAGTTGTTTGTCTTTCCAGGAAACCCTTCTTGGCATGGGGGCAGCTTGTGACAGAGGAAAAGCCCAAAGGGGAGATGAATACAAATTACCGTTTCCCACAGGGCTTTTGGCTAGCAGGACTGGTCAGAGGCATTAATGCCAGGTTTTCTCTGCTGAAGGACAGACATACCACTTACTTCCTGGGCTGTGATGGTGACAGTACTTCTGTTCCTGTGTTTATAGTTCTCGCTCCAGGTCCCCACACTGTTAATGGCTTGCTAAGGACAGTATCCAGTTTTGATATCACTTCCTACTCTCATGTCACCTCAGAAGTTTAAAAATGTCCTGATGTCCCCTAGGGAGAGCCCTGCATGAATCTGGCACAGCCTTCCACTAGAAGGCCTTGGCAAGCACTGCAGGGCCACTGCAGTGACACCTGCCTTCACCTGTTTACAACTGGCTTCTCCACAGGCACCTCCACAGGATCTCAGGAATGTAAAGATGGTTGGGAGAGGGCGAGCAGGGAGACTTTTGCAGAGACAAAGCTTTGTTCCTGACTGACACTGATCTCTGCCTCACTGGGTTTGGGAGATGGGCAGCCCAGCTTCCTCTGCACCTTACTGTCTGCCACAGTCAGGCTGGGGCTGAGGCTGCAGCTCGTGGCCCAGCAGGCTATCCCTTACGAAGCCTGAATTTCAGCCAGAGTCCCACCTGGCCCTTCAAGCACCATCAGCTTCCATGCACCAGTACAACTAGAACAAATGACAGGAAAAGGATATGCAATTCTTTTAGTGCTATCAAAACCTAAACCAACAAACCCAACTGGGAGCCTGATAACAGTGGTAAATACTGCTGAGGCTCCCTATGCTCCCTTCAGCCCACAAAGATGGTAACGTGAATGGAAAGTGATGGAGGAAAGTACACTGTATTGCCCCTGCCTGACTCTCTGGCCACTCTGGCCTGCAGCAACTGTCTCCTGCCCCACTGTTCCTCAAAACACATGTGCTGAAGCTGTCCCTGCTGTTGTGCAGGGGTGCCTGCACTCCTGCCCTCCCAGCCTCCTTGGGTGACTCTGGGTAAGGACTCAGGGCACAAAGAGCTGAGCAGAATGGTCTTCCTCACCAGCTCCCAATTCTTCCTTTTTGCTGAACTCACTTTAGCTCATGCACAGATGAGAAGGCTGGTTTGCCACAGGATAAAAATGCCACTTAGAGTTTCTCTGTAGACACATGGGGAAAGTGTAACTTGCGCTTTCTTGCTTGTCCAAAGTTCCGAGTATGCTGAAAGTAATTTTCCCTGCAGCTCTCACTCTCTGTTCCTGCATCCCTGCATGCTTGAAACAGATCCCTAAAGTCTGTTCTTCCAAGGAAACTTCACATCAGCCTCCTAAACCCTCAACAGGCCCTCAGCAAAGCCCTTCAAGTGTAATGCTATGGGTCAATGAGGACCTAAGAAACCTTCAGTGCTTCTTTGGGTATCATCTGTGTTCTTTCTGATTTTGTGGACACAAACCCAGGAATCAGTCATGCTCCCACAAAAAAAAAGTAAAAAAAAGTAAAAAAAAAGTTGCTGTGTTTTTCATAAGCTGAGTTTTGACTGAAAAAAAAATTTGAATTCTTTCCAACTCATACTGAAGACATAAAAAATGGGCAGTGGGCCCTGTCTGTCTGCTAATGAGGTGCTTTTGTTTGCTTTTTTCCTTTATCACAGCACTGTGTCCTTGAGTATATGTTTGCTATATATATCTGTTATATAAAAAATACTTGCTATAGATCACTATATAAACTAAATAATCTTTCAAAAAACTTGTTCTCATGAGGAATCACATAACGGTTCAAATGGTTTGAAATCCTGAAAACATCTTTTAATTGTAGAATTCTATACAAACTTGGGTAGATACAGAAATGGTCACGACAAAATGTGTTGTTATTGCCTGAAAATTTTCACAGAAATACAAACATTGATGGCAAGCTTACTGACATCCAACAGGATGATATATCTTTAAACTTGCAAAATGAATAGACACAACACTCCCAAGCAGTTTGTATGTGTTTGACTGTCCTTGAAGTTCTATTATCTCAATATACAAAGAATCAAGATTAAAATTTTTAATGCACATCACACAATAATGTAAAATTAAGCATAAGATAAAGGTAAACAAAGTGTAATTCAGAAAATACACTTTTTTTTTTTTTTTTTTTTTTTTTTTTACCTAGGGCATTGACTTATTCCAAGGATGATCTCCTGTATAGTTGTGTTTTAAGTGAGACACACATTTTATTTCTGCACAGGACATCAATATCAGATGGAGATACAAGAACAAATGACAACAAACAAAAGGGAAAGAAATATAATCACAAGTGGAACTCAAACTCCATGCCAGTGTTCTTGCAGCCCTAAGCAAAGCTATACATAAAAATATGCTACAGCCATTATTCTCAAAAAGTCCTTGGCACTTTTCCTCTGATAATCTTGCTTTCTTTTTAATGGAGCAAATTACATTTCTGCACTGATATCAAAAGGCAAAACTATAAATGCAACTACAAGGACAAGTTACCAAAAAAACCCCAAGCCAAAGATAAACCCCACCCTCAGACCATCACCCCCCAACTCCAAAAGCTTTAAGAGATATCATCCTTCCTCCTCATCACTGTCTTTCATAGTAATGCCCTGAAGTCCTCCTGCATCTGTGACTGAGACTGTGGCTTCTTCTACCGTCAGACGGCTGTGAACTGTATCGTAGGTTTTACTGTTCAGCGTTCCCTCCATCACGCCTTGCAACCTGAAGTCTCGGTAGGTTTTCTGTGGCAAAAATAAAACATCCTCAATTGGATTTTAGCAAGTTTGAGCAATCTTTTACTATACAGAGGTCATTTCTAGTGTGCCACTGGCACAGCTTCATTACTCCTGCAGTTAGGTACCTCTCATCTTATTAAAGATTTTGCAGTCTTAGTTTTTGAGCTGAATGAGATTTCTATAAACTCTGGAGATTCTAATTTGATGATCCTTCCTTTAAGAGATTGTATTTTGTGCTACAGCATACTGTAATTACTGATTTCTCAGTTACTTCTATTTGTCTCATTTATTCTATAAGAAACCAGCAAAGAATTTTCCTAAATACATATTGAAACACGAATTTGGCTACAGGTAGTTCTGTCATTTCACAGAAAATATAACAGCCTGACTCTTTATCAACAATGTATTTTATTATTATTTATCTGTACATTTATATGCCAAATTTGGAAAAACAAAGTTTAGATTATAATCTATATTCTACAATGTCAGGATTTCTCAGCTGACTCCTTTATTCAGTTAATTTACATTCTAAGTCTCCTCTACATTTTGACTCACATCTGCTTTTTTTTTTCACTTGAGAAGGTTTTGTTTCCCTTGTATCCATCCTTCCTATGAACCAGCAGGTATGACTTTCTTCTTTGACTATCCATTATTTAAGAATTCTGAGTGGAATTGTTTTATTCATCAATGCTATGTTCAACTAGGCCTATAGAAAATCACCTACCTTCTTTAAGTTGTAACACATTTGAAATAATCTCGCCTGATGTTACCCTAAAAAGCTTAAGAAGGACAAGTTGATCGAGCTGGTTTCTTATTTTGTGTACACTTTCATTACAAATTCTCAATGCTTATGGAAGAGAATATAGGGAAAGAAAATGGAAGATAATTAAGGGCTATCAGGCCCATTCCTCTGCCTGAGGAGGAGACCATGCACAGCCCTTAGAGAAAGAAAAGAGTTGATCTTGTTTCACTCAATCCTTCAAAGAACTGCAAAAGACACCTCTTAAAATGGGTAACGTTCATCTGGGAGATTTTTTTCTGCCACTATCTATGATGATTATTTATACCTTGTTTGAATCACTGCAACTGAGATTTATCTGACTTTCACAGGTCAACGTCAGAGTCAATGGATGCAGCTTATGTTTCGCTCACACACTCCTGTGTGCACCCCGTCTGGTCTTTTTCAAGTATCAGCACTGCATTCCCTTTTTATAACACTGTGCATTCAATTTGCTTTTATGCTGTTAACAGGTCCTATAGCAATTTCTTTCAGTTTTACATTGTATTCTTTCCATTCTAAGACCAGCACTCTGGGGTTCAGACATTGCTCTTCTCTTGACACAGTTTTGCAGGATAATAATGTTCACTTCCAAGCTTAATTTTTCATTTCTCCCTAACTTTCTTGGTCCTTGACCCTTCTTTAGTCACATCCCTCTGTACACATGTCGGACACTTAACAAAACCTTTATGCCATCATAAGACTTCAAAGAGAATAAAGGGAACAATGTGTCTTCTTCTAATCGTTCGTAATAATGCCACTACCTTTGTTGCATCCAAACACTAAAGAATTATATTTCTCTTACTCATCCTATGTCCCTTAAAAAGACCTTCTACTTTCTTTTTTTTTTTTTTTATTTTTTTATTTTTTTATTTTATTTCCAAGAGATGACAGGGGCAATACAGCCTCTCACTTCTTTTTCATTCCAAAAGCAAACAGAAAAGTGCCTTTATTCATTCTACAGTTTGGAAGAACTGTGCTTCCCCATGTCTCTCTCCAGATGGGCTGCAGCAGGGACAGTTTCTTATGATACTCTACTTGAATCATTGTTCATTAGCAGCCTCTTTCTGTTGAGTTCCTCTTCTATCTTCTCCACTCACCAAAACCCAGGTGCACAAAATTTTCTGTTTTTCAGAACAATTAAAATTTGCAACATCTTCAATCTTTTGTATCCAAAGAAGGTGCCATGGAATAACACGCTTGGAATTTACATGCAGAGTAAACTAGATATCTGGGCACGAAAAGGCCACTGCCATAAGCAGAGTATTCCCACCTCCAGTGGGAGCCTTCTACTTTTGAACAAGGCTAACCAGTGTGCCAGGTGGCACAGGGATGGCGGGTTGG
The DNA here is from genome assembly GCA_035221455.1 of Xenops minutus. NCBI lineage: Eukaryota > Metazoa > Chordata > Aves > Passeriformes > Furnariidae > Xenops > Xenops minutus. Next base: position 21,643,934 of record JAWWEE010000040.1, on the reverse strand, counting down.
CAGTGCTGCTCATTCACCTGAACTTCAGTTTTGAAAGATCTTCTATTAATCCCCCTGGTGATATTTCACTGGTCTGTTTAGGCTGCCCATTCCTAGATCTCACTGGGCTCAGGTTTTAGATCCTCTAACACCTATTTTTTCTCCAGAGGATGATAACTATCTTGGAGAGGGACTTTTTACAAGGGCCTGTAGTGACAGGACAAGGGGGAATGGATTCAAACTGAAAGAGAGTAGGTTTATATTAGATATTATGAAGACATTCTTTACTGTGAGGGTGGTGAGGCACTGGAACACGTTGCCCAGAAAAGTTGTGGATGTCCCATTCCTGGAGTGTTCAAGGCCAGGCTGGATGGAGCTCTAAGCACCTGGTCTAATGAAAGGTGTCCCTGTCCATGGCAAAGGGGTTGGAACTAGATTATTTTTAAGGTCCCTTCCAACCCAAATCATTCACTTGAAAATAGCTTTAAATCTTTCACAAGAGCCATTCATTTCAACAAGCAATAATAGCAAAGTGCTTTTGACATTTGGGCACATAATATAGTGAAGAACCCAAATCCTGTTCCCAGTGAAATCAGTTAAGGTAAAAAATAGCAAAGCTAGGTTTGTGTGGTTCAGGGAGCCATGATGCCATCATTATTAAGACTGTTTCATTGTATTTTTCTTTGTTCTGTTCCTTTTTGCTAGTGAATCCTGAAAGTTGCAGTTGCAGTTCTGGTGTCCATGCATTAAAATGCTTTTGACTTTATAGTCTTGAATGAAGTTTATGAGAAAATAATTTTAAGAAATCAAGGTCTCCATTGACAACAGGTGCTTTTTATTTCACATTTGTACAGATAACAAGAATGTCCAAAGTTAAACAAGACAGAATTATATGGAAAAAATCTGAAATGGCTGTTTCCTGCCTAAGGGTATTGACTAAGATCTGAAAAGGAGTTAGGAGGAAAGTTTTTTTATGGTAGGTTAACCCATAATTGCCTATTGCAAGGGATATTACACTTTGCTTGGAAGCATTTGACACTGGCCAGTGTAAATGACTGAGGATGGAACTGGAGGAGTTGGTATTTCTATTGATATGTATCCCTAAATATGAAAGATTAGAAAGTGTTTACTAATACAGTGAATACCTTGAATGTTTTCCATTAAACCTAGTAATCAGATGCACATCAAAAGAGAAAATAGTTCCCTTTCTAGGAGAAGGGAGAAAATGGACAAAGAATGCTATTGGAATTAGTAAGGTTAAAAAAAATCAGTAACAAGACAAACAATAATTTAGTAAGAATAATCATACAGCATTGCTGTACAGCTAGAAGTAACTTGTTAAAATTCCTTGGAATGATCTTAATTGTCCCCGAGTCCAAAATGGACAACAAATACTATTGCACATATAATTAACACAAAGAGGTTTAATAACTTATTTTTCTTCTGGATTTTTTTATAACTGTGGGAAAAAAAATCCCAACCTAAAACTACATAAATTCACAACTTTATTCCATATTTTTTGACTTTCAGGGTGACCTATACTTATACATGTTATTACTTTATTACTCTTTGCTATGCAGTCTAATGCAAACACATTTTATTTACCTTCACTATCTTGATGAGAGTCTTCAGCTGGTAGATGTGAAGCTGAAGGTCTAATCTGTCAGCCAACCATGTGCATATGACTTTCATGGAGTTGCTATACCATTGCTGAAAGGAAGGATGAAAAAAAAAACCAAACAAACAACAAACACCACCAAATAACCCTGAAGTATTCATTTAACAGATTTGGTAATGAGAGGTAATGAGACACTTTGAAATGATCACAGATCAGCACATGAAGTCAACAATGATATAATTTCCTGTTATGAGAATTGCCTGGGTCAGTAGGAAATCAAATAACTTGACCTAGACTGTTCTTTACATGAATTAGCACCTGCCATTTTATCTTTCAGTTACAACATGTTCAAAATAGCATTATGCACTTTGTTATCTGTCAGTGATAATGGATATTAAAGATACAATTACATGAGAGAATTGACAGCTAAAACAGCAAGGATAAAAACAGGTAGGGTATCTTGAGAGAGAATTTACAATAACTAGATTTTCCAATCAAAACAGGAAAACAGCATCAGAGAATATGGAATCTGTCTTGCCTTTTCTCTTCTTTTTTCCTCCTTTTTTTTTTTTTCCTTTTAGATAACTTAATTATTAAGTACAAAAATTAGAAATCCCTGAAAACTATATTTATGATCAAAACACCACCCCACCCCTCCCAAAATAACCACATTAAGGTTTTGTTTTACACTAATTATTAATTATAATTACAGTCTGCCTTATTTCCTATTTATGTCTTAGGCAGGTGTATGTTTTCACTCAACACTTCACAAATGGATGGCTAAGAATAAGCTCTCTGCTGCAGGTATACAAGTTACTGTAAAAATATGCTCAGTTCCAAAAAGCTACTGTAATAGTTCTTTCACATTAACTGGATTAAAAGAGATTTTACTAAATATAGCTGTAGCATTTTTCCTCCCTCTCCTGTAAAATACCAACCAGATGTCATTTGTCAAACTGTAAAAAAGGTTTTGTTTTTTGTTTTTTTTTTTTCATTTTAGCAGTGAAAGATTAAAAGAATTTGTGTCATAGCTGTTTCTATTATCTTTCCCCACAGGGAAGAGGCTTAAATTCTTTTCTAATGTAATTTTCTGTATCTTTGCAAAATACAGAGAGATGCAAAGAGAGGAAATCATGCACGTATTTTCAAATGCAGCATGTTAGGCAAGACATATTTTGGGAAAGCAATTCAAAAGAAGTATCTAACATGTCTCATTAGACATCTCCACATTAATGAATAAAATGAAATATATACTGGAAAAATGAGGACAAATTACTGGCTACTGGATGTAATAAAAGAAAGAAATAAAATTCTTCCTTCAAAATTTAAGCTTTCTGCAAAAATCTTTAAAGACATACAGTAAATAAATATAAATACTTTTTCCTTACAGGAAACAGTTTCATTGCGTTGTAAATATCAGTTTTAAGATAACTCTGAATTTACATTTTCATATAATAATGCCTTTGATTTAATTTTTGCATGTGTTAAATTGTATTTTAATTATAAATCATTGGAAATAATTATTTCTACTTTTTTAGAGTTACTCCTATTTATTATTTTACAAAAGTGAACAAACACACCACACAAAAGGCAGATAGCTCCACATATAATAAAAGTAGTTTTATTTATTCAGTAAAATGTGGGACTGATTTGATATGCATAATATCCTGGTTTTTAAATCCCCAAATGACATTTTTATACTATTTCCATTATTTCACCCCAAACATGCATCATGTTATTAATTTCCTTTTAAAGTACCTGCAAAGTACTTTTAATGTGACAGAGTTGTTACTAAGTGGCATCTGTAAACTATATGACAGGTGTTGCATGTATACAGATGTCTAGAAAATAAAATACTGTTGAGATTCACTTGGGGAACTCTATTGATCTAAATAAACATAATAATTCCTATGTCAAACATTCTATCCAGATGCAATAAGATGAGCCCAATTATTATATTATCACTCAGACTCTGAAGTTGTTAAACATAATCCTGGCAGAGAGAATTTTTTTAGTAGTGGAATTTTCTCAAAACTGATATTCTTCCATTAAAAAAAAAAAATAAAATCCAGTAACACATCCATGATGTATGTCATCTGTATCAGCTAGAAAGCAGAAGGGGCTCAAACTTGCTCACAAAAACAAACTACAGACAGGACTGAAAATTCTAAGACCAATTTTCCATGCAACAACACTGAACAGTGCCAGATCACTGACATGAGACCGTTCTAGTTTTCTGGCAAAACATGTCTTTAAAGCCCAACCAGATAACAATTAAGATGGATGCAGTAAACCTTAAGACTCTTCCTAAATACCTGTGATATTCTTACATGCACTGAAAACAAAGTGTTGGAGGAAATTAATTTTCTTACTCAAATTTATGAATGAAAACAATGTATCTTTTCCTGACTAGTTTTGACGAATTAAACTTTCAGTAGAAATGTTTAAATTGGTGACTGTGAAATGATACCACAGTACTTGCTCTTCCATCAATAGAAAAAATATGACTGCTATTTTATTAGAAAAAAAAATGCATTCTTACTTTGAATTGTCTCAGTATTTTTAATAAAAATCACATCCACTATATTTTTAGAGTCCTTCCAGAGGTACTTGTGAGTAGGATTCCTGTTAACTATTGGTCTTTTTTTTCCATTAGTTTTGAGGTCTTAGTATAGGCTGAAGCTGCATAAACATAAATCTGGACTTTATAACATGAAAAGTAAATATTTCCTTATCACTTCTTTTGGAGTCTGTTAAGAAGCACAGCACTGCAAATCCCTCTCAGAGGCAGAATCCAAGGCCACACATTTTGACAACCATGAGCATGTTATAGAGGCAGGGATGTATATACTGTGACTTACAGGAATCTATTGCAAACTCAAAAATGTCAGTGATTGCCCTGAGATTACACAGTTTAAAAAATAATAATAAAGACCCAACAACCACAACCCTTTCTAACTGGTTTTAAGAAAAAGTCACTTTCCCACTAGTAACAATAGAAGTGAAAGGACAATGTGCCTCTTGCAGATGTTCATTATATGGTACTAGTATCACATTCTTTGCTGTCTTCTACGCAAGAGTAAAGCATTGTTTATTATATATCTTTTCCAAATCAGCACGTAAAAGCAGCCAACCACTTTAACAAAAATGTTTGCCTCCCTAATTTCCCCTTCTCTTCTTATTCATAGCTCATCCAGCTCCTGTAAGGGCATGCTTCACTCACTTCATTTTCCTGAGATACTCTTTTAAAGTAAAAAATAAGAGAAAAGGAAAGGCTGGGGTTGACTCTGTGAGACCCTTGTATTTATTCACACTTATTGTGCATGACTGTACACTGGTAAATCATATTAGCAGCCCGTCTCCCCATCAAGCTGCTACTTGCTTTCCAGCCCTGGGAAGGTTCAACAAATCAACAGGAGCACGGAAAACAGAACATCAGTCTAATCTAGTGTTTAAGGTGAAGTTTTCAAACCCAATCTAAGAAGATCTTTAGAGCAAGCAACAAGCTGAAGGGCTCAGAAGGTGGTATTGACAATGAAAGAGTGTTGAAATATTGAGAAGCGCAGCACTTGTGCATTTTTAATAACAAGAGGGTCAACAAGGACACAGCTCCCTCAGTGCCAATAGTTGCCACACCAGGGCTATAAACGCTCTCAGTTCATCAGATTTCTTAAACAGTTCATCAGCTTTCTTAAACACCCTAAACCCGCTCAGCGGACCTTTAGTCTTAAATTAACAAACCAAAGCAATGAAAGAGGGTGCAGCTTGAATGGCCAGCATTGATCCCCAACGGGGCTCAGCGCAGCTACAGGCGCTGAAAAACTCGCTCTATTGTTGGAAGGAATTGACAAACCTCCTCGCCTAAATAGTCCAGCTCAGGCAGGCTGGTGGCACGCAGCTGTAAAGGGCTCCCCTCGCCCCGCTCCCAGCGCTCACAATGCACCAGGCATGAGCTCTTTGTCAGGCCCAGACTCTGCAATTTTCTAACAAGGATTAAAGTTGTTTCTCGGCAGGGCCAGTGAAAAGCAATTTAGCAACATACCGTGCTTTCTTCAGGCAAGTTAAAGAGAAGTAGTTAAGGAATTTCATTATTCTGTTGACCAGTGGAAATACAAAGCAAATATATTAAATATTCACCATCTTTCTGGGTGCCTGAGCTATAACATTCGCAGAACGGTTCAATTAAATATAACACTTATCGGCTGAAAGCAAGCACTTCAGATTTATTTTTGAAGTTTTATAAAAAGGTGCAGCTGTTTGCCACCTGGAAGGAGGCTCAATACATAGCAATACACAATGGTTTAGTCCTTCTAGGGCTGGTATCCCTAACGCCTAAGACATAAGACACTGTTGAGTTTCTATACCTTGACTGCTCTTGATAAATGGGCACCCTCAAAATGCTTTTTCTGCTGAAAATGGCAGAAAAATATGACAGCTCTTCTAGGAACTGCATTTTATCTTCCTCTGGAAGTCTTTATCGTGCTATTGATCAGGAACTTAGTCACTCAGATGACAATGGGATGTTTTTACTTCCTTCAGCTTTACTTGCCCTACTAGGAAAAATAACAAAAAGTGTATTTCTCACTGAAGACATACACCAAATGTGGCAAAAGCTAAAAATGAGAAAATAATAATGACCTAAAATGAGAAATAGCATTAGCATATTAAAATTTACCTGCTAAAATGCCTAGTTTTTATTAAAAGGCAATGCTATTATATTGTTTCAGGATTTTGTTAGCTAACGCTAGTAGTATGTCAAGGAACTTTTAGAACATTTAAAAAAACCTATTAAATGGTGAAAGAATAAGTTTTTCCTTAAAAATGTAAACAGCAGAAGTTAGGAAAAAAGGTCCTGAATTAAAATTCACAATTTATTTCCCTCTTTGTAAAATATGAATAATCATACTGAGTTCCTTTGCTGAATGTTAATGATAATGAGGGAAACAAGTGTTGTTTGTAGTATCTTTGAAAACACTCTGAGGTTTAGAAGGCATAGCTATATTTTCCTGTTAAGGTATAGACATCACCCCTTGAACGAGGATTTTTACCTGAGCAATGATGAGCTCATATACTCTTCTGAAGGCTGAAAAGCCTTGGTAACTCTGAGAAATCCCACCCTAAACCAGGGGAATGATTTCTCAGTCTGTGGGCCACCGTGATATATTGGAAGGTATGTATACACAGGAATACCAAAATATGAAATCAAAAGACATAATTAACATTCAAAATATCTTTAAATTTTTTCAGAAATTAAAAATATTTATTTGCAAACTAAAGCACAAATGAAGCAACTTTTCATAAGATATTTACACTTTTTCCTGAGGTTTAGGCCGCCTTCTGACTAAGAAAGCCTGAGAAACCTTTGAAGACTGAAGTAACTGTAGGTAAACATAAACAGAAAATCCAGTGTATCAACATGTAAAAAATTTGTTTGTTCTCTCTTCCCAGTCTATCAATTCTGATTCCTGACATGGACAATTTATGAATTGGTTAAAGTATCAATTTCTTCTAATGGAAGGAGACCAGAACTTGCTGACTAGTGATGTACCACCCTCCCACCACTTCCCTGGAAGAAACTAATTATCTCCCCAGTGACTTTTCTTTTCTGGATTGCACTGGTCATAGATGTGGTCTGTAAGGCACTTCCAGTAGTATTTCCAATGAGAAAAACTGTGCCAGTGGCCAGGAAAATTAAGAAATAGAAGCTGGGAAACCTGAGAGAAGAGAGTGCTTTCACACAAGAGCTTTCCCATCCTACTATCAGCTTCACATAGCTTCATGGTAACAGCCACTGGCCTTCTTTGAGACATCATCCAACCCTGCAAGGATGTGGTTTCTCAGTATACGTAGCCTCACAGTGCCACAACAGAAAATGCTGAACTAGATTTGACTCTTTGAGAATCCAATTATTCAGTGGCAGCTCTGAAAAAATATTCTCACCAAAATCCACAATTTTGCCTGCATGGACAGTTCATGCAAAGGTGATTTTTTTTTTTCTTCTGTTGCATGTATGAATCTCATCTTTTTTTCTGAACCAACAGATTTATTTGTTATTGAGATGTACTTCTACAGTAGCACCATTTAGATTCAGCTGGCAGAAATGGTCAGTTATCTGGCCTCTGACTGTAGAAATAGAAATTATACCATCTCCAGATACAAAATACCCTTTCAAGTACACTTATAGCTTGGCTATTCTTACAGCTACCATAATGCTGCTGGCTATTTTTTTTTTTTTTTTTGAGCAATCTTTCTGTCTAAGACATCAAAGAGGTTTGTATTATTTCTCTGAAACATAAAAAATTTCTCCATCTTTTGACTAAAAACACTGCAATGACTGAAGAAAAAAAATTATGTGGCATAAATTTCATAGCAGAGTGACTAGGGAGGAAACAGATGATATCACAACTATGCTGAGACTTAGAATTATAACTCCTTTTTATGGACACTGACCAAGTACTTCACCTATGCATTCACTTCATGTATATTTCCACAGGACACATTACTTCTATTGTTATTTAAAGCATATAAAATACAATCAATGCAACTATTAAAACTGACAGTGTACTTTAATAGACTCTCGTTTTCATCCAAGAATAGTATAAATCCTTTAATAGGCAGATATCAGATCTGAAAGGCTTGCGAAGCTTACTTTTGCATTTTTTAAATGCTCACAAAGTTCAAGAGTATTCCTGATGTGGGGTGTCACCATGATGCCACTACATTTTTTCCTTTTGCACTTTTTTTCCCCTTAGGAATGGCCATTTCAGGTAAACTGAAAAAAATGAAGATTAAACTAAGCACAAGTGGAAAATCCATGGAGTTGACCTTGTTGGAACCACGGCATTAGCAGGGAGTACAAAAAAAATGAAGCCTTTTCCCTACACCGAAAAAAATCAAAAGTTTAAAAGCCCTTGATCTAGAAAATGCAAATGACTAAATCAGTACTTTGTCAAATGCAAAAACTCTATTTATTGCCACTCCCCATTTCGCTGCAGTCCCTTCCCATATTTTTGTTCAAGGACCTGTCCAGAAGTACTCCCATTGCTGCGTCACTCATTTCTGCTGTAATGATCCTGAGCCTTGTGTTCCCTCATGTGCTCCTACTTTGCACTCTTTCACCCCACCAGTGTCTTATACTTCTAATGCTCAGCACCACTTATCTAGGCATCTTCCTGGAAATGGCTCAGGCCTTTCATTCAGCCTCCATGTTTTGCTTCCTCATCTGGGTTTGAAATGCTAAGCCAAGTTTTGAACTTTTTCTCAGCAATGTGCAAAAATACAGATAGCCTAAACTACAGGTTTATGTACAAGAAAAGAAGTAAGAAAGAAGCCAGACACCACTGTCTGCTTCGACACTCATACTTCTTCTGATACAGGGATCAGGACCAAGATTTCTTTAGTTTAGTAGTTTGAAATTACAAGCTCTGTTTGGGTACAACCCCCCAATTTCTTTTTTTACTCCCCAACACTCACTTTTTTTTTTTTTTTTTAAATCTGATTGTAGCAGATTTAGGAACTTGCCTCTTGCACCCTGTTTGGCCAAGGTAGAAAGTTTTTCTTTCTTCCAGTGAGACTCCTCTTTTAGTTTTCTTCTACCTTTTTTTTTTTTTTTTTTTTCCCATTACTCCAATCTCCCAGGGAGCTCAGAAAGCATTCTGATTTTTCTTAAGAACAAATACTTTAGTCCATAGTCAGTCTCTTCCTTGCATATTAGAATGAAGGATTCCCACTGCCACTCCCAAAGGAATCAGGGGAAAAGGGAAAGGAGTTCAACAGAAAAAGGAACGCAGACTTTGACAGAAAGACCTTGTTCAGCAGGATTCATGATGACAAACAAGTGAACAGTTGTTGGATGGGACATTTTGATGATGCAAGGAAACAAAACTAGTTTAAGAAATCAGTAAGGAAAATAAAAGAAAAAACAAGGCTCATTTAAAAGCATATTAAGCATCTTTGAAACTCCTAGGCAAAAAAGATATAGTTCTGAAATAACAAAGAACATCTACCATATGAAAAGCTTTTCTTTTAAGGGGAAAGTAATTTTTTCATATTTTAGGCTGATAATTAGAAGCTGGCTAGTTGCTATGGAACTGCTGGTACTTCACAAATAAATATACACTTTTAACAAAAAATATACAGTACTCATCTCCTGCTGTATTGCATATTGGTTGATGAACATCAATTTACAATATTTATGCTACTTTCTAATGTTTTTGACCTTTTTTTTTTTTTTTTCCTGGCTTCTTCACATACGCCAGATGAGCTGGGAAACTGGAAGTTTGCAAAATCAGACACATGTAACTTCTTTCCATGTCTGGGCATATGTAATGTTACTGTTCTTATTTTAAATACTAGGTACTAATATGATAATCATGACTGTGAGAGACTAACAGTACAAACAGTTTCTCTACCCCACTCTGGATACACATTGCATCTGTGAACAGTACTTCCATAGGTTATTCTGGTGCTAAAACTCTCTGGAGCAAACACTGTGTGTTGTGTTGCAATTTGGGTATATCTGCAAACATCCTTCAAGGCACAGAATGGGGAACATCACTTGAGTGACCCTGAAATGAAAGCCAGCTTGGATCCTCAAAATAAACAAATTAACATAATTCAAAATGGCCAAGATGTTACTTGTTATAACACTTGCCTCTTGCTATCAGGCACTAGTTTTAAAAACCGTACAAATGTGCTTAGCTATACAAATACTAAGCAGTCTTCCTAAGTGCATGCCTAAAATTACAGAATCACAGATTCACAGAATGGTTTGAGTTGGAAGGGACCTAAAAGATCATCTAGTTCCAACCCTCCTGCCATGGGTGGGATGTCACCCATGAAACCTGATCGCCAACACTTTCAGGGATGGTGCATCTACATCCTCTCTGGGCAACCTGTTCCACTGCTTCCCCACCCTCTGAGTGAACACTTTCTTCCTAGCATCTAATCTAAACCTGCTATCTTTCAGTTTAAAACCACTGCTCCTGTCCTGTCACTACCTGCCCATATAAAAAGTCCCTCTCCCTCCTTTGTTATAAGCCCCCTTTAGTACAGAAGGCAGCTTTAAGGTTTCCCCAGAGCCTTCTTTCTCCTGGGTGAACAACACCAGCTCTCTGAGCCTGTCTTCACAGAAGTGCTCTAGCTCTCAGATCATCTTTGTGGCCCTCATTAGTAAAGTTAAAGGTCTGGGTTTACTCTGCCCGTAAGGTATGTAATCAAGACACCCACTTTTGCTAACTCATCCAGAACATACTGCGGAGTCCTTGGACTGAGGCATCTTCAAAGAGACCACAGGATGAGACCTCTTGTTAGCTGCATTCCTTCCTGAAAGTGAGAATACTCTTCATCTTGGTACCATGTATCAAAAGTGAGGTAGACTGAACTTGGGTCAATATTTGTGCTGTAGCTTTTACACTCACCTTAGTAATTCTTGTCCTAGAGTCTTCTACTTAGACTCCCTGCTCTATGGAATGAGGTCAAGTCCTTAATTTTATTACAGTATTTAAACCATTCTAAGTTCCTCTGGGTGAATATTTACAGACAGCTCATTTCTTTCCACCTCAGCAATCTTGACTCATCATTCATTTACTCTGTGTGTTATTGCAGTGTCTTATGACAGGGCTGAAAGAAGCTGTGAAGCTAACAAGGAGATGGACACTGGTAGAGCTACTCCTCTTTTATATTGCATTGATTTGGCACTACACGGAGCAGCCCTAACGTGGACCACAAGTCCGTCTTGCTTCTCTCCTCCCCTCATCTCTTTGGAAAAAGTCTCCTTGGACTGGGCAGGTGTCTGGTTTGCTCCTTTCCATCTCTGATCTTGTTGCCTCTGTACACACTTTCAGCTATGTAGATTTTATAGCTGTGTGGGGTTTTTTATAGCTGATTTTTCTATGCATTATTTGTACTTTTTTTTTCTTGCACACTGTAAACACTTCTGGTACAGTATAATACAAAGGTCAGCTAATATAATGTAAAGTAAGAAAATGGACAGTGAAACACCTGAAAACTATTTAGAGGAAATAATCTCTATATAGGCCAACACTTCTGCAGATTTAAATCAGCACTAAAGATTTAATTTCCTATAAGCAAAGAGGTGAAGAAGCTTTTTCCACTGACAAATCTGTATCAGAGTACTCTGCAGCATCCTCACCTGGTACTATTTTGATTTGCAACACAGCAACCTCTTTCTGTTATGCTTGACACATTATAATAAACCTATATTATTCTCATGCTTTCTGGCACTATTTTTCTTGTAATATGATCAACAATGTGGTTGTGTGTCTATTTGTGAACACTTATGCAGAGTTTATTTTCCTTTTCCAACTAAACAACCTAAATGAAATACAAGTATAAATATCAAACCTGCAAGTAAGGTTTGAGAAGCCATAAGGTTCTCCTGCTGTTTATACATGTGTGAATTACAGTACATCAAGAAATCAATATACCCTAGATGATGCTTGTGCCTGGCACTTCATGGTGAACAAACATTAGGTAAGACAATATAAATGGTACAATCCTTATTGATTTCTCTTGACTGTGTAGAATGTGAAAGCTGCAGCCACAGTTAACACTTACTGACTGACTCATCTAAAGTTTCAGTGCTATTTTATATTTTTATAGCTGTCCACGCTCAATTGATTCTATTAAGTTGCTAGACACATTTCAAGCCATCTAGATAAGAAAAAAGTACAGTGCCTGGAATGAGATGCTGCTACTTTATGCCTAGCAGGATGAAAAGGCAAAAGGACTAAATTGTGCCTGGATGCTGGAAGGAGTTCTCTTTTAATTGATAGAATTGTTATTGTTTTTAGTGAATGGATACTCTGAGTGATGGATAGATCCATTTAACTAAGTTAATAAATGAATGAACAGTATATACCAGAAATGGAAGCGCCCGATGTTATAGCCTCTCCTCAAACAAACAAGCAAAACTCGCTCATAGTTCCACTTGATTGATAAAATTCTCTCAGGAAAAAAAAGTCAGATCGGCTTCAAAATCTTACGTTTTGTATTTTTTTCCCCCATTTTTTCCTCTTTTGACTCGTGGTGCACATTTAAAATTACTTTTTAAGAACAATTTGTAGGGGGTTTTTTTTCCACTCCAAAAAAAGTGAGCTTCTCACATAAGTCAGGGAAACTGGGAGGTAGGACAGTATAAGGAATTCTGAATATCAGAATATGAGTTTTAGTGCTCTAAAAAATAATTTTCTAGCTCTTTTAGCAAGATATCAGACTATCTATTTCATAGTTTCTTACTCCCCTGCTGGAAAAATTTAAATAATGTGATTGAATTGGTGTGAAAAAGGTGTCAGACATCCATTCCATGAATACTAAATGCAGACTGGGCTATGGGATATTTAATGTCTTGAGAAAACCATTTTTATATCTTTTTGGGCTGTGTGGTACCCAACAAGATGGAAATTCAGAAATTAAAAATGGCATAAAAATGAAGATGTGAAAATGTATCATATCAAAATGATATAAAACCCAGTCATTGTGTTCTGGTTTTGTTTAGAGAAAACACTACCAGTTATAGCCTACAACAGTTTACAAAGTGCTGAATATTCTGATCCTGAAGCAGCAATCTCTGAAGCACATGCTTTACTTTAAGTGTGTTGTGGTCCTAGTGATTTCAACAGTACTGAGATTTGCTGGATTTACAGCAGCATAATCAGCACCCTCCAAGAGCAGGAACTCTTTCTCAGCATAATCCAGAAAAAAAACCCCCAAACTTCTACACTACATGAAATCAGATGTAGGTTACATTTTTTTCAGATTTTAAGTGAACTGTTGCTCTTTTACAGAGATTGATATCTCAGAAAATGAGGTGAGCCTACTTGAAAACATCAGGAATAATTTAGTGAACTTTGAAAGGGCTTTGAACAGTAAATTTACAAGATGTTGCTTCCATCTTGCAAAAAAGTTTCCTATAATTGAACATGCTAATATAATTCACTTTTTCAATCCACATTTGGTGACACTGCCTACAGTTTTCTTTAAAGTTTTTTTACCAAAAAAAGACACAAGAAACTGTTTCAAAATTACAAGCATGGTGTTAGATTATGAGAAAACTGCAGAGTAGATCTCATATCAGGATCCTTCTATTTTCCCTATAAAATATGAGACATAATTAAAGGTGAGTTAAGACTGGTGAAAATCTAAAGAGCATCAGCAAATCTGAGCACTGCTCAGCTTTTCAATTGCTTTTCTACTTCTCAGTTCTTTTAAATGGTTTTCTATGGTAGGAACATTTTTCTTAATTAGTCACAGCTAATTACTGTTCTGGCATAGACAAGTAATCAGAAATGTCAGAGCTGCAAGGCTACATCTCCCTAATCCTTTGATAATAATTTAGCCTCCTGGGAGGGCCTCAAGCTGCGGTAAGTAGTGGCTGACAATAAGGCAAAATTAGGTGGGCAGCAGACCATTAGGACAGAAAAATAAAAAGCACTACCAAATCCTGCTGAGCACCATCAGGCAACTAACTACACTGCCAGATGAGGTGCCTGTTTAAGCCTGTGTTGTTAATTAGCTGATTCTACCAGACCTGCCACATATGTCCAGGTGCATCATGCAAAGATGTGTATTTCTGGGTTTGTGCCAAAGGACAATTTTGCACTGTGATCAAATTTCAAGAATCTGAGAAAGAAGCCCACATATTTCTTGAAGATTATTCTGAATTATCAAAGAAATAAGAAGATCAACAAGCTACAATCCATTTTTGTTGAGTCTTTTTTAAAGTAATTAGGCATAGACCTCTCATGTTTCTCAGAGGTTAATACAAACACAGCTTTTGATTCAAATGTGGCCTTTAACCAAGTAGACCTTTTATCAAATCACACACTTGCAAATAATTACATAACAACAAAAATGAAGATTACTTATTAAAATTACCATGACAGGAAGTAATTTGAGATTAAGGAAAAAAAAAATCACAATTGAAGTTTTCTAGAAAAAAATTACTGAATACTAAGTACTACAGCAATGGTGCTTTTAAAGTAGATGTGAACAGCACAAGGAGTTGGTATGACAGAAAACTCACATTCAAATTAAGTGTTCCTCTTAGCTGTTTAACACCAGCTGAAGATTAATTCACTTGCCAGAGAAAAGCATTTGCACATTTTTAAACAGTTTTTTTGCTAAAAGGTCAACCTTTAGAAAACCTATAGGAATTAGGCAAATGAATAAAGCATTTACTAAATATGTACTTGCAGATATGACAGCAAACAGAAACTAATCAGATGAATACTTCATATCTCCATTTAGCCATAAAGCAAAGTACAGGACATAATCATCTTTTGAGAATAATTAAGACCTTAAATAACCTCAAGTACATCACTGAACTTAAATCATCCATCCCTGCTACTAATGGAAAAGGAAAATAATGGTTTTGATATGGGAACACCACTAGCATTTAATTAATTTTCCAGACAAAATACAAGCAGTTTTACAAAAGAAAAAGAATATCACATTTCATATGAACTTTAGAAATACAAAAGCCAAAACCAGCTTTGTAAATCTGGAGTGCTTAATGATTTATATTGCTCATAAAGACATTCAGTCTTTCTGCATTCCAAAGAAAGTCATATGAGTTCTCTGCCATTTACATCTCTTACACTGCTTGTTGAATTGTTACCTTGCACGAGGCCAAAGCCCTCAGGAAGTTCTGCTTAAGCAGTCCCTGCAAAGTGAACAGGAATACTCTGTCACACCACACCAGCTCAGCACCCAGAAGAGATGGGCAATCAGGGCCAAAGCCAACACCTGCTCACAAGTAGCATCTTGAACAACATAACCAAGGGACCTGCTTGCCAATGCTGACCTTTCCAGGATGCACACTCTGACTATTTGATGTGTTTATGGTACACGTGGGAAGAGGTTTCCCAGAAATTAAAGCCTAAAAAATTGGAAAACCTTTCAGTTGTATCAATGGCTAAACATAATGTGTTAAAGCTGTTCTCTTAAACCATTCTTTATTTTTCAGAGCAGCAAGCATTTATTGCATAAAGGTTTAATTGCATATATACCCTTAATAAAACTGGAGTCATACATCTGTTTACACTATAAGTTTTCCACAACAGACCCAGTACAAATCTAACCTATAAGGTAATGCTCTTAATGGCAAATACACCAAGAAGGGATTTGAAGCAAAAAGGTCTGAAATTTATTTTTTCTGCCTTCTGAGAAGAATATCCATATCTATGTGCAATTCATAGGTACAAGAAAGTGAGAATCTACTGAAGTGGAACTTAAGAACCGCATATTATTACAGAAAGTAAGTATTGCATTGATGTTTCAGACAGAACTTTGCATAAAATGGAAAAAAAAATGCTTTTCCAAGTGGTTTGTTAACAAAATCCCATATAGGTTTAAAGGAAATAGTTTTTGATTTACAAGTCTAATGTAAATTAAAATGTTCAGGAGCTCAAGACTTATTAGTCCCATGTTAAAAATTCTAGTAGAAACATTAATCTAAGCCTAGTCAGTGAGGACAACCTGGCATGTTTATGGATACAGCACTGCACTTATTGAGGTTAGTGGTAAAACTCTGATTTTGAGAGGGTAGAAGCAGAGCCCATGGGAATTTCATAGTTGCATATTTTTTGAATCTATTAATTTTGTGATGAGATACACAGCACTATTCTTTGATAGACTGCACAGAGGCTCTTACACCATCCATCCAACAGATTATCTTTATAAATAAGAGAGGCCTTAATAATAATTAGTAATATTTTCTATTTATTCTAGATTTGTGCAATTCTAGTCTTAATATTTAATTTTCTCATTCACCAGTTTCTACTTTTACAGACTTTTCAGAAAATAAGTATTTTTCAAACTGTTTAAAAAAAAAAAAGTTTTTGTTTCTAAAACATTAACCCAGAGCTATTGCAGAGAGTCCTCACGTGCAACACGTTACAAAACATTTCTAGTGCTCTTTAAGAAATGTGATATTAAAACAAAGCAAACAGCTCCTTTCTCCCCCCCAGTCCCAACTATAAGTTGTTACTGCATGAGAATAGGAGATAAATGTCCTGAGTCTCTGTGAGAGGAGGAATTTGACAGGAGACATTCCCAGCTGACCTTAGGAAGAAGACTATGTCCCAGACTGCAATGGAAGACAAAAATTCCTAAGTGTCTCTGACAAACTGAACAAGTGAAAAATCTTTGTCACGTCAAACCTGGTGAGAAGAAGAAGACAGCATATTGACCTGGGAGGACCAGTGCTACCAGGAGTACCCAGACATATTGGTCTGTCTGCTGTCTATAGCTCTTCTGGAGGAGGTAATAATGAAATGCACCCAGAAGCTGAGTGTGACAGAGGAAAGAAAGGAAAAAAAATAACACTTTGGTTCCACTGCATGATCAGCAGATGTACTGAAGCACAGTACTTAAAATGTTTAAAAATGGTGCAGAAAAAACTATCAGCCAAGTCTTCTTTCAAAGTCTGCTAGAGATTTGAATCTCTTTCACATGTAAGGATTCATATCACAAACTTAAATTCCATTCTCCTGATTTTTGTATTTTGTATAGCATGGCAGTCCTTTTCCAAGCTTATCAAGCACCACCATAAAACACCACATATTTTTTGCCTTCTGCGTAGTTTGAGACTTCTCAGGGAGAGAAAAAGTTTTACAACTCCAAGCCATAACATATTGTGACCCACTGGAAGACATTTGTACTTGTATCAACACTATTTTTAAATTATCTTTTTTGTTACGTACATAACTTTTTATGACAGACGCCGTTCACTTGGTCACTGTAACAGCTGTTAGCATATGGCAGCCCTGAATCAAGTCCATGAAATCTGTGCATAAATAGTTTGCAATTAAACATTTTTTGGAGTCTAAAATATTTTCCAAGGCCTGATCTTGTGTATATTTGTAACTAGACCTGACACAGAACAGTCAGGTTTTTTGTTATTCTGGATGAAGCACACAAAAATGCACTTTTCCTCTTACACTTGACTGATGATTTCTTAGCTAATAATAATACAATGTGTTTTAAGGGGAAAGCAACTGTGAACTACAACTGTAGCCAGTCAAATGGTTTGAAGTATATTTACATAAAAATATAAATTGTTATTTCTTGTTATTTCTATTGAAATATATCTTGATAGATTTGAATTTACAAGCTGTACCTAGGTTTTCTCATATCACCAATTTTAAAAAACCCTTCCAAAAATCATGGGCAAAATCTTGCTCCATCATAGTGTTCTAAACCTGAATTAAACTCAGGAAAGATGAATTAACAGAGTAAGATTTTGTTTTAAATTTCTTCATGCTACGAGCATTGTTAATATTTGTTAGTATTTGTTAATATTTATTAATGCTTTTATCTGCATCTGTGTAATCAGCTATATCTCCCAGCGTGATGCTGTACAGAAATGTGACACTACCCTGCATAAAGAAAAAATAGAGACAAAAATAGATATTTGATAAACTAAATACATACCATATATCTTTTTTCTTTTCTTAAAGATACAAGCAATGGCCATGACAGCATACAATGTGTATTACTAAGTAAAAGGGGACAGAAATGGGTTTGCAATCTCAAAGGCAAGTGCTATGTCAGAACTTGCATCCATACAGGAGATGTTTTCTTGTGCTGAAAAGATTAAATGATGAAATGAAATTTGGAAGAGGCCCTTAACCCATGCTAACCCAGCTGTACTGAAGCCCTGTCCTTGGGTTAGTGCTAAGCCAAATTCATGTCAAGAACTGTGCTGATGACTTACTGGTGTGGATGATCCCTTGCTAGTTCTCAGGCCTGTGCCCAGGCCCTGGCCAGTGCACTATTATAGGCATAGCCTGAAACTTGGTCCCATCCCACTACATCAAAAAGGTCCATGTGGTCTCTCCAATGAGAGACTTGGCCTTAGGCAGATAATTTTATTAACATTCAGAAAATGACAACATAAGCAAAAATAACCCCAAAGAAAAACAAAAAAATAGAAACTTGAAAATGAAACATATGCTTGCAGATTCAGTGCAAAAGCAAACTGAAGCAGAAGTTGCTAATACAGTTTTAGTACTTTGTGAAGGTGCCAGCTGGATGGATGATAATTTTTCTACCCCTGCAGGGCATCAAAGCTTTTATAAAATCATTCTTTTCACACATATTAGCACTTAGCTTATTAAAACAGATGATACTTTTTTTTTTTTTTTTTTTTTAAATCTGCCTGGGAGTGTCTGGAAATATAAAATCTGAGAGATAAGTCTTATTTTGACCACCCAGTCTAACAAACAACAAACACTGACATGACATACCATGGCTGAGAGTCTATGTTATGGGACCTTCTGTGACTGCCACAACTGTAGTGTCACAGTAAAGGCTGTGAATTACTGTTATGAAAACATTTGCTGTAACTTGCATAATTAAATGAAACTGCCAGCAAAGCTTTCTAAAATACTTAGGAGATGACACAAATAAATACATTTCAAAGTCTGTATTATGTTCCAGAATTAGTTTTGTAATAAATTCCATTTCACATTGCCAGAGATGATTTCTTTCCCTGTTCAAATTCCTACCTAGTTATAAGTGGCTATTTTTTCTGTAAATTAATCCAACTTTACAGTAAAATAGCTTTTATTTTACACATATTTTATATGTGTAGTGCTTTAAATTTATACAGAAGGTACAGTTTCAGCTTCTCCTTCAGACAACTCAGAAAGGGACATACTAGACATAAAACAGTGGTCAGAATTTGGCTGAACTGAAATGTGATCATTTCCAACAAAAAGATGAGGAATCAAGGCAAAGGAGTGAGTAGAGGGAGGCTGTAGGAGTTAGTATCAACCTGAGGGAAATTATTGCATGTGCCTTGAGGATGAGGATTACTCTGAACTTGTAGAAGTCAGATTAGAATTTTGAAAACAAGTTTGACAATTCAATAAACATTTGATCAACTTTAAGAAATTAGAAGTCTTAAACTGAAAATTCATAAAACAAAATTCTAAAAGTTATTCCACAGAAGTACCAGTCAAACCCATAGATGTACCTGGCATACCTGGCCTCTTTCTGTATACAAGCAGGCAGTGATATGTACAGGTTCTTAATTTAGGGAAATTAGGTGTGCAATGGACTCCACAACCCACACCAATCCAATTGTCTCCGTTAACAAATTCAAAACCAAAAGATGGAATATAATTAGACTACTCACAGTTGAAAAATGACTATTTCAAACAATAATCTTCTACCAATTTTACTTTTGCCTTCTAGCACTTAAAAGTTTCATGCAGAAAATATTTAAAGAAAGGCCACCCATGACAGCTGAAGCTTGTAAATAAAAAGCAAAAGAAAAAATTATCAACAGGGAAGAATATCTACACTTGAATATCATCAAAGTGCAGCTTATCCCTTATGATGTGGTAGTGATACCAGCAAACTTTGCAAGGGTAGTTACTCACATCAAATAACTTCTCTATGTACATTTCCTCATTGACCTTTTCTCGAAGTATATCCTGGTTTTGTCGAACAAACATAATGTAGGTGTCTGCTAGATCCATCCCTGGTTTCTGTGGAAACATAAAGTGAAGGCAGAAAGTAATGGGAAAGGAAAAGAGAGACCCATCCACAACTGAGACTTATATGAAGTTATACTTCAACGAAATGAAAATTGAAATACATTACAATGTTCACATGTACATAAGCTACATTTACAAAATCTGCTGTGAATTCTGCGTTACTTAACAAGTTCAGGAGGGTTCACCATTAATAAAGTTCTCTGTGCTTTAATTTATGGATGCTTTGAGTCATAAATCCACATTGCCATATGCAATGGAATGAAGTCTTGGCTCTGGTGACATCAGTGGCAAACTTGGACATTTTCCCCTTTTGTGTTAGTGAGGCTTTCATAGCTACTCTACCCTGTGTGGGGAGGTCCAGATCACATCGAGAAAATGGTTTTTAGAAAAAGCATTCAGTTCCTTTTTAATTGTCTCAGATTTCCCGCAATTTGCTTCCACAGTACAGATGAATTTTGTGCTTGAGGTTAGCTTCAACTAACTGTAATCCAAACTAAGTTCAAGCACTTCTGCAAGTTGGTTTGACTTTAGTCCTGCACCTTTATTTTTTGGAAACTGTTGCACTGGCACAATCAGCTCAGAGGATGGCTAGGGAAGGAGCAAGGACTGAAATTTTCCCTTCTTGTGCCAATGTATGTTCTTTATGAATAGTAGAACATGCATAATTTTCATATTGCACCGGACAGGCTAAGATACGTCATGCGTATGTGATACTACATCCAGACAGCCACAGTAATGGCTGAAACTGCTCTCTCCTGCTCAGCTGTGACTTCTGGATCTCTGTAGCCACAAAAAGTTGTTCCACACTAACACTCCTAAGAGCCTGTGACATCCCCTTTACTGGCAGCATGTGCAGAAGAGGTAAGGAGTTCACCTGTCTCTAACAGGAACCAAGATTGCATACAAGCACTTTGGAAAGTCTTCTGTAAGTGGCCTCTGTGTGAGTAAGTTTGTAAAAGTATCACTTGCTCCCAAATAATAGTTTATTAAGTTCCTGGCATGCAAAAGAAGACTATGTTTTATAATATTTCATAGTAAGCCTTAGCACAAAGCTATTTTTAAAGGATCTGGATTTTGTGAAGACTTATTCTGTACAGTTCTAGTGAAGAAGGATAAAAGCAGCTATAGCCAGTCCCTGAATTTCAAGGCATAAGTAATTTCTGTTTCTCAGAAACTGTTGTCTGAAAACAGTATACGAACAATAATGTAAAAATTTAGCATATTTTAAAGGCCTGTATGGATAAACATGCTCATATAATTAAAATATTTACTTAAAATTTTATATTAGGGCTTCCTTTCTAGTCTGCAAGCAAATAATGTCTAATTTTTCCCATTTGTTATTATCTTGTGTGTAATATTTTATGATGTGTATGAACAAGTCTGAGCAAAGAGGGAAGGAAGGATACAACATGCCTGTACTAAAACTTGTCCAGAAACTGCTGTCATCCAATTACAGTAATAGAATGACAGCATTCTCTCCTCAAAACTGCAGTGAGTGAAACCTCCTGGATCATGAACTTCAACTCTATTTCTCCTGAATCTACTACAGAGATATATAGGAATATGTTCTAAAATAAGAAGATTTTCATTTATGTATGTGTATATATGGCAGTTTAATTTCTTACAAGTGAAAGTTAAATGTGGAATGATGGCTAGGTTTAACTCTTATATCATCTCCAAAACTCACAGTGAAAAGCTGAAACATTTCCTGCACATTTGAATCGGTCATTTCAGCGGCAATGAAAGCTCATTTCAAAATGTATCCCATACATATATGCTTACATGAAACTCTTAAGAATAAAGCAGGACCGTTTATATTTATATTTACATCTGCCTCACACACTTCAATCCTAACCACAGAAATAAAACTGTAAGACTTCAATAGATAAAACAATTTTGTGTTGGAAAACCTGGCCAACAGAAATCAATAGATTTTCTTCATAAAAATGTGCCTTCACTAAAATGTGAGAGAAATGTTTTTATATTAAGACAAATCACAAAGTGAATCAGATTTAAAACCGAGAACTCTCTACTTTACCTTAGTATACTCATTTGTGATGGTACAAAACAACACAATAAATTAAAATCTTATGTACTTTCCAAAACCTGACAGGCAATTTAGAGGAAATTGGGCTAGTTTTACCTTGTAGAAATAATGGAAAAATATTTTGAGATATTGAGAGGAGGGGGAAGAAGATAACCTAAAAAATGAAAGGTTGATTATAGTTCTTGGAAATATATATTTAAATGTATTAATGAATCTTCCCCTGAATGCTAAAACCTTAGCATTTTTTCTTTTAAAACTTTTTTCTTTTACAAAGTTAAATAAAAAATGTTCATCTTGCAGATAGTCAAAGCTGAATAATAACATTTCCTATCAGCATTAACTCTCCTCTTATCTTTCAGATGTTTACCTAGTCTTGAAGCTGTAACATATGGGAATTTCACACCTAGTGAATGTATTTTCATGTAGCTTGTGGCACAGGAGTGTAATCATTAAAAGAATACACACAAGTAAGAGTAACTGCAACAGCTGGTGACATTTACCAATTAGAATTACAGTTCTTTAAAACACTTCGTCCTTCTTTAATGTGTGCAGGATAATTACCTTTGAAATTGCTGTGGAAAAAATTAATTTTCCTTTTAAACAGTGTCTGCCTCCAGTACAAATAAGTCTGTGTAAGGGAGTTTATCAATACTCCGAAGTGTGACTATTTTAAAACCTCACCAAAACCATTGCAGATTAACCATCTTTGCTCATGGTGGTCAAAGCACACAGTAAACATTGAATGAACCAACAGTATATCAAATACTTCATTATCTCTCCATTTTGAACATACTGAATTTATTTTTCTCCAAACACTTGCAAGAAGAAAAGAAAGCTACTATAAGCATCAAAAAGGGTTAATGCTGGTTTATTTTTTTATTTTTTTTTGTTGTTTTTTTAATAGAGATTATATATTAGTTGGAAAACTCTGATTACATGATCCTCTATTGCTGTGTTTTGGATTATTAAACATCAGAAAAAAATCAAGTAAATGCAGAATTAAACAAAAAAAAAAACAATGAAGAAATTTCAGGTATCTTTTTAAAAAATAATCAAAGAGAAACTGAGGTATATTTTAAATAATTGTCACAGGGGGTATCTCATTACTAATATTGGAAAAACTAAAGCATTCCAGTGTCCATATCTATACTCAATATAAAACATTTCTTCTCTGCATCTCTGGCAGAACATCTGCTGAAGTTAATGAGAGTTATTTGCACATTTTTGAGGGAAGCATTTAACCTGGTATATTTATCCGGATAAGTATAAAAAAAGACATTGTGTCTGAAAATTTCCCCAAGAAAAAGGTGAATTTTTTTATGATAAATAGAAAGTTTTCTTAAGTTTGTCTTGTTCAGAACAGCAGACAAGATGTTTTGCCTATCTGGAAATGAAAGAGAACCAGACAAAGAGATGAATAGAGAAACTGGAAACACAAAGACATCAAATAAAATGCCAGGAAATTAAGAGTTGTAAATAGGGTTACTTTGTCGCTGGTTACACAAGTAACTGAATACACTGGCGAGTGAATGAGTTTAAACAAGGGTGTAGGCTTCAGCACATTCTTTTTTAGGGTTAATCACTAGTTAACCTGGCAAGATGAGCATGCTGTTTGGGAAAAAAAAAAAAAAAAAAAATCCTTAATTATACACTGCAAGTGCTCTTACTTCCTGCTGCTGCACCTAATCCCACAGGTGTGGGTTGTCTCTTTCAGTATTCACTGGTAGGTGGGTCCTGATTGACAGGCACTTTTTCACAGCAACAAATTCAGATAAAGAAGAAACAGCTTAACTTTCCCCCTTTTTGTGGGAAAATACTGTCATAGTGTCTATTTAACAAGAAGTCAAATGTTTAAATACATTACTTCCGTTTCAAAGATGTTGTAGAAGTTGTTTTATGATTGGCATGCACAGCTCCCACTGTCAAAATTGGCCTGAAGCACCTAGTGAAAGGTAATGCTGCATTGCCTTGGTTTCCAGGCATTCAAATATTTTGCTGCTGAAAAGTTTGCTATGGGCTTAATGCTGACACTAATATTAGGCATTTTCCTACAGGAAAGGTACACCTAAGTTTCTGCAGAGTAGTTTGCAATGCAACGTGTTGTCATAAACCAATAAAAATCATGTACATTTGTAATATTACAGTTATGTTTATTCTCACTTTGGCATTTGTCACAGAACATTTCTTAGCATCAGAGGGTATTAAATAAACCTGTATTACCAAGGAAAACAGAAACTAGTTTTACTAAGTTGCTATCCTGCCAAATCATTAATGTTTCCAGGGTGAGAACAGATGTTAGAGACCAACTGTACAATAACTTCATCCCATTTTGTGTTTACTCTCCTCTCCACCTCTTTCCCTGTCCCTGCGTCCTGGAGGGAGTCATTTTAACTACAGCATGGACAGAACAATGAAATGAAAAGGAGTGATGAGCTGGAGGGGGCTATTGTGAGTAACACAGGAGCTCCTTATTCAGTCTCCACCACTAAATGAAAGAGCATGCTGGAAAATTTCACTGCCTGGGCTTTGGAACAACAGAATGAAGATATCATTAAAATATTTTTGGAATAAAACTACATGTACCCACGACAAGATCATTGCCCCCTTCATTTCTTATGAAACAAAATACATAAGCTAGACAGGAAGGTGCATCACTTGTATAATCAGTCTGTTATAGAGATAAAATTTTAATCTCACATGGTTATGAAACAAATTATTTTGCTTAGATGAAAGAATGGAATGCATTTTCTCTCTCTAAAACATCTTCTTGTAGAAGAAAAAGCAATCTTGGCAAAGAGGAAATGTGTGTATTTTGAGAACTGTCATGTAGAACTTAAACTGTGATTCTGCAAGTATTTATGCAAACTTCTTTTCATATACATGCAGTTTCATCGCATTCACAGGGCAACATAGACATGCAAGTGTCTGCACCAGGATTTTGATTCTGTAGTGCAACAGGTCTTCAAAATGCTGAAGTTTCTATGACAAAAATGGGTATTAAAATACACTTCCCCCCCAAAAAAAAGTGGTATTTTACTATGCTGTTTTAGCTTTCCTACTGATTAGCAGTCATCCTTCTGATTGCCATTTAGGAGGTACCTCAAAAGTACTGCTGACATAAAGTAGATGCTGCAAGGCTTTTCTCCAGTTCTATAATAGCTTGTTTTTACAGATCTGAAAACAGAAGGGCCAGTTCCCAGGTCTGGGTATACAGAGGAGGAGGAAGGCAGGAGACCTGATCACTAGGATAATGGCTGTTCTGTGCTCTTTATTTTTAAACAGAGTTCTCTAAGAAAATCCTGCTTAACAACATATTATGGCCACACCAGATAAATGCTCATTTCCCAAAAAATGCCATGTGATCCTTAAAACCAGCAAAATGAGGCTATGCAGTACAACTGTGATATTTGAAAATGGAGATATCTGGAAGGTCCCCATGTGTATCTGCCTGGTAGGAGGCAGAGTTCCTTCTTTGGCCTCGATAGGATCCCATAAGTCAAATGCTGGCACATGTGTGAGGCCATTTTTCATACCTTTGATCCCCATATAAAGGCAAGAGTGGAGTGAGAGGGCTGGCATTGTGTGAGCTGTGCACTGCTGTCAGCCCTGGGTCCTTCAAATGGCCTCTCTGCCACTTGGTAAGACAGGTGGCCCATATGAAGTGAGGAAGGATTAGGTTCCTTCTGTGCCCTCTAAGTGACTGGCATAGATTACCGGCTAAAAGGGATTTTAACATATCTTTTCAAACAAAAAGAAGTATATAAATAAGCATGTAACTAGATGCTCAATTTGTATGAATAATTGTTCTGGTTGTATTTGTAAATGAGGAAAATGTATGTAAAAATGACCAGGTAGAGACACAATTATTTGTGTACAAAACTGATTTCCATGATGAGAAACTGTATGCAATGTAATTATCTATATGATTAAAGAACAATATCATCTGAGATTAACAGCATACATTTCCTCCCCTCCCCCAATTCTACTGCATTCTTTCCCTATTCTCATTAATTATCTTTGTGAAAGAATATTTTAAAAGGAAGGAAAAATATTAGATAGATTGTATTTCTACATCTCCTATGGATTGCTTGGACTTTAAAAGAAACTAACAAAGAGTCATAGCAGATTTCTATGCATTGTTTAAAAAAAAAAAGTTACCCAAATTGGCTTCTGCATTCCCAAACACTAAAACACAGCATTAACAAGAGAACAAATGCCATCCTTCACGCACTATTTGTATTTGTAACATTTGTGTTATTTTCCTCCAAACATTTGATTTCTTTCACCTGCACAGCAGCCACAATTTCTTCCACTTCAGAGCCTAGTGTACTGTGACAATTACCAATAAAAAGTGCATAATAGCATCTAGATTTTTTTTTCATTATTATTTTTAGGAAATCACAAGACACCATTGTTGCTACTCTTAGTCTGGGTAATTTTACACTGTTGCTAGTATTTCTGTTGGCATTTCAATTACCAAAACTGTATATACAAAGTGTTCATATAGCCCTACCTGCATGGCAGGGAAAGCAATGAGAGCTCCTTTGACTGCATATATCCCACTTCATAAAGGCCATTATGGAAAATGGAGGCTTATGTTGCATGTTTTCTTAAACAGTCTAAAAAACCATCCAAACGATCTTTTTTGTTCTTTTGCATGGAATTTTTCGTAATTCTCTGGCAAGATTAATGAGTGGAAGAGCAGACAGCAACATTTTTACAAACATATCTGCCAAATGAACCACAAGTCTTTGTCTACCTTTCCTATCCTGTCTCTGAGAAGTTGAGAGATGCCTTCTGGGGAGCATGCACTTTCATGCCGAACTATTTGATAGCTAAACCCCCTCTCAGCAGAACTTACCTTTTCCTCAAAATGACCAAGAATCATCCAAGAATATCTTCCTTCTTTTTCAATGCTTTATTGTTTCTAATTTTATTTACCTTTTAACATTTTTATCTCCTTTACTTCTTATCCTTCCTCTAAAACATTCTGCTGAGCACTACCTTAATTTTCTTCCAACACTTCTTTTGTCTAGTTAGTTTCTTCTTACTTCACTGCAAACCAGCATATTTTTCCCGTATTTACCAAACCCGGGTAAGCAAAGATTAAAAAAACTGTTGAATCCACACACTCAACCCCCCCACCAAAGGCCTTCCCCTGCCCCCACCTCCTGCTCCCCTAAATGCACCAAGTGGTCTAAGGTGAGATCCTCAAACAGACGTGGGGCACAGGGGCAGAATTTCATCATCTAACACAGTGCAGTTCTGCACATATTTGCAACTACATGAAGAGAAAGGGCCTAGTGTGCTCACTTTTAAGTCACTTTCATTTATGCAGCTATATGGTAAGAAGGGACAAGAAGAGATTTTATATCACATCAAGTAAAAATAAAATAACATGAGGCATTTAGATAGCTCCAGTGTAGACTTGCTAGGTTACCATCACACTGCCAAGAGCTTAGCATACATTCCATCCCCTGTGCTGCCCCTCTCTCTACTTCTCACTTGAGCTGTGAGCTCAGGTGATGACCTTGTGATGTGATAACTTACAGCCTCCTTTTACAGCCGGAATTTTTTACTTCAACACCTGGTGGTTTTAGGCCCTATTCAGACTGGACACTCGCTGTCAGTTGTGACAGTAATGGCTCTTCTTGACCTCAACTGCACCTTCACAACAAGGGGAAGGCTGAAGAAGCAAATTCAAACCATGCGCTTCAGACCATGAAACTCCGTCAACCCAGGTAAAAAGTCCTCTAGAATTTGGGAAATCTTTGTGTGGTTGGATCTACAGCCTCCCTGAAGTAGTTTACACTTGCAGTATACAACTGTGGAACTATAGTCCAGTTTATATCTTGTGCTGTGGGAAAGGTGTGTGGGATAGCTGGAAAGCGAAGACACTAACAATACAAGGATCCTGATAGCCTGTCTATAATCCGGTCATTTCTTCAAGCCAAGCACTACCATTCAGTGAATGTGAAAAGGGCAATGGGGCTCCAGCAAGCATCTCCCCACTCTGCCTCCCTCTCCCCCTGGAGCAGTGAGTGCATCCCTGTGTGACCTGATTTGCAGTATTACCCCATGGCAAAAGTATTTTTCAGTCTCATTTTTATTGTGAACTTCAGTGTCAATGTATGCAGGCCAATGGTAAAAGACTTTGATATCTCCTTCTCATAGGTATTCTATATAATTTGAAGTTATTCATGTTACCTGAAAGTCAATGAATTTCTAATTCGTTCAGTAACATTTTTCTTTAGGTTTTTGCATCTTAAGGGGCTCACAAAGGACCTTTTGGGGCAGCTCCACAGCACAACATATTAACAAGAGGTATACTAAATTAACTGGATTTGATATGAGGTCATTCTTTTGAATGCTAGACTGAACTTTTTTTCTTTTTTATAAAATACAAGACCATTTATAAAGGTAAAAAAATCCCCATACAACAAAATAACAAAAAAAATCTGAAAAAATTATCTGAAAACAACAGAAATATTACAATTTATCTTATGAATAAAGCAAATATAAATCAGAAAAATAAATTCCAGAAACATTTTTTTCTTTTTATACAGCATGCATGGATAAAAAAAAAAAATTAATCTAGACTTGCAAACATTGCATTTTTCAGCATAGAACTGATGAAAGTTTTTCCACCCATCACACAGTCTAGCATATCTGGCACTCTTCTATATTTTAATTTAATTTTTATAGGGTCATTAACATAATAATTTTATTAATTTTTTTGCTCTGCTTGGAAAAGAAGATTTTCTTAGAATTGCATTAAAAAGAGATGAGAGCACAGATTTCTGAAAGAACAAAGGATATTGACAGTGACAATGACAATATTTGATAACTTTTTCTTTGCTTATTCAAAGTTATTCTACTGCCAGACTCTAATAAAAATATTTTAATAATGGAATTTTGCTTCTATGTATGAAAGAGCTCCAGCAGTTATCCTTTTTATTTTTTATTATACCACACAAACATGTCATAAACAATGGTAAATCAAATGGAGATTTAGCAATCAAGAGGTTAAATAAGCAAAGTTGAGTCCTGAAGTAAGAAATCAAGAAATAATGGATATTCAAGTATGATGCTTTTACTTCTTGCTTATACTGCACATTTGAACAATGTCCAAATGACGAAAAGACCCTTACAAAATAGTGTCTAAGTTACAACTACAAAAGAGTGTCTAAGTTACAACCCTCACTCTTCCACAACTGAAAAAATGCATTGAGAGTAACCTTTCCAAGCTTTGCTTTGAGAGTGACTCATTGCTCGAGGGAAATGAAATGCCCTCTCAGGGTTGTAGTGGCTGTTTAAATACTCTGTGTAAAGCTATAATGAAACTCTGTAGGAAAGCAAAATGTCAACAATAAAATTGTGAGCTAAAACCCTCCTCATTTTTGAATTATTACAAAAACTAGAATAAATAAATTAAAAAATGTTATACT
Organism: Xenops minutus; assembly: GCA_035221455.1. Taxonomy (NCBI): domain Eukaryota; kingdom Metazoa; phylum Chordata; class Aves; order Passeriformes; family Furnariidae; genus Xenops; species Xenops minutus. The sequence goes on along the minus strand of JAWWEE010000040.1, from coordinate 21,614,315 downwards.
TACGGGAACATCAACATATTTTGCAGCTGCTTTCACCTTTAGAAAATTAAGCATAAAAGACAACAGTAAGTACTTTTTACTACAGACTGTGCACAATTCCAGAATTACATATGTAAAGCAGAACAGAACCACTGCGAATCCATCACTTACAGTGAATGAAACTAATGATGAGAAGAAAGTCCCTTCATCATATCTTGACAATTTAGACAGTACACCTTCTAATACTGAAACAACCTGGAGGAAAAGCACAGGGAGAAATCTAAATGCACAGTACGAAAATTAAATATTTGGAATGAGAATGTGAATTTTTCTTCCTCATATTTTTATTGTTCAGCAGGGCAATGCAAACTGTAAATTTGATCACTTTCTCCATTTCACAAAGTGCTGAAATCAAGCACAACCTTCTTTTTGCAGCTTCACCTATTGATCAAACTGCTGAACCACTGCAGAAATAGAAACTCAACCCAAATTTTCTCCTGAAGTGGGCCTGATTCCAACACAACATTTCTGCCTCTAGAATGTGTGCTTAAATATAGCAGTATGTGTACCCAGCATGTACTTTGGGTAGAAATCACATGTATTTTCTAGGACCACAGTTTCTAAGATCACAGCTTCAAAGAATGGAGCATGATTGCTAAAGGTTGTGATCTTGATATGTTTCTCTTATCTTTGTTGTTGAATAGAAACCCATTTCTGATTTCACTGATCAGTGTAATAGCACTAGAGTTTTCTGTCAACAGCGTGTGCTGTTGAGCTGCTACTCCATGGCCAGGAAGGAAGCAAGAAAATGTATTCCCAAAATCTCTGGAATGGTGTAGTTTCTCTCCCCTCTACTTTCACCTGGGATTCTCTGAGTAATGTGACTCCTTAGTAAGAGGCATGAAGAGGTGTTTCTGCCAAAATTAATTTCTGACCAAAAAAAAAATCTTATTAATTGCATTGATTATAGCTTTAATGCTTAAACTCCAAATCAGCCTTAAAGCAAACAAATTCCCTTCACACATCCCTCTGTGATGTTATAATGCTCAAGGAATTCATAGTATGTAACACAAAATATCTGTCAGTTGTATTTTATTTTACACATATAAATTGCTTTCCAGTTTATATAAAGATTGTTTTAAAAGTCATCCCTTGGTTCCAATACAGTCATTCCCACAACCATGAGTATCATTTTAAGAGTGTGAGGACAGAACAAAATTCCATCTGGCATGCTGTTAATGGGCACTGTAACAGTGTCACAACAGTGTCACTTCCAGAGGAACTGAGATCATCACTTTACAATAAGCCCTGCTTTTAACAGTTCAAGGAGCAGGAGCATGTGCAAACCTACATTTGTCATTTATCAATCTAACCTGTCATATTTACAGTGATTAATTAAGACACCAGTACGTAGGTGCCAATCAAAGAAAAAATCCACATCACGAGAGAGAGTGGCAGGAGTTTCTGCATTCCCTTTATTACACCAAATACCAGCTTTCTGTTTTGCTGTTTGCTTGTGATAAGCTGCTGTTCGTACTTTAACTCATTTTATCTGACTGGCAAGGTTTCTTGGGTTCTTTCTGCCAAAAAGCGTTCAACCCTTTTGTGCAAAGATCTGCTATGGAAAAGGTTGATTGCACAGACTGCATGGTGTCTGCAGTGCCAACATACAGCTCCAGTACACGTGGGACACAACAGAGAGCAAAACATTGCAGTGTCAAGAATGTCTGTTTAAACTAAAGCTTAGTTATGAAGCTGGAAACTTGTTTTCTTACATCTCAGTGTACAGATTTGTGAAGTTCTATGAGCGTTTCTGTGCATACCTCATATTCTCTGAATTGTCTACCCTGAGACACACTGTGCTTTGTTTCACTGTTTTGTGCTATTCCTGTGATTTGTTAAATGCTTTGGATTGGTAAGTCCTGTGCAAAAAAATGCCCAGTATAGTCCTTACCAAGTGAAGCTTCACTGATGTGAAAGTACTATTTTCATTTCATAAATGACTTGCAGCTAAAAACAATGGTTGAAACACTTATTCCAGTGGAACACAAGGGAGGTAACAGAGCTAGAACTAAAAAATAGTGAAAATATATTAGATGCAAAAAATGAACACACATGGCTATCATGAACATTGATATGTATTTTTTTCTGGCCAAAGCCAAGAGTGGAACATCAGTATCCCTCTGTACCCTCAGAAGCTTTCTGCCTTGAAACAGAAGGGATCGGGATATCATTGACATTTCACATCTCCAGTGAGGAGACACTGGTTAAGCTTCTAATGAACAGCCAGTGATGGAATATATGCTTCCTGTTCTGAGGTTTTAACCTCTGGTGATATTATATGCGATAACTAATAATGCAAATCCCTTTGTATTGACAGCAATTGTCTCTAGAATTTCTTGTACATACATCCAGGAGGAATATCACTATTTTCTTCCTTCTTTTATAATCTCAGATATTAAAAAAACCCACAAAACCTAAAAGGTTTAACCTTTACTAGCATGATTTACTCTGATTAAATTACCCTTTATTCCTCTCCCTCTTCAATAACACTAAAACCATAAATTGGAAGGTTAGTTCGGAGCAATGACAGGCAGCATGTAAAATTTGAAGCTGCCTAGTTGAACCGCGTGTAGTTACGTTTACATTTAAACTTCACTTTAGAGAAGAACTGTGTGGTTTCTACACTGTTATCAGTAAGTGGACACATTTTGCTTAAGCTTCTACAATGATTCTACAAATCCTTCCTCTTCAACTGATGGGTGTCATTCCAAAAGCAGATTCCTGCTACTCCCATCCAAGCTGTGACAAGTGAAAATGAAGGCATGATGAAAATATGAACAGAGTCTTATTTTTGGTCACTAATTCATAAAATGTAAACATATGGCTTATTTCTTCTACTTTGAAAATCATATTTCTGGGTAGTTTGCAATGCACAGATAACAAAACTTCTTATAAAATCTTTCTTTTCTGTCATTATTTTCTGTGTTCCTCATTATTAGGGACTGAAAGCTTTTCTTTTATATCAAGCACTTAAGACTTTTACTGGAGCAGAGGTGCTACAAAAACACAAGACATTGTTTAAATTTTCTTCAAAGGTCCTGTATCATCTTAAAACATATTTTCTTATTAAATATAAAAACATACAAAATCAATTTCAAGAAAAAAACAATCTATCAAATATTTTAAATTAAATGTATTTTGGAACAAAACCTCATTAAAAAGATAAACTGGCACTCTGGATCTCTAAATATGAAATTTAAATCCTAATTGATAGGAATAAGTTTTCATGTAAAAAACCAAAAAATAACACACAGTATTATCAACATAACTAAGTCCTATCAGTTCCACTAGCCTTTAGCACTTCCTATTTATAATAGAAATACAGAAGAAAAACATCTGAATAGGCAGTTGCACAGAAATTATTTACCTAATGCATTATAAAATTTAACTTTTAAAATTCAGTATTATTTCCACAACTATTATTTACAAATCATGTTGCTGTCCCCCACAATCTCACTGTGTATAGAAAAACTGTACAACATTTAAAGACATCTCCAAAGTTCCACAACATTCTGCTTTATTACAAATTAAAATGTAAATAATTTTACCTTTGAAACAAGAAGAGAAATAATTTCTTTAACAGTTTCTTCAATCAAGTCATCTATTTTTGAATGGTATTGTTGCTGTATTTCAAAAGATAAATAAACATTAGCTTGTATATGAACACACACTTTTGTCATAAGTCAGAAACAGTGCAAAGCTGATAACCCTGCCTGATCAGATTTACTTAAAATTATCATTTTGAACACCAGAAGAACAAACCCTTGAAAATGATCCACCCAATCAACACTTTCTTAAATTCTATGTTGAAAATTTTCCCATGTATACTGTTGAGTTAAGCAGCTAATGGGGTTATTATTTAGATGAATTGAGTTCTTATACTTATTCAGGCAAAGGAATGTGAAGGATACTTTTTGTCTTCTATATAATTAAAGTGGCCATGTATTTTTTTCTAAAGGGTTGGTTTAGCTGCAGAAATAAAAAGACTAGAATAAGATTTAATTAATACAGCATTTCATGTCTGACAACTCTCATTCATAAGTTATTTTAAATGTCCTCTAGAAATAAAATGAGCTCCAATTGTTCATCCTAAAAGAGCCTTTCTGTTAGCACAGTGAGGTGCAGTTTATACAAATCTTACAATATGCTCAAGCAAGGGCAAAATTAAAATTTCATCAACAAAGCAGAATAGATGGTAACAAATTAATAGGCCATAAAAAGCATAATAAAACAGACTTAATGTGCTTTTTCATAAAGAAGGTACCTTTAAGCAAATGCTTTTAAAATAAATCCAAAAAGAGTTTTTAGATAATGCTAGAGTTCCCTCCTGAAATTAACAGGAACTAGGGATCCCATTCTGTCAAGGAGGCACATCAATTTAAACAGTAATTCTTCCTTTAGAAACATTTATCTGACAGCAAAGATTGTCCCCAATAGCCACTTCACAGAAAATGTGACTTGTAAAGACTAACCCTATCTTCATAGTTCAAGGTTACTTGGAACAGCAAGCAGCATAATGCTCAGAGTAAAAGTACTGAGGTCAGTGTAAACATTAGCCTAACTTAGCAGCTGCTATCTGAATAGTTTTTAGAATTAAAAATTTTCAAAGGTTGTGTTTATTCTGTCTCAGAGTTGTCATACAAACCAAAACATTAAATCTGATCTGCTTAATATATTTAGCAATGATTTTCTAAGCAGCACAAATACTGAAGCTGGGTTTAAATTAAGAGAGAATAAGACTATGAGATATGCTTGCCCATATATATGTATCTGCTACAGGTACCAACACCAAATGTCAATTTTTGGTTTTAATTTCTTTTAAAGTTTAAAAAGACTTGGAAAATGTGAATACACAATTCAGACAAACAGCAGCAAACATACTGGAACAGTGAAAGAGTGTATCAGAAATGCATCAACGAACTTTCTATATTTTTAGATATATTATATTCCGACCTTATTAATGTCTTGACCAATACAATACTTTCTCGATCTGCTAAGAACTTGAATCATCGCAAACTGCCTATGGCACCTATTGCTTACAGAGTCTTCAGAAGGCAATAGTTTCTTACTTTCTGAATACAATATGCAATTATTCTCCCACTGATGAATATCAAAACTATACACATTCTGTGATACGTGAAACATCAGTGGTCCTTTCCAGAAAGTGTCTGCAACGTCACCTCCACAGTACATTAAAATTAATGGATCTATGTATGTAAGTTCAGTTCCTATATTTTTTGGGTTTTTTTCTTGTATTTTTTTTCCCTCACCACAAAGCACGTATAATTTTGTAGAAATGGAATAAAATCCATAACTTCACTTCTGACCATGGAAAAAAAAGAACTGAGTCAAGTTACTCAAAAATCACAAGCTTCCAAAATTACATTTGTTAAGAACTAATTTTTTAATTACTTTAACCTGATTTTTTTCATTATTTATTTTGAAAATCACAAGATCAGAAATCTCTTAATCCACTCCTCCCCAATGCCAGTTTCCACTAAAACAGTCACCCACAGCGAAACAAAACTTCAGATCCTCTTGGAAAATTATTTTACTCCAGAATATGGGCTTGAAGAAGATGGCTGAACTTTGAGCAGACTGACTGACAGTGAAGGAGGCATCATCCAGAGCAGGCAAGAGGAGAATCTGTGGAGAATGAGGCTATGCCATCTGTCTGCAGGTATTACAGGGGTACTGGTATTGCCTGTCCCCAAAGAAGGCTGTGCATGTGTGTGTTTGCAGTTTACTGCTCATACACTCTGTGAAAGATGAAATGGCAGCATCAGCCTCATACAAAGAGTTGCTAGTTGGGGTTTACTTCTGATGAGCCTCACTGAGAGGTAAAAGAGTCTAGAACTTTGTGATCTGGTAAGCCAGAACACTGGGACTGAAAAGCAGAAAAGTGAAGAATTCATCTGGAACCACCTTAGAGGATGAAGAAGGAAAGGACTGAGAAGCTGATGATCAGTCTGTTACAAGAGTAGACGGTGAAGGAATTCTGCGGGCCTGGCTAAAAAACGAATATGAAAAGCAATATTCCCATTTAAAATAAAAACTTACTGTTAATATTCAATGAAAAAACATAAAAAGCAATGAAGAGATACTTACCCATTGACTAGCAAACTGTTTCATGCCACAGGAAACCAAAAGGAAAAATAAAGATGACAGGGTATAACAGGAAAATGATGAATGTCTCATTGAATTAGGAAAAAAAAAAAAAAGGACAATTACATTGAATACACTAACTTTGAAAGATTAGTCAACGAAATGCAGAGCACAGTACAGACATGCAAAAATCAACAGAAAAAATATGACCAAATAATGTAAATGTGAAGCTGCCAAAAGCAGACACACTTTTTTGTTGCTAAATTCTGAAAAATACTTTTACCCTCTCTCCAAAACCAAGTAAAACAAATTACAAACCACATTATACTGATGAGGCATTAGCAGAGAAAGAACAGTTTTAATTTTATGCTGGTGGTCTTCTCTATATAGTATATCTTTTCCTTTTCAAGGGTTATTCCTGCTGAGAGTGACAACATGGGATGGACAGTAGTCACTGAAATCTTCATACCCTTTGAAAGCACATCAGTGCTTCACTGCGGAGTAGCTACAGTCCTGATATCAGACTACTGCCAAAATGGTCCCTGTCCTTGGAGAAGATATAAAAAAATCCCATTAAACTACCAGATTATTTCTTTCCTCTATTTTCAGGATATTCACAGGCATGAATGCTGGGTCTATGAGACATTTAAAATCAAACCTTCCTCATTTAAAATGTGGCTGCAAAGGACAATGTTTTGGCTCTCTTTTACTATTACAAAAGAGTCCCAAAGCAGACTCTTTCTTTGTTGCAACCCAAGAGAAATTCCTGGAGGGGCTGCGAGTCAAGAAATCCTTTGAATGTTCAACAGACTCACAGGTCAAAGCAAACAAACTACAGAAGCACTCCGTGACTTTTCTGGTGGAAGATGAGGGGTTGTGTCTTGCCTGATGCCTTTAGGGAGCAGTTGACATGTGCTTCTGTACAAACAGAGCTATGTGGCATGTTTCAGTTAGTTTAAAATGAGTCTACTAAGGACTGTCTGCAGTGTGAGATATTTCAAATCAACTGAACACAGGAATTAAACATACAAAATTTCACTTACCTCTTGACCCCCATCCAGTATGCAGAGTTTAGCTGTCTGTTTTTTAGCATCAACTAAGACGTTAAACATTGTACACAGAGAAGAAGGGATACGTAAGTCTGTTGATTTGTTTGTCTTCTGCAGTTTGAGTTCAAATGCAATTCTTGTTCTATCAAAATACAATATGTAATATAAGTATCTCTGATAATTCTGAACAACCATGGTACAAGTGTGTAAGTCTTATTAAACATGTTGGCTTAGTAATGTACATGGACATGAGAACATTTTAGAATTAAAGTTTTGCAAGTGCAGAATATTCACCCATTCAATAAACAATTGCATTGAGGATAGTCTCAAGGTTCTGCAGAGTTTCAGTGAATTCAGTCATACAATAAAAGTATTTTCTTCTCACCTATTAGACAATAATATGTTTCCATGTATGATGACTAAAACCAATTCAAACCAATGAAAATACCCCACATTTTTCAGCTTTTCTACTCTAAAATGCAGTTTATCAATCAAATGCTTGCTTCTAAGAAATGTAATGAAAAAATCTCCTTCTGGCTTTAATATGAAATAGAATTTTAGTAAAGAAAATAAGTTTATTAGTAAGAAAATGTTAGCACTTATATTAAACATTAAGACATCCAGAGACACATAATACAAACCCCCTATTTTCTTTTCATGTCAGTGAAAATAAGGAGCAATGTCACCAAAATAAATTATAGTTCAGCATACATATATATAAAAACAATGTTTTATTCCTACCCTTATTTTCAAATGCGGGTATGAGAAGTCAACACAATATTTTTAGAAGATGTAATAGAAGCATTCTATTTCCATTTTAAGAGTTCTTAAGATCATATTAACATCACAAGAAGAGTTAGAATAGAATAGTTTCATCATTCTTTTTTGAGTTGCTACTGTCTAATCTTTGTTACCTGACATACAGCATCTTTGAGCACCCTAAAACATAACTCATGTATTAAGACTAACATATTATAAACTAATTCTAAAATATTATTACATTTTATGTGTTGATGTTAGGATCATTGTGTATGATTAATTAAACCTTCATTTATTGCCACTAGAATCTTCTTATTGTCTATGAAAGCAAGCAGCAAAGTTATCAGGATTGATATCCCACACCAATAAACAATCCATAAGGACTGTTTTTTGTAATGCCTCTGTGATAATAATTGTGTTCTCAGCTTTGGATTGTGACCTGGCAGTGAGCCATTTTTAGCCTAGTTTGCATATGCCATTAAAATACACACAGTCAAATCTCTTTGATGCAAAGTTTTAGATAATGGTAATGTGTGGCATTAGATTTATTGCCTGGGAGAAATCCAAGTATTTATATGAACACAATTGCCTTTCCCACTTTAATATGTAATGCTATTAAAAAAAAAGACATGAGTTTGAAAAGATTAATTTGTCAAAAATTATTTTAAATAGTACTAATTACATACATCTTGTATTAGAGTCTTGTTGATAAGAGTCCCAATATAAAGATTTCTTTCATTTTTTTTCCAGGCTCAAAAGCAATATAATCCATAGATTAGTAGCACTATATCTCAGTGCTACTCTTTCTATGGTTTTTCAGACTAAGACTACACTGATAGTTTTCCAGTCCTTTAAGATTACACCATTTTTCTAAGATTTGTAACAGAATTGTAGTTGACTGAGCTTCCACGCCAAATTCTTTAGATCTTTCTTTGCTAGAGATTTAACTTTCATTCCATTCCCTATATCATTCCCCTTTCATAATCAAACAGAAATGTTCTTTTATGTTTCTGCTTTGTTTTACCATGATTTCATCACTGTAGCTTTAGCAACAGGCTCATACACTAAGCCTGAGATTCTCCTTTTCCTACTGTGTTTACAGAAAATAATGCAATACTATGTCATCAGTTCTCTGTTTCTTTAGTCTTTCTTATTAGTGTTGTATATTTTATCATTAAGAAAATTGCCTAAAATTTTATTTTTCCCTATTCTATCATTTAAAAAAAAATCTTATTTTTATATGTTCAGATTAAACTTTATAAGTGGGAACATGGCTTCTGAAGCTCCTAATAGGAGATTTTTAAATAAATTTTCTAGACATAAAGATGTTTCTTCTGAACTCACTGATATTTAGTGAAAGACACAGCTCAAGAAAACACAACACTACATTTTCTATAATTTCCAGAAGTTTAGCACTATAAAACTTAGTCTCGGTTGGATGACTACCAGACAGCCTTCTTTTGTTTATTGTATAAATGCAGAAATGTTTTATACTCTAATTTGTAATATATCTCTTAAAGAAAGTAGTCTAAAATTGAAAAATTAAGTCATATTAACTGAACATCTACAATAATGTAGTAAAGAGGGAGGGAAATGTGCAAAAATAAAAAAGATTTTGTCTAGCATAATTCTGGGATATGTTCACATTTGCTACAAATATGGAATAGAAAAAAAAATATTTGGTTTATTTAGTTCCAAGGCTCTATTCACAGCACATCTAGAATTTCTCCTTGGTACTTCCTAGATGTTGCCAAATTGCTGATTGCCAGACACTGGGAAATACACGTAACTCATGATCTCTTTAGAGTTGCCCTGATTCCTGGGACAAGATTCTAGGACGGATATACCTCTGAAAGCCAGTATGGCTGTTCCTGTGCTCATTTTCAAGTCTCTCCCAATTTTTAATTGATCACTTCAACTGTACCTTTTAACGCAGGCTTCTATCATGTCAGTGGCCATGAGTTTAAGTCTCTGCTCTAAATGGTGGGCAAATTCTGGTTCTGGCCAGTGAAGATCAAAAACAAACATCTGGAGAGCATCCAGTTTCCAGAAAAGATCTTCTGATGTAGCTGATCCATTGCTATAAGAAACAAAGCAAAACAAAGCCCCCAAGAAACAGAAGATAAGTGTATCAATGTCTAGCCCAGTTGCCACAGAATTATCTAAGGTAATAAGATTTCCTTATCACACCACCATCCTCCTTTGTTTGCCTGTATCTGTTAGCACAGTTGCTCTTCTTTTAAAAATGCAAAAACAGAAATAGAAAACTTAAATCCTATTACAGTGAAAAAAGTAAAGTGTTTCTCATCTGTTAGCTGAGAAATATGGCAGGCTAGGGAGGTAGATGGGATGTTGGGAAACATGGAAAATGAACTAGCTCAAATTTTAGATCAAGACAGGAAAAATACAGGGTACAGGAATTGTTAATAGTAAGAGTCTTTTCAAAACAGTGTAGACTTTGCACATATGTTTTCTTAAAAACCAAAAATAAATCTACCGAAGAAATGAGGATGCTAGTAGTAATATTGTAAAAGAGATACCCAGACAAATAGTCTCTTGATAAATGCTCATTAATTCTAACTGAGGGAATAACATCAGAGCTGGGTGGCAAAAAAGAGAGCAGAAACTTGAAAGAGAGAGGTTTGTGTACAAACAAACCCGGGGCGTTAATATGGCTCTGTGTCATCTCAGATTATCCATATCATTCTAAAGTTCCTCTTCCATCTTGAACAAGTTGATAAATTTAAAGACAATTTCTTGTAATAAAATACAACCATTTCAGGCTAATTTTAGCAGTAACTACAGTTACACTTCTACTGTAGATACAGATTAATTACATTTTCATGATGCACTGTACTGCAATGCCTGGATAAGATTACTGCATACCATGCAGCATGGAATTTCAGGATGCTAGTGACATAAGCAACCAAAACTCTGCCTGACAGTCCCAATTCAGATGCAAGTAGTTTAAACACATCACTAATGGCATTTTGTTTCTTCCACCTCATGATGAAAAAACCAGAATTATCAAAACGTTAAGTGACCCCAGCTCTCACAGAAGGAATCAGTGAACGCTGAGTATACTCAGGACAGAGCAGGGTCTGATTTGAAAACAAACAAAAAAACCAGAAAGGACCTTTAATATCTGACCACCTAATGCACCCCTCCGACACTAAGTAACATCACCATTGGTTCAGGTTAGCTGAGGCAGTGGGCAGTGAAGCAAAGCATGCCTCATGTTCAGGGCTCTGGGGTGGAACACCACTTTGGTCTCACAGCATCCACCACCCCCCAGACCCACCCGCCCGCTCCCTGGCCCTGCTGCCTTAATGCTGCCATGACTTCAGAGCCGTTGTTGTCTTCTGCAATGTTGCCTCAGTTCCCAGTGGGGCTGCCAGGGCACATGAAAGGGACAGCCAGCAAGGGCTGGGCAGTGGGTGACAAGTTGGGAGCAGGAGCGCTCGCCTAAGGGAAAGGCTGGCCCTGAGCGACCAACTCTGGCTTTGGTTTTAAATGCCACAGGTTTTAATATCTTCATGATGCATAGCAGAATATTGCACAGTTTCAGACACAGTTTTTAGTTTAGGCTTTTTTGATATCATGCATATGTCTTCTATTTATTTTAAACAGTAATTATTAATTTTACATTGTATCATGCTCCTGAAAGAAAAGGGCAGAACCAGGAAAAAGGCCCATGGGACTGCTAAGGTTACAACTTGTACAGTAATGCTATCTGTTAAGGTTGAACCCGAACACACACCATTTTTATACATCACTAATTTAATTAAGGAATAGAAAGAAAAAACAATCAAAACTGCTGGAAAATTTATAATCCTGTTAGACTGTTTCTTAAGTTATATGACATGCAAATATTGAAGATCTCATTACATATGGTGTGTACAGTGGCAGAGTGCAGCTGTAGATGCTATGTTATACCCATTATGTGATTCAAAAGTGAATAAGTCAATTTTGGAGATGACTGGGATAAAAGAATAAGACCAATAATATAGGGACAGAAAGAGGAATAACCTCAGCATTTACAATACAGTTGATAAAAACATGTATTTTCTAGAAAACAAACCAAAACAAAACTAAAGAGACAGAACTAATCATTTCCATCATCAGACAATTTAACTGCTGTTTATTCTTTCACAGTTTTTTTTATTTTTCACCTAATGGAATTCCAAAGGAAATTCTTTTGGATTCAGGACTAATGTATTCATAATAATGTAAATGTATTCTTATTCATGGTTACTCCCTAGTAGCCACTTAATTTTGTTTAATTAGACTATAAAATAATTTTTTTGCAATTATAATAAATGCAATAATGGACACACGTTTATGGAAGACTAATTATGTAAGAAACACTAATTCATTGATTCTCTTTTCATACATTTTTGAGCTCCCATTCTTAATTTTTTTATTTAGCATTGTCCAATGGAATTTGAATTCGGCTAACATATTACATTAAAAAGATGGGGAGGGAAAATAAACTGCTACAGCAGAAAGAGTTTGTTCCTCATTCACATATCCAGACACAAATGTCTAATTTGTTTGCTAAATGCTGAAGAAGAAGAAGAGACAAACTCAGATTTTACCTTCCTCTGACAGGAGTAGTTCCTACATTCAAATCAAACCTGAATCTATATCCATAATATCAGAACCATTTTTTTTTTTTCTTTTTTTGTGAAGGGACAGGACACACTCTCAGCTACTGAAAAGTTTTGATTTGAATGTGTATATAAAGCCATCACTTCAGTCTAGTGAATGGGATAATATTCCTCTACCAGGTAATGGAACTGATACTCTTTAAAAACTGTATTTACCAGCTATCTATGATTTTAAAATTAAGCACAAACTCCACTGCTTCACTGGTAAAAAATTAAACTTTCAGGTACTATCTAGTTATCCACTCTTATTAATCAGATCATTGCAGTCAGAGAAGGTTACCAGTGATTAAAAGAAGCAAATATTATGTCCATCCTGTTAAATTCTGATTTTTTTCCAATGGGGATTTAACTTCGCATTTGGTCACACTTTGAGAGAATGGACCAAGTATCTCCAGAGGTCCATTCTAACCTAAATTATTTTATGGCTTTATGCCTTACATCATACTGAACACAGCAAAAAAAGATTCAAGACATAATGTTTCTCCAAGACCCTGAAGCATATCAAATCTAGGAGCTGCATACAGCCTTCTAAGTAATTCAGTTATCCACTAACAGCTGAGAGGCAGCTTCCCACTAAGCTTGCCAGGTACCTAAGAAGTAGTAATTAAACAGTCCACTAATAAGGCACACTGGCTGCAAGATACACACACATGACTCCAGAGTAGATGTAGAATACATAATTTCATGCCTAGATATGAAACTTCATAGGCTGGTTTGGGATATGAAAATATAGGAGAAATATTAAATATCTATGAACATTACCAATCAACTTGAGGATTCAAAAGCAGCTGGTTTCAGTTCTTTTAGAATTTACCAAGCGCAGTGATGGTAATTTTATAAATTACTGCAAATACCTTTTTTTTAGGGTTACTACAGAGATATTACCCCTTAGTGTTTTGTGAGGACTTTTACAAAACAGGGGACCAGCTCTCTATTCTTTGTGAGCCACCAGCTTGTGAGCTCCAGCTTTACATTCTGTATGCTGCCTCAAGATGTAGGCTTCAAGGCTCAGAAGGTCAGTGGTGAATTTCTTTAACAGAAAAAGATTTTCAGTAATTTCAGAGTCAGTTGCACTTAGCCCCATCTCTCTACTGTCCACCAGCAGACAAGGGGGATGGACAGATTAGAACTTTTGCAAGTATCAGCTTATGTAAAGTCCTTCAAAGATACTATGGATAGAGTTACCCCATGATTTCTCTTAGTTTGAGAGTGTTTCAACCTAAGGATCAAGCAACCAAAACATGTTTTTTTCTTACTGCACATTAGTATTTTTGGAAGAAAAGAAATTTGCCCCACAATATACATTCATCTTCCAGAATGCTCAATAGGAACTAGTCATATTCAAAAGTTATTCTACAAAAGCAGATCAGCCAGATTTCACTACTTCATCATTCCTATGGCTATACATCCATCTTTAAAAATGCCTCCTACCACTTTACTGGAGGTAAGCACTATGACAGAGACATATGTGGCACTACAGATACAACCCCTCAAAAGAGAGAAGAGACATGGCCACTTGACTCCAGCATGCATAAACACATAGAGAGGTCCAGCAGGAGAGCTCATACCCATTCGGACCAGCCCCCTTCATATCACAATCAGGGCATTGTGACTGCTCCAGCTGGTCCCTCTTGTCACTCATTACAGCTGAGCCATAGCAGGAAGAATATAGTTGACACATTTCCTTTTATGTTGCCTGGTTGAAGACTAGACAGGACTATTATCAGCGTATATCTTATTTCATGTTTCCCTAACCTTGATTTTTCCTGAAGCTGATGTTCTAGACTGGCACAAGAGAACAACAGACAACCTCAGGTTGTATCTACAACATTTCTGGTGAGGGAAACTGTCATGTCTGCATTGAAAATAAAAATGTATAAATTAAACCATTAAAATCCAGGTCCAGAAGAGGTAGAGAAATTATATTTAAAATATGAAGAGCAATTTAGAGCAGTACCTTTGAATTAATGAATAAGTAAGGAAAAAACCCCAACAGTCTGGCAGATTAGAAGCTTTTACACAATATTCAAACTTTTTTGCTCTTTATCTTCAGCCAAATGGAATAGTAATCCACACTGCTCTGCATGTCTAGCCAAGGTGTCCTATGAGTTGTCCTCCCCTGAGACCAATCAAGAAAAACAGACTACTACTCATAACAATTTCCCCTTTTCATCTCACTTTCCAATGCCCATAAAACAACTGAAAACGAGGTGATCTTTCTAAATGTTGTTACAAGCAGCTGTGATGAAGTGGGGGAAAAAGGAACAGTTAATTAAAAAATATAAATAATCTCTGCCAGTAATGTTCAAAAGAATTGTAGCAACCTTAAAGTGGGGAAAATCTATTTTCATCAGAAAGCACGAAAAGGGATGCCTAACTGTGAATATATTTTCACTTCTTTCTCTTCAGCAAAAGTTCCTAGATAGGCACAAAACAGCTCTATGGAACATGAAGGTACTTAAACATGAACTCAAGAGCAGAAACATGAACATTAGCAAAGTTTGAAGAATATTAAAATCTTCCTATTACAGGCAAAACAGATATAGAACTTTGACAAACCTTTAACTATAACACAGTTGGCTCACAGACTGCTTTTTCTCCTTTTTGACTGTAGATTCTTCATTGTGTAATTTAAATTTATAATGATTATTGGCCAAAATCATCACTTTCAAAGAGAAAGAGGGAAGTCCAACAGATCTTCATAGTCATACATAGTCATCTTCATGCCAAAGCATCTGCTTTATGGCCAAGAGGAGGGAGAACAGTGAACTGGGAAAGAAAAACTTGGGGGAGTCAGTGGAGAGAAGAAGCCACTGTGATGACTGACAATGCTGGGCCTGGGCTCCTGAATTTAGAAGCTTCTGCAGGCTATATGTACAATACAATGTGCCACTCTCATCCATTTCAGCTGGGTGTTCATCACATCCAAAGGGAAAACTGTAAGGAAACACTAGGTTCTGTTTAACAGGTATTTGAACATTAGGTACTGGGTTACTCCCCATCTAATAATTTAACTAGTAGGAGGAAGTTTTGTTCTCCCTACAAAGATGGGATGGGAGAAACAGCGGGGGAAAATAAAACTATTTTCCTTTCTTTCACATAACAGTGAAAGTAAACCACTTCTGCTGGAAGCTGACACTCCATTAGCAGCAAGAAAAAGGAAAGTCCTTAGGATGGGAGGAGGAACAACTGACTTGCAGTACTTTTGCTTCTTGATTTGATCCAAATACGTGGCCATTCTGAGAAGTTACTTGGTTCTTCAATAGGATGCAGGTAGTCCAATTCTTAAAATAATGCCTGAATACCAGAGTATTACAAAAGTAACTTAATGCCACATTCAATCAGGGCTATCAATTCATACACATTTTGTGAAATATAACCTCAAAGCTCTACGTTTATGGAAAAAAGAACACGAAGAAGTGCCTACATCAGAGCAAGCATGTTGGCAGACCTCTTCTTGAATGTTGTGTGGGGTGGCTAAAAGGAGATGATGACCTTACAAAGGTCACACTGCAGTGAGGACACTGCTCCTCGCCACTTCTCTTGAAAAGCAGCAGAATGACAGCTGCTGCTGGCAGGTGGTTACAGCACATGTCAACCTCACTGTTCACCAAATGCTAGGCAAACTTCACTGATTGGTTTAGGATTTTATGCATGCTTTGCCATATGTACCAGGAAACTAAATACCAGAAGATGTGCAAGAAGGATGAGTCCATGGCTGATTTTCTTACTTTTACTTACACATAGTTTGAAAACACCACACCCGTCATTCAGGAAAGATTTACTGCTACAATCCCCCAACCAGAATCTGTATTGATTATCTATTAACTATATATTCATTATTCAAAATACATTCTTAAATCTGAAAGCTTTTTTTTTAAAAAAAAAAAAAAAAGGTGACCCTTGAAAATATGGGAATAACAGAAAGGAATATGAGTTGTGGGAGACCAATTAGTTTGAACTCAAAGTTGAAATAACTTGCTTATCATGAGAAACCTAACATCACAATAGTAAACACAAAACATACCAAAGCAAAGGATTAAGAGGAATGTTGTCAGTTTGAAGGGGAATTAACATCAGAACAACAATCATAATACTCCCTTTGTACAACGAGTCACATGGAAAAGATGAGGGATAATGGGTTTGAGTTACTTTAGGGCAGATTCTGATTGGAAACGGGAAAATTTTTCACAATGAGGATAAATTTCCCCAGGGGAAGCAGTGGATTCCCCAACACTGGACATTTTTAAGGTTCAGCTTAACAGGGTGCTGGGCTATCCTAGTCTGTGCTTTTGCCAGGAAAGGTTGGAAAAGATGGTCCCTTAGGTCCCTTTCAACATGGTATTCTATGATCCCATGAACTCCTGCAAAAACGGATCTAGTGCTTAGGAGAGTTTAAATCTGTCATAAAACTTGAGAAGACAACAATTGGCTTGAAATCATATTATCAAGCTTTGTGTCTAGAAAGTGTGTTTTTTGAAGTCTTTCACATTCATTTTTTCCTAATACACCTTCTGCTAAAATAAGGTTCTTCTTGAGCCTTTCTTTAAATATATATGAATGTGTCGTTACACAGAAATCTGACCTGTAACTATGGGAATATTCCCACAGAACATGGTATGTATACTTTTTTTATTTTCCTGTAACATGGATATTTAGTCTAACAACAATATTTGCAATCAGTGATTTTCTGAACCAATATACAATGAGTTAATCAAACCCATGCAAAAATATAATGGGCAGCCTCATTTTACAAAACCATGATCTAAAATCACTTATCCAAAAGGTTCCCCACTGCTTATTCATTCAGAAGAGGCATTAGGTTGTTTAGAGTATTAAACATCATTCATACATAGACCTTTGCCCAGCTGATTTTGTAAGTTACCAGGTTTAAAAGTGCTACATTTTAATGCACTGGAAAGCGCAACTCACTAACAGTCCATGCTTGGCTCACTTCCAAGAAACAAAAATTTTCAACTAAGAGATGATAAACACCATGCAATCCAAGTACAGCTGCACAGAACACTAGCAAGGCCATGCAGAGCTGACATACAGTCAGAAGGTTATTGAAGAATACACACGTGGATTCATACAAAGAAGTCATCCAGGTTGGTGTAGTAAAGCTAGGTATTTGTGGAAGATTAAGAGGCAAGCTTGGAACTTTTGGAAGAGCTACATTAGGAAGACTGTTGGTGATGCTCCTGTGAAGAAATAAACAATGTAGGAATACAGTAAAAAATAGAATATTTAGAGGACAATGGGGGAGAACCCCTTATGAGACAGAAAACTATAGGCAGGTGGTTTGTTCAGATTTTATAAAAAGCACTTACTTGACAGGTTGCCATGACTCTTGCTCAAGACCTCTGTGAATGGACTGGGCAATTGATGATTCCATGAGATCGATATAGCGGACGACCATGGGAACAAAAATTTCTTGCAAATGCTTGTGAAACTTTCCATTGCACAGAAATGCTTTAAAAACAAACAAAGCACAAATACCTTCCCTGCTTTATTTTGTTATAGGAAAAGGTATATCTTAAAATGTTTTAGTATACAAAAGCTGAGAATAAGGTCCAGCTTGTGTAGGAAATAAAGTTCAGAAAATTAAGTGTTCCAGGAGGATAGTGCAGTACATTTTAAAATGTCAGTTTAACGAAAACTAGGTACAAATGGAAGCCTTTTATTGAACCAGAACATTTTTGTATCTTCCTAAAATTAATAAGACACTTTGCTGAATCTAAGCATTATCAATTTTGATCTTTGCTTACCCACCAAGAAAGAACAAAAAAACCCCAAATAGAAAAAATAGTATTTGAATGTAATTCACAAGCAGTAGAACATTACCTACTTTGCAGATGAAAAACTGTATATACAATGTAAATTGAAGATGCTTAAAACTTGAAAATAAGTTTGCCACCACCACTGCTTGTCTTGATATCTCCTGAAATGCTATCTTAGTAAATCCTAACTCTTAGTACACTAATGTCCTGTCCCACCAAGGGAATATATCAGTTTCATGTTTTGAATACATCTGTGTTCACCCATTACTCCAGCACTGTTGTTAGGACCTAAAAGAATATTCCCATGTGCATAAGGAAATCATACAGGCTAAGCCATAGAGAGAAATTTTCTTGACTTTGCTAACTCTCCTTTTCCTTCACCCATATTCTGTTGTTTTAAATTCTTTTGTGGGTTTCTCCTCCCACCTATTCCTCCATTCAGGCTTCTTGTCTTACTGGGTGGGAACAAAACCCACATTTTGAGGAGACTTCCTCCTCTTCCTAAGAAGAAAAGCCTGAATCACAGGGCTCAAACCCTAGGAAACCACCTCACAAAATTACAATTCTTGTTCCACTACTAATAGAACTCTATTTATAACATGTCAAAATAATTTCTATAACTTCCAGAAACTCCTTTGCCTTCCATTACTGAATGATGTCCAGTCCAAACTGAACATGGGAGAGATGGAGACTGGGGAAAATGTGCCATCAAGTTTCAGTTCCCTACTTCTACTTGTATTGCAGGGAAGTGCCTTTGTTGCTGAATGTCTGGACATTAATGTTATTTTTTTCTTGAATAAAATTATCTGAAAGCAAGAACTTTTTCTTGAAAAAATCCTTGCAGAGTAATAGGAAATTATATATCAATCAGTTTTACCTAAGGAAACAACATTATGCAATCAGGTCTCTCTGGCTTTGTATAACTGCCCCTCTTGATAAGAATTTTGAAACTTTTAGCTAATTTCAACCACATTAGACATGAGGGTGGAGATATCGGATATATGAAGTTTCATTAAAACAGGCAGCTAGGTAGCAGACAGAGATTATTAAGGTTTCCACTGAGAAAAAGGCAGAGGCATAGGAGCATCTCTTTATTAAACACTTGAGAATTCACCCTTGAGAGCGCCTGCGAGTCCATTACAAACATGATCCATTATTTATACTGCTCTAGAACCCTTGTTAACTAGCTAGTTCTGGCTTAATTATTTGCATATCAGGAATTCAAAATAGTGCTATTTTTCTCTATTTATAATTATTTTATATATCTTAAAACTGCAGCATCTGAGACCAGCAGTAAAAGCTGCTGAGGAGGATTAGGATATTAATACAAAAGTTTCACAGTAAACAGCTGATGAACATTGCTTTTGAGAAAAAAAAGGTGGCTGGTACAGTTTGCATATTAGGCTGATTTTTGAAGGCAACTTTGAGCTTAAAAATAACAGGAATACAATGTGTCAATTCAGTCAATCTTGCTGAATTGTAATTAGTCGGGTAATCACAGTGACTTGAAGGGGTAAGCTTGTAGTTTAGCGCTTTCTGAGCACACCGCAGAAATGCTCTGCTACAAGCTCAGCTCTGGGACTCACAGTAATGAAGCCTCATGGGCAGAAGGGTTACTCTTGTTATTCCAAAGTCATAAGGAAATTTAAAGAAGTCACAGGAAATAAAAGATGTTCAACTTACAAAGCTGAATCATTTTCCTAATATCATGACACCAGTCTTTACAGGGAAGTGAAATTTTCCAAAATGATGCCAAGACAAATTGTCACTGCACCTCCACAGAGATCCCTTTGTATGTTGGTACACTTACAAGAGCACTGTCTCAGATCAACGACTCTGTGAGCTTTCTCATTTCCCATGGTTCAGGACATGGTAGCTCTGATTTGCCCATCTGGACATCCCCATCAAGGATTAGTGCAGGGCAGAGAAAGAACTCAGAGCAGAGAGGTAAGCTGAGTATCATCATCCGACTCATGGCACTCTACCCTATGATTAGAATTGATCTTGCCAAAAGGTACCACCTGTGCATCAAAGCAGATGGGAAACAAGAGATCCTTGAGGAAACACCACGCTTCAAATCTCTCAAATACCACTTGTCTTCAAAGCTATGTAGCTTAATTCTCCACTATCTTGTCCATACAGACACCCCACACCCTCATCATATGAGTCATCTCATAGTCACACAATCAACAATAAAATGAAAACCTATGCCAGGGCAAGATAATGCATAGGCAATATTAAAGGAACAGAAACAGACCTCCAAAGGAGAAATTCTTGAAATGCTGAAGATTAAAATAATTAAATTTTTGCATATTAGGTAGCTGGAATACATTAAAATATGACAAGAAAATACCAGAGATGAAAACTACAGTCAAATTATGCAGGAAGGAGGTTTGATCTCTAATAGCAGGAAAAGAATATACTGTCCTTGTGTACAACAGAAGTTGTGGGGCATCTTTTACTTTCACTTATACAAGCACATCTTAGGAGTTATCCTGGAGTCAGCATGTTATGCTGCCCTACAGAGCTTCTGCAGAATCAAAAGAAAGGAAAAATGACACAGGTTAACATGAGTCTCTTTATAACTGACAAAATTAGCACTTTGGCACACAGTCTATAATTATTCTGCTCTCCATTGGATTCTCAGAAAGGCACCACTTGGATTTCCTAGTATATTTTAAAATATTGAAAATAAAAAAGAGTAAATTTCAAGAAGGAAAGGGTCCAGATTACATTAGCAACTAAAACTAAAAAGTGACATGTGAAAGGAAAGTTTATATTTCCATTCATTTCCTATGTATATTACATTCTGCCTCCAGAGACAACTTCTTAATCAGCTATCTAAAATGTAGTGAAAATTGCAAGTGCCTCAGCTTATATAGAAATTATCTTGTGGTTTTATACATAAGATGTACTTGAAAAGTGAATTTTAGAGGTGTACTTTGTAGAAGCAAGCTGAAAATTTATTTTTATCTTTACACAACAGAGTGACATGGCACAGTATATATTTGCCTAGAACTCCCATTCAGTAGAAAAAAAAAAGAGGTTATGGAGTGTTATGGTAAGGAATAATGCAGCTTGAGTTAGCTCTCAGTATCAGCAACCAAGATGTGAAACTCTTATTTGAAGGTAGGATGTGACTTCAAAGTAGCTCCTAACAGGACTGAGAAAAAATTTTAAGTCCCTGCAATCAATGAGAAGTGTAACGTTTCAGGAGAGGTATTGGCGTGGGTATAAAGTCTGCCCTGACTTCATTAAATCCCAGTTGTTTTCTAAATCTACATGATAGTTTAAGGTAGTGGCTATGATGTTAAACATAAATTGTAGTACAAAAGAGGTACAGAGGAGGTAACAAAGCAGGAAGGTGATGATGCTGTCTTTGGTGGAGGTTGCCACTCTGCTACTAGCAACAGCAGCAGTGGAAAAACCATAGAAGAGAATTCTTGTTTGAAGTCAATAACCATAATACTGGCTTGGACATTCAAAAGGCTAACATGCCATGCTGATTCTTCTAAATCAGCTTCATCAGGCTGTCTACAGGTCATGGCTGAGTTAGAATAGGTGCACAGACATTCCACTGAGTGATACTTGATGGAAAATGAAGCTTATGAGTAACTTTATAATACTCCTTTGACTGACTTGTGCCAATGTAGAAATGCAATAATGCTGAGCAGCAGTACAATACATACTAAGTGATACTTGGAGAGAAAACTTGGCAAGGAAAGGAGCAGAATATTCAATATAGAGTTGAAAAACCTCTAAAATAAGCCAAATACAGAGACACTTCATGTAACTAGGCATATGGCACTCAAAGATATCTCTGATACCAACTTAAATGAAGAGGAATTAACACATGTCTGCCTTCAGGTACTAAAAACTTGATTAATCTGGATAATTAAACAACTACAGAAAGTAAATTGCCCTCTAGAGCCAATCCCTTCACAACATTGCTTATAGGCTCTCTGGACAAAAAGTAACACAGTCATTATAGAGAATAAGACACAACTGTGTCCTTTTTCCCTCTATGAAAACCTAATTCTGGAAAAAATTATTTTGCTATCTTATTGTATTGCTATCACTGTATTACTATCTGTGAAACTTTATACAGTCAGGCATGATTGTGTATGAAGAACAGAAATTTTGGAGATCATTAAAATGTTTACTAGAAAAGCAGCTACAATAATTTTTTTCAAATCTTTACATTTTGAAAAATCACAACAAATTTATCTTCAATTATTTCTTTGCAAAAAATGCCATTTTTTAAAATCACTTTTTGTAGCTAGCTTTCATGAGAAAAGCTGAAATACTTTACAAGATGGGAAGATCATACTCATCCCTCCATGTTTTAAAGCAGTTTTCAGTTAGACTCAACAGAAATACAATCACTGATGAACTCTTCCTTGTGGAATAAGGTCAGAAAAAAATGGAGAATCTTAAGGTAACACAAAATCGAGTCCTTCATAATAGAAATCAGAAGCTTCAGTCAGGACTTGCCTATCCTCCCCTCTCTTACCGCATGAAAAGTTACACGCTGTATTGAAAAATACAATTTTTTTCTCAATGTTAATTGAATATTAGCTTTGACGTATTCGTCTTGAATCTTGTACAATATTTTGTACACTATATAACGCATTCACTATTACTTGATTAGCCACTACTATGCTGTTTTGTTACCTCACAGTCTTTCTAATATTACATTTTAGTGACACAGTTATAAAAATAGTCTTACATGTAAGTTTCCTTTAATGCTATAAATGTAAGATTGATTCTTTATTGTTAAGAGTTCTCTCAGGTTTATGTGAAAACTGATTCCTGCACTGAAGATTCAGAGCTCATTTAAAGCTCTTGAGATAGAAAAACATGCAGGCGTCAGTCCTCCAAATTTCACTGAAGATTAACCTAATATGCAATATGGTGACCTAAACAGTTCTTCATGTGAAAGAAACCTGAAAAGTAATCTCTGATATAGCCAGAGAGTGAGAATAACCCAGTGGGATTTCCACCTCTTCATTTCCTAATGAGTTTTTTGATAATGAGAGGTGACGTTGCCAGTCACTGTGGGCTCTATTATGGCTAATTTACTCCACTTCACTCTCCTTGTTAATTATTAACACTAGCCATTTTATCCTCATGAGACCACATTCCAGTTTTTCCCTTTTAAGATTTTTTTTTCTAAATATATCTTTATCAAAGTGATAGTTTTCAGGAATAGATTTTCACTTAGAGTAGTGCCAGAACTATTTATTTTGCTTTGGAAGACTGTAAAATTGATTATATAAGCATGGGAAGCACTTTCTAATGGCTTTAATGCAGTTACAAGGTGAAAAGGCTGCTAATTAAAGCATAAGCACTGAGGTGTGTTCCATTTGGGAATCAGTTCTTCATAGAACGGTCACTTGCCACTTGCTAACATATCCACCCGTTAAAAGGTGACTAATTTCCATGGTTGTTTTCCAGTAGTTCTGTGGAGAAAAAACCCTATAATTTTCCAGATGGCTTTCACTTGCCAGAAACTGTAATTTACTATATGTATTACCATTAGGGAATTATTGAAATTGGTATACCGGTGTGATATTTCATACAACAGTTGTTTCATATATTTCAGTTAAAGTTCTACAATATTTATAATAATTGCTTTAACATTAAAGTTTTTAGAGGATGTCTTTCTTAAGACTATTCTAATAATTTAGGATTATTATCCACTTAATCTTCTAAGGAAAGAAAAGTCAGTAGCCTATCAGCAATCTCTTTGCATGTGAGGACAACCCTTTTTTGTTTCTACCTCTTATCTCAGGTTGGAACCAAAGCTCAAAGAACACAGGTGACACATTAATTTAGTTAAAACGTGTATTCTTCTTGTAAGACTTCTGTAAAACACCTACAGAGTTTTCAGAAACCAAATTGTTTTAAGTGCATGTAACATCACAACTAGAGTTAGTTATTCTCCTAAACTGAAAATATAAGATGGTAGGAAAGACACCTGAATATAGGCTTCAGATTTCAATTGGATTTTAGATGATGAGACACCCACTTAAAGTAGTGTACAATCCACCTTAAAGGAGTCTAACCCTTCTGAGATCTGCACTAAGATTGAGCAATTCCTACACCCTTCTGAGCAGCCTTCTAATTTGAGCTTAAATGACACCATCATGGCAATTTTATTAAGTTTCTGAAGATGTAGTTGGTTCAACAAAGGATCCAAATGGAATATTTGTTGTGTATCGTTTACTCCATTCATGCAAAGCCTACAAAGCCTTTATAGACATAACTAGCCTGGAAGTAGTTTACAGGAAGGCTTAGAAGGAAACGTAGACTACAACTTTATTTAAGCAGTATAGATTAAATGTGAACTATCAATATGTCTTATACTACTTGTACATAATTGATTCAAAACTGAGAAATTTGTGAATACTAAATAGTTAAGGGATTACCAGAATAAGTTCTGAAATGGTGCAAGACAGAAACTGATCAACTTCCAAGACAGAAACTGATCAACTTCCAAGAAATGGAGCACCAGGACACATATAAAAACAGACATTGTCACTTTTGCTTTGAGCATTATACTATTTAGCAATACATTTCTAAAGTGTGAGCACATTAAAAAATCTAATATATAGAATATGTAATAAAGTGTAGATCTTACTGTCATTTCTGAGGGCATTATTCAGCAGCTGGAAAAGTGGGAAGCTGTCCCAGGAGTCCTGAGGCTGTGCCTCAAGTGCTGAATCCATATCAACAGAATACAGAGACAAAAACTTCTCTGCATGCTCAGCCAACAGTTCTGGCCACCAAGCAAATGCCTGCAAACATGACAAAACAGAATTACTAAATATGATTCAAAGCAATGAGATCTGTTGTATCTCTGGCAAAATACATCTGGATATGTCATGGCATATCCTATCTCATTTGGAGAAAAGGAATGGGCAAAGTGAAAAATGTGAAAATATTTTATAAAACCTTGCATCAAAAATGTAAGAAATCAATCAGGTTATGTTGGGAAAGGTGACATAATCAGAACAAAAATATAATATAAAAAAAAATCAAAAAAGGAATATAAATACCTGCAACTCTTTGGGAGAGAACAAAGAAAAGCATGAAGGTCTCATCCTTGAAAAAAACCTGTATATGCTTCTTTTGTTCTCATTTAGTTCTAAAGCTGGTAGTAATCAAAGGAATTAATTCTTTAAATAAATTTTTATGAATACATTTTGCATTCATTTGGTATCAGAAGGGATGGGTTTAGTGTGACATTTAACTCCTTGAAGTCTGAGGAATTTTTTAACAGGTATGCAGTGCTTTTTAATTTCTATTTTTGCCTTAAAGGTATTGGCTTCTCTGAGGAAGCCATCCAGTTTTCCTTCTGCAAATGCTATATATACATCTTGAGAAGTTCACTAATGTCTATATTCATCTAGAGGAAGTTAACATATTGGAATACAGAGTTTACTCTGTGGAAAAATTATATTCTTTGGTAATCCTAGCTTTAAAAAAGAGATCTGTGAAAAAGAGTGTCAGCAAGTAAAGCCAGTTCCACATTAAAGACATATAGTGATTGTACCTTTTTACTGTCACATAAATCTAGGTTTTTAAAGGTCAGTATTGAATCTGGCCATTGGATCAGGCGGAGCTGCACGATCTTGCCAGTTAAAGGTGAAGTGAGAGTGTGAAATAGGTTGAATACCAAATACTGATGAGAGTGTTTTGCTCAGAGTTCACAAAAATGTCTTATAGCGAGAAATACATAAACACCACAAATAGGCAAATATAATTGCTTTGAAACTTATGCCACTCATTTTGAATATCTCATTTTGAACAGTTTTTGAGTTGCCAGTATGAAATATATGTAGCTTGATCTACACAAGTGCTGAGTCCCCACAACTTCAAATAAAGTCACAGAAATTCTCATCTGAGTTTCTGAAATGTAGGTCCTAGGTAATGTAGAATTATGTACTCAGGTTTGAAAAGCATCATATAAAAGACAACTTCTATAAAGTGTTCTAAAGTATGTTTTTGTATCCTGGACTTTCTGATGACTGCCTATAGTTCTTTCTGACATGAGGAAAATGGAGAAATGATGAACTGGCAAGAGGTTTTAAAGAAATGCTGAGCATCCTCTGTGATTACTGAAAAGTACTTTGTATGCTGCAGTGTCAGTATTGAAGGATGGTGATTGGCACCAGAGTGAGAAGGACAGAGGAAGCTTCAAAAAAAACTTGGTAGGAGTTTGAAATGGAGTCTTTTTCATAAAACTGGGAGAACTTTCTTATTAATAAAGCCTGTTTAAAATGTGACTTCATTAAAGTCTCCTTACCCTAGAAAGCAACTAAATGCAAAAATAAACAATTAAAAAAATGTACACAGGTGTTAGCAGGTGATTCTTCTGCACAAGCAAAACTCTTTTCAAAAATCATTGTCAACATTTCAAAGCAAAGCAAAACCATAACTATAAAATCAGCACATTTTCTCTTAATTTTATTCCCCTTTGCAAAAGACATTTCGAACCTAAACAGAAATTTTTCTGACTCTCTCCAAAACTACCCATCATTACTTAGGCAGCAAGGAAGAAGATTAGAAAAAAAATATTACAGCACATTCGTTATGGATAATATGACAACAGGCTAAAAGCAGCTTGCAATTGGTGACACACATTCTAGGAAAACAAAAACAGTGACTGGATTAAAGGAAGAATGGAGTTCTTAGATTCTAGAAAGACTCACAAATGTGGCTATACAACAGCAGAAATCATCAAAACAGTTCATGCTACATGTTCAACACACAGTTCCATGCTATAAGCAGTGAAAAATAATGCTTAGTTCATCAGGAATCACATACCTCTCTTCCCTTTGGGAATCCCCGAAATTTGTAAATGTTACAAATTAAAAAAAGAAAAAAATCTAGTATTAAAAATGTGATATACTAGTCTAGATTTGTTAACTATACCATCACTTAATACTACTTAATATTAGGATGTGAAGTCACTGTACGTAAAATTCAGTTTTGAGTAGAGAATGTATAATTTTGTGATCTTTTCTACACATATATTTTAATATTGAAATTCTGTATGCTTTATAAATTTCAGTGAAAACGAACATTTATCACATGAATGAAGGGGAAAATAGTCTTAAAATTATCTTTATTATTTTCAAGCTATCTTGGATTAGATTGAAAACTTTTGCTAAATAGATTTTTCTGAGGGCATATGCAAAATATTTACCCTTCTGAAAAACATCACATCTCTGACTGCAAATAAGTAGCACAGAAAGCAATCTTTGAACAGAGATGTTAAATAATGTATGTATGATTTGATCTGTTTTTTTCTTTTCCACAGAAGTCTAATATTCTTACAGTAATTCAGGTCCTCAAAAGACAAGGACAATAACATATACATTTTATTAAGTAATTATTACAGTGTAACACAGTGGCAATGGTAGTGTAGAACAGGACCTCCAGGGAATTAATTTCAAATCATAAAAACAGCTGTTTCTTCAGTATAAGATAAAACATCTATAACAAGTTCACACATGACAGATGTAAGCTAAAGACTAGATTCCACAGTGTGATATAAAACCAGATGTTTTGAATGATCATATTTTACAACTATATATACTAAATCATGTTTATTCCTTTGCATGTGTTCCCAAAAATCACTCAGTTTTTTGAGAACATTTTAAAAACAATTTCATGAACCTTAGAAAACTGTATTTATTAATGAAATGTCAATAATATATACAATTGTATGTATCTGGACAAGTATTTTTTTTTTAATTTCTTGATATAAAAGTTGCTAAAATTCTAAATATTATGCATCATGAAGCAAAAGATGTGAGAGTAAGAAACATGACATTGTTCTATTTTTATTCTACCTTACAATGCTGTTTTAAAAAGCGTAAGTTTAAAAGTGTACTTTTCCAAACAGAGGAGCAATGTGAATGTGATTATTATAACCATCATTATTTTTTAGATCTATAATCTAGATCTATACAGCATGATGAAAACCAATATTCATTTACATCATCTTTCTATATTGAATGAGAGGTGAAAAGTTGGAAGGAACAACTGTATAAGGCTATGAATGTTTTCCAAACCATTTCACCACCTCCAGCATAAAGATGCCTTCTCTTTTTTATGCTCTTTAATTTTCATTTCTAAACCTACAGTTCATTCAAGCGAATTCAAGTAGAGTTTTATTTCACTTCAGTTTTCATAAGCTTCAAGTCTCTTATTTCTCTGTAAATGTGAACTGCCTTAAACATATGTCAGAAAGTAAAGCTAAAATGTTTCTTGACAGACTTGCTTCACATCAGGGGAGAAAAAAATCCGGGAACAAACCATTATCTACAGCAAATGCAGCTACAGCCTCACCTCTGAATGATGCTCTTCATTTTGCTGCAATACTTCAATACAGAGTTCTGCAAGGTGAAGAACCTCTTCCAGTTTTCTAGCAGGTGTTGCTTGGTTCATGGTCTCTATATGAATATAAAATGCAAACCAAAATTGCTTTAGTTATGAATATGATTAACAGTTAGAGAAAATGATGTTAGAAACTAACGGGAATGGTGTAAAGCAAGAATTTCCTGAAGGATAAGCAATTTCAAGTATTAGGGGCAAACACTTAGTACACACAGAGCTGAATGTCCAGATCACTAGAAAGAGAAAACATTTAATTCACAAAAGCATCATTGATCATTGTAAACATTATCTATTTAACATGTGAGAAATAACAGGTGCATCAGTGATGCTCAACTTCTGCAAAAAGGTAGGTCATTTTCTCTTCAAGGTCACATATACAAAGACAGCAGACAGTGGAGACCCTTTTTGTTATTGTCAGTACAATCTCATTCTTACCAGATGACTCAATACTGTCATCAGCAAGATTCATGCATTTTGCAGCTGTCAAAAATTCCAAATGTTTCATTTAAATAAGACATTCAATTTTAGGCATATTTAAAAATAAAGGAAGTGCAAATTACAGTAATTCATAGAACCAATTTCTAATAACTAATTATTCAAATAACTAATTTTCTACCTGCTGTTCAGCAGTAAGAGTGAATCTACATTCTTTTCAGTAACGTAGCCTTATAAAATAAGGATGTTAGAATTGAGAGAAGCCTACTAAAAACTCCACATAAAAGAAGCACAAATGCAAAAGTTACAAATGACATGAGGGCCACTCATTCTACACAGCAGACTTCAAAAAGAAAGCAAACTTCAAAGGTAAAAGAACTGTAACTAAGATTCTTACAGGGCAATTAAACGCTGATTAGTTTTCAATTTAAAAACCCAAAAACCTCTTAGCACTAGATCCCAGAAAGTGTCAAGAGAGATAAAGAAAGAGTCCAACTGAAATTTTTTACAATCATAGTATAATGACTAAAAGTAATTTGCAAAACTACAAAATTTGCATTGTTAGGAGCAACTTTAGCATTTGCTATCAGAGTTTGTTAACAATGCTTGTTTTGCTAAGAATAAACCATGGGATGGATGGAAATTATGTACAATATAATCAGTTCTAAAGTATGGCCACATTAACCAGCTTTGCAAAGGACTTATGAAGCTGATAATACAATGCCAGTGAGAGTCTCAGGAATCTTATTTTCTCAGTTTTTGTGCATGCTCATGGATCACATGAATCGTAAATTACATGAATACACATTTTCATACTCAGAAAATTCTGCTGACATTTCTTTCCCACTTTGCATTCATCATGACATAGAACATTAGCAGATTAATTAAACAATTGAAATTATCTTATGGATGTCAGCAAGAATATCAATCTGCATGCAATAAATATTTTTAACACTTAACACTTCTGGCAAGTCAAAGCTACTTGCCTGATATTTTAAAGGCAGGTGACCAGTGGTTTCTATACTTATCCTGGACTGAAACTGCTGTTTCTTCTAGTGATTGGTCTCCTGCCTGCACTGAACACACAGCAAATACTATCCAT
The DNA here is from genome assembly GCA_035221455.1 of Xenops minutus. NCBI lineage: Eukaryota > Metazoa > Chordata > Aves > Passeriformes > Furnariidae > Xenops > Xenops minutus. The sequence continues at coordinate 21,583,963 of JAWWEE010000040.1, read as the reverse complement.
ATAGAAGACACATTACTAGCAGTGCCACAGACGTTAATGATTCTTAGGAATAAACCAGTGGTATTACAGAGTATGTCTGGCACCTCTGACTTTGGCATAAACAATTCATTTGATTACAAATTCAGCCTGATCTTCATTACCTTACCACTAACCAGGTAATCAAAATAATTGCAATTGCAATTGCATTCATTCCTAATGAAACTAAATAAACTACTCAAAAAATATATCCTAAAAGGGCTCCTCTGAATTACTAAGAAAGCAATTCTAAAAATTATATTGTATCTCACATTGCATTTTTGCATTAGAATAAGTTCACTTATTCCACTCCCGAAATTAGCTCAAGATAGCCTAAAAATGGCTATTGAAAAGACATCATTATCAGTAGGGAAAGTTGGAGAAAAAAGATTTACTAGCTAACTATGAGATTATCCTGCACCACCACAGTGATGAGATCATGATGAAGAGAAGCATTGTCTCAGGCAAGTACCAATTCCGTTGAGCAAGACAATAAGGAAATGCAGTTCTGGTCATCTGTGCTAAAGTGATGAATTTTGATCAGAATTGGAAATGGAGAGTCTGTTTTTTTGATGTGTTTGCCTGAAAGGCATAATAAGCCTAATAAAATGAAGGATGAAAGAGGGGATCAGAAGTGTTCCTACACAGGCAATGTGGGAATACAGTATTCCCAAAGTGGGGGCACTTGAGAAGGAGAAGACCTACTTATGATCATAAGAATAAATCAGTCATGATAAATGATTTAAGATAGAAACTAATTTTCAGTCATTATAGGACTAATGTTCAGGATTAGTTTCTTCAATAGGATTAGCATGTTTAGGAGGAAAGAGAGTACGAAAACTGTAAATATTCCCCTTTGAGGTGAGTATGGCAAGTTTCTGAATGACATTTCATGGAGGAATGACTAAAAGTAATGGAAACATGCTGAATGAATTCTGGTTTTCACATTTCCATGAAATTCACCATGCTATTTACTAGCTTACTCTGAAACCATTTATTACCTGCTGAAAACAGGCAAATTGCTCTTGATGTTTGATACCGCTTTTCACAATATTTTAAAAATCATTGTTTTTCGATAACATTTGTTCATAAGAAAAAGTGTCAGAGTATTACACTCCCTTTGCCTTAGACAAGTCTCTCTAATTTTGTTGTTGATTACTTATTCACAGAATAAAACAGTACACGCGATTTCTTCTGGATGATATATACTTCCCTACATTTCACTTAAGCTTCGTCTAAAGCTTCCTTTTCCATCTATAAGTTATCACATCAACTATTATTTTTTCTCTGTAACTAAAGACCTTTCACTTTCAAATTCTAGAGAAAATGTGTTATGGATAACAACCATTTACATGGGTATATAAGGTGCTGTGAAGTAATATGAGACATAAAGAATGAAATAGTAACGTTTATTTTATTAAACAAGTAATATATATGATATATGAGTAGTAATAAATTCTTATCTGGAAGTTTTAGAACCTGCAAAACACCTGAACAAAATACTGTGCTTGTCTTTGTAAGCATAAAAGAATTACAGGAATGGAAATCAGTGCTGTCAGTTTTCATTATATTCATGATGTTTTGCTTCCCACAATTACTAAGGGTTGTTAAGATGTGTTTACACTGCTCAAGCTAACAAGTTGCAGCAGGAGTCGAGTCAGTAAATATGCTGCTTGACATCTTTTAGAAAATAAACAGAAAAAGCCATCAATCATCTGTTTTCAGCTTCACGTTCTGCTGAAATGAAAAAGCAAACCAAGCTTTGAAAATAATGGATGCTTTCTCAAGTATGCGTTACCAGTGAATCACACAGGTACTGAGAAAATATTGTTAAATGAGCTAAGTTAACTGACTAAGCTGCTACTGAAATGAAAAAGTGACTGCTTCATGGACCAACTCAGCCTAGGGCCATAAGGGACTGCCAGATCATCCAGTCTCACCTCCTGTGTCATACAGGTCAGGGACTTTCTCCCCCGTCTTCCCTGCCTGAAACAATCAGGGTGTCTAAAACCCAACAGTGTGTCTAAAGCCTAACTTAAGCTTGCTTTCCAGAGAAGAGTTCATCCTTGAAGACAAATGCACAATTCACCTCTTTCATTTTCTCCCCAGCGTGTAAGCTGTTAAACATGTGTGATTAATTTCTCATTGACATTTGCTGAGCACAGGAATCTGCTGATTAAAGAGGCAATTTTCCTCTCTTATGAATACAGTGCAGCTACAACATTCCTGTCTCTGGCCTGCCAGTCTTCCCCCAGTGACACACCATACATCCCTTACTAGTTTTCCCTGCCCAGTATTTCACCTTTCCTCCTTTTAAAGCATATCCAGAAAAAGACACTCAAGAGAGCCAACCTCTCTCAAGGCCAGAGACCAATGGCAGGGGTATTGGAAAAAAAGGCAAGTATGCTGAGAGACCCCCAAGTTCACAGTCTCTGTGGGCTTAGAAATACTTTCACATCCAGAGAGACAGATGTGACTGGAGACTTCTGTGCTGATGTTGCAGTTTAGGATTAGGTCCAGCTCATTTTATGCCAAACTGCAACAGAATATCCAGTTTGCATTTTGATCCTTCATGTAAGACAACTGGCATTTGTTTTAATTTTCATTGGCACTGTTGCTCTGGTTGATGGCAGCACGCAGGCATTGTGCTACTGAACATTAATGCTACTAGAGATAAAAAAAGCCAGGAGAAACTGAAAAATGTTTAATAATGGAGGTGTCTGAAGATCAACTAATTTGTTTTTATGCATGTGCCAGAATTAGATGCAGGGGAGGGATGATAAGGCGAGGACTGTCTGTTGTCAAACTCTTTCCAGGATGTGCTGTACACATAGCAGTGCACAGCCTAAGCAAGAATGTTATCTGTATAGATACTATGTAGAGGGACTTAAATCTCATGCATTTCTTTCCAAACAAGCCCGTTTGCCAAAGAATCTGACTGATCCACTCCAAATAGGAAGCTGAGAGTGAACTCACATTGATGCAGAGGGGATGACGGGGACACCCCATGGTAAAGCAGGACATAATATAATTTGGTAACACAGACACATCATAAATTGAGCTTTACAGATTCAATTCTGCTCCAACTGGGCACGTGAGTTTGATCTTTTGATGTGTGAAACCTATAAGATTGTTCTAGACTTATATCAAAATCAGTATAAACATCAATAAACTGGAGCTAATATGTTACCAAATGTGACATGACTCTGAAGTGTTAATCCACAATTGGGATAATCTACCTAAAGATAATTTAGATTTCACTGTGCTGGATTTTCTTGCAACTTCTTACAGAATTAATTCTGCATGAGAAGGCAAGGAGGGACATCTGGGAGGACATTCTATATTTTTCTGATTGAAAAATAAAAATCTAGCCTTATATGAATAGTGATATTTACCTTAGTTACCAAGTTGAAAACAGTCTGTCCATAACTGCTTTCTGAAAATTCATCAGCATTTTAAATTCTATGGAAAAAAATTAGAATCAATTACCCTTATCAGCTATGTAGAGAGATTATGAGATTTGCAGAAAGTTAGAGTTTACATCTCCTAGACCACAACCTATCAGTTTATAAAGTGGAACACACTACAGTATTTTCAAGTCTCTAAAATTTATCACAGTATTCAATGGAATTACCTTCAGAGGGAAATTACAGGTTGAGGGGTTTTTTGTGAGTTTGCTTGGGCTTTTTTTAAAAAGGGGAATCTTGGCTCATGGAAAAGCAAGAAACAACACATTTGAAAAAGTAAAAACAGAAGAAAAAAGGCAGAGATGAAAAGAAATCTCCTTTTTATTGCTGATCAAAGCACTTTATATATGATTCTTTGTATTCTGGTTTTGACTATGGACACAAACAGTTGGTATTTTCTTCTTTTTCCTCACTTCTAATTTCTCTTCAAAGGGGAGAAGAACTAATGTTCTCAGCACTTCCTGCTCCTGTGGAATAAAACTCAGACATAGCAAACATGGCAAACTGCAAGGTTCCATGAGTGAAGAGATCTGAATAACTCACACAGTAGATGGAGAGAAAACTGGCACTTTGAAGTACAAACTTAGTAGTAAGAATTTTTAAAAAACAGACTAATTTTAACTGAAAAATTACAACGTATCTCATGCTGGCAGGTAAGGATAAGAGAAAAAAGATATTGACAATTATTAAATGAAACAAAATTTTTAAAATTACTAATTGAGGGAAAAAATGAACAGAAAACAGAATCAAATGTAACACAGATTTGCAAAGGTAGGTTGAACTAGACTTGTGCAGCAGCTTTTCTTGATAGGATATTTTATTATAAAAGAAATTCAGTAGATTTCATCTATTCTGACTATTAATGCATATAAAGCATATATAAAGACACTGTGCCTCATGGGAAAACTGCCAGTTAAGCTGAAGAAAATGAGGATCAAAAAAGAAACTATCTGTCGTGTAAAGAAGATGCCTCAAGTGAGAGACAATAGGTCACACTGAGAAAGGGCAAAGAAAGGTTTCTTGAGGGATTCCTTGAAGATTCATCTTGGCTTCCTTAATATTTTTACCAATGACTTTAGAATAAATATTAGGAGTTCACTTGCAAAACACTGGCAAATAGACAGCAGGGTCAAAATGCAGTAACAATAATTGGATAATTCTAAAGAATGGGAGAGAGAAACATATTACAATACCTTCAAAAATTAGAGAAAAATATTAAAATACTTTAAGAAGGAGGGCAATACATTTGACACATGAACAGCAATAAATATTTGCTGCAAACTGGGAATACGTCAGGCGGAAATAATCAGAATTCTGAAGACTGGGTTGAATTAACTTTTCACAGAATGGCTGTGTGCCACAAACATGATACAGACATCAGAAGACAAGTGTTCCTTGAATATATTAGATGAAGTATTTCTGGTATAACAGTACTGCCAGTACTGTGCATGGCATCTCACAGGGATGACTTTGCACAGTTCTTGTCACCAACGTTCATAAAGGTGGAATTCAAACTTTAAAAAGAAAGATTCCTAAAATGATAAAAAAAAGAACAGGAGGCTAAAACTCTGAGACGAGGTGATGAAAGCTGAGGTTGCACGAGTATAAAACTCTTGTCTAAAAATGCAACATAGGGCACAGAGGAACTGGAGATGATGAAATGCTAATGAAGGATGTAACTGTCCCTTTCTCATTTGTGATACGGAACAAGGTTAGCATGCTAAGAATTTGCAGCTAATTTTACTGTAAGGTGATTGGTACACCTATAGATCAAAAAGGACTTGAATCGATATTCACCTGGGTGCAGCAGGGGGTGGAAAAGGGGAAGCACAGTGACAAAGATTGACTCAGCCCTACTGTTAAAAGAGGATGGAGGTATGTCTACAAAATTCCAAAACGGAAATCAGGGATGTTTGCCCATATCCCTTCTTTCCATTTAGTTGCACAACAAACAGAGACCAAGAAGATGCTATGCCACTGTGCAACTCATTCGCTTTTGTTTGTTCAGTGAAATGAACATGCATGGAGAGCTTTAATCAAGTCCTCTCCAGGTACAATACTCTCCACTTGCCTTCTCAGCTTCAATAATGTTTGTAGTGTTCTTCTTTTTAAGTCAGACAGATCCTTCTGAGCCTTGAGGGCATTTACATACTACCCTTCCTTTAGAAACTTGTATGCAATGAATATGTTAACGATCGATGTCTTTTAAAAAACAGCAAACTGTTGAGTTGCTCCTGACCTTCTCTTGTATGGAGTTAATAGGTATTCAGCCTTTGGCAGTCTGTCTGATAGAAACAAATATTGGGATGATAACTGTGACTTGTCTGAGCAACTGCACACTACATCGTAACTATTTGTCCTGATTTCAAAGGGATTTATTCTCATTCTTTTTATTCAAACTATTTGGCAGAAGGAGGCCAATATACTGAGTTACTACAGTATTTTAAAAATAATGAATTAAAAGACAACTACCTAATAATTAAAATCTTTACAATCTGTCTGTTGCCTCAGAAATAAATATTCATGGACAATGACAGATACTGCCCTGTTTTCTTTACAGCCATTTACCACTTTAATCCCTAACCCAGTCCCCTTGTATCTGTACAGCAACGTAATGTCCCTGTATTGAAAAATGTTTTTATGTGTAAGTTCCTGTCATTTCTCAGGCAATAACAGCAGATATTGCAGAGTTAATTACTCCTCAGCCACTCAGATTTCAAATAAATTTAAATGGGGAAAAACATTAACTTCTGAGAAGGAATAAATAATGTATTTTATTACTCTCTCTGTGTGTCAATGGATGTGTGCAAAATGTAAGTAAAATATAAGAAGTCTGTATAAGGAAGGCCATCTTTTTTGAAGGAGAGAAACCAGGAAAACAGGCGAGGGAGGCGTGCAAATTTCTAAAGGCTCTTCACTGGAAGTGTACAAAATACATATGAAGGATGTTATTTGTCTCTGGCCTCAGAATCTAGCAGGTCCGGTTATAATCAACATTATCTATAGGAAGAATTAATGCAAGTTAAATACTTAATTGTTATTTGTCTCTGGCTCCAGAATCTAGCAGGTCCAGTTATAATCAACATTATCTATAGGAAGAATTAATGCAAGTTAAATACTTAATAAGACAGGAAAAAGTGCCATATACAAAATGATCTAAAAAGTACTTTCAGGTAGAGAAGTCTCAAAGGCAGCGTATGTTGCAAAAAAAAAAAAAAAAAAAAAAAAAAAAGGTCATACTTAAAAGCGGATTTTCGCTTACTGGTGCTGTGATTCACATCCTTGACAAATTATAAACCCTCACTTCAAACTACAGGGCATTATGTGAGAGTTCTTATATATAGTTCAAAACTATAATAGTAGGCTTGCTAACATTCTCCTCATAACGGCAATTATACTGATTGAGCAGATTAGCTGCTCCATGAGAATTTCAGCTGTATGTGTAATAAGGAATGACATGCTGAACTCTGTATAATTGTCATTGCAGATGTAATTTCTGTTAAAAAAATCTGTTCTACATTCATAACAGTACAACGACAGGGGAGTGCTAAATAAAACATCATCCTGACTGTAAACAAATATTGTTGATGGAAGTGCTGCTCATACCACCATGTCTGCCATCAAGAAAATAACCACTGTCTTTGGGAAAACATTCAGAGTCTTGTTCGATTGAGACTGAAAATGAGAGCACTTGGGGAACAGACCCAGGAACCTGGCAACCACACTGCTGAGAACGGATTCTCACAATGAAAAGAATTTGCATGTTCACCTCAGTATTGCCCAACAGGGACATTCCTGCAATTCAAGATTCTTTATACAGTGCACAAGTCAAAGGATAAATAATAGTTATCATGAAATAGTTCTCATGAACATGCAAAATATGGTATTAGGGCTAAGCATATTGTGCATCAAGTTCATTAGGAAATCTGTAGGAGTCCAGCTAGTGACACTAAAAGGAGGAGGACTTGGGCCCGTTAGCCAGCCTAAAATGTAACTTTATTGGGATTTGCCTCAGTGACTTTATCTTTTACATCAGAGAAATGGGTTCAATGGTACACAAAATTACAGTGGACACAGCCTATTTACTCCTTTCTATAAAATATTTTTTTTTCAGTGTCTGATTAATTCTTAGATGCATTTTTAATCAGAACTGGTATTTAATTAAGAAACTGAACTATAGACACAGCTTTTAAACCTCTGTCTTCACCTAATTCACAGTGAATTTCCATTTGCTCTCTATGGGAGAGGCTTTCATTCATTCTTCAATCTAGTTATTTGCCAGGTCACTTAACAGACAGCTTTACTATCCTATCTTAAGAACAAGGCAGTGGGTTCTTTCAAACCTAATGTGAAATGACTGAAATCAGGTAGAGTCTTTCTTTTTTCTGTGCCTGTAACTATGCCATGGGTGCTTAATAGTCTAGCTTTCTGACATAAATAACCTGAGAAAAAATAATAAGCGTGTGGCACAAGGAAGGTTTGTACTTGAGGTGATACACATTGTATCAAACTGTACAGGTGAGGTTTTAGAGTGCAAAGGTCAAAAGACACAATCTCTGAAACTACTTTTCTCATTTCACATTTCAAAAATTAATTTCAACATGTTTCTGAACTTTGAATTTTAAGAGATATTTTCTTTAATATCTAGAGGTGTAAAAATACTAAATGGAATTATTTGTTCTATCTAGCTTTAGTTATCTTACCTAGAAGAGAAACTGTCTTAGGGTGTGTTTGTGTTTGATAGTGTGAGATGGGTCCTTTCACAGAGAAATTGTTGAAGGACCTTCTGAGCACTCTGAATCCCCTTCTTAAGGAACCTCTCCCTGTTGATCAGAGGGGATCAGCAGATTACCTGAGCCACCTGAGCTCCTGCTAACAGACTGTGGCATGATTAGCCATTCCACTAGTGCATTGTCTGCTCTCTTTTTTTAAGAATTCCAAATAGATTTCTTCTCTTTACAAGGCATTTAAAGCTTTCAAAAAAAACCCCAGAAGTTTTGGAGATCTGTTGAATTTTTTGAATCTTCAGTTATGAACACAGACTTTAAAAGCAGTTTTAATAATCTAGTATTTTTCAAGCCCCTCATTGTCAAGGAACTCCTCTTTGAACTACATTCATGTAAACTTTATAGTCATCATGCCAGTCTGTCTTTCCAGATGGAAAGTTATTTCATCCTACCAGCTCAATGTCCCTTCCCAAAATGGTGGTTGATACTGCTTGTGAAATCCCACAAAACATCACGGTCAGTCTTCCTTTGGGTATGTGCGTATGTCAGGTAAGACAAAGCAGTGTGCACATCTATTTCATAGTGTATATACACACAATTCCTCATACTTCTATGCAGCCAGTACCACTCAGCCACAAATATTACTTCAGCTGTACTCCTTGCATGATGACTTCTAAATGTTGGGATATAAATACTCAAAAAACACTCTCTCTGCTGTTGGAGAATATACACCATATTAGCTGCATGAAATTAGGAACACAAAGAACTATCATCCTTATAACCTTCAGCTGTAACAAGAAAAATAAATATATCACTAAACAAAAGCTGTATCAGAGAAATGAAAAACCAGTTTTGCAAAATTAGTTCTTCTAGCAAGACCTTCAACAACAAATCCAGCAGTACCATTATGAAGCAGATGCAATTGTTGCTGATGACTATGAACTTACATTTCTCTAAATACACGAACTGATTTTGAATTTAACAGTCAAATTTTTCTGCATCTCTTTCACAGAAACTACAACTGTATCATATTTCAAACCAGAAAATAAGCTACATTATTGATAAATACACAAATCATAGTTAAGTATCAGTGTAAATGAAGAATGCATGAACTATACTACATCAAAATTAATTTTAAGGTTCACAAATATTCTGGTCAGTATCTTGGTATTGTTGAAATCAACAAAAGTAATAAATAATAAACCAACAGACACAACACACTACATCCGTAACACATGCAGACATGCACATAAATAGTAATCACCTGAGTCCTTTTCTGATGTTGCTAAATATAAAAACAAAAAGAGAAGAAAAACATCATTACAGAAATAAAAGTCATTTAACTTAATTGGGGAAGAATAAATAGCACATAAGGAGTTAAAATCTTAAATCTTGAGTACATCACACAAATGATGGGTTTTGTGGGGGAAAAAAGAAACAGTCTATGGTCTTAAGTAGTACATTTGTATTTACTAGTCCTATATAGTCTTTATTTCAGGCTCACACACTGAGCTTGCATCCATATTGTGTCTTGGAATTTAGAAACATAAATAAAAGAATATAAGAAAGTAAGAATATGAGAATATTATTTTTATTAGAACTTTCTTTGCATCTGCTTTTTAGGTACTTACTATTGGTCTATAGCTGATATTATCATGTGCTAGTTGCATTTTGAGTGACCAATGTGATGTTCATCGAAGAAATATTCAAAGGACAAAAATGTCCAAAATACGTGACAGCCACATTTGAGAACTTCAGTAATATTACAAATATAAGCACTGTATGCTTTTTGTATGTAATTTGAAGAGTAAGCGTTTAATGCAAACACTAACATAGTGTTCAAGAATGTAACCAGCGCACAGATACAATAATGCTTCTATCAACACAAAGAAGTAGAATGGAACCTATTGCTGAAAACTATTAGTTTTACATTGATAAAAATGTAGGATGTTTGTAATAACCAGAGTATAGAAAGAGACCAATACAGGTCTCATCACTACTGAAAACCAGTAAATGAAAATTTCAGATGTTATGATGCTGGAGCCCATCACTTTCAAATAGCATTGCATTCTTAGAAAAGTACTTAATCTATTTCTTATCATATATGCAATGATCTATCATGCTTTGAGTTTACAAGAGCATGAGTGCAACACTACTTAAGTCTAGTTCTGTTCCAACCAAAAGGCAATCAATCCAAAAAGAAATTTGCAAGTCAAAATATGGGTGACAGTTTCCTGGGCTGTTCCAGCTTACTGCAGTGTTAACAATGTGCATATTTTACAGTGCCAACTTTGCTACTTGCAGTGGAAGTCCCACAGTGATTTAGGATATAGTTAAAAATCTTGGGAAAAGATGTGTTAACATTATTGCAAAAAACTTTTCCAATTCATTTTATTGTCAGTGAGTTTAGATATCTTTTGTAAGCTTTTGTCATATTACAAAAATGTTTCTACTTTTATACCCACTGTTTCAATGGGTTTTCAAAAGGACTTAAATACTGAACATTAGAAGTTTCCCTTGTGAATACAGAAAGATAAAATCTAATGAAAGCAGCTATTTTTTCTTTTTCATTTTCCAGAATAGATTTACTATTCATCCTTTTTTCTTTAACACAACATGATATTGTAATTAATTATGTTAAACTGGTTACTATGATGGTTTCGTGTTGTTACTTCCATGATATAATGCTGGTTGCTATAGTGATGAGATGGGTCTTTTGTTAATCACTTGTGAGATTGGTTAACTCATGTTTTTCAGAGAATTTGAGCAGGAATGAGAAAAGGAAAAAAAAAACCTTAGCTTTACAATATTGCTAAACATATGGGTATGGGACTTCTTCATTTTGCTGCTATGCTAACTCTATTTATTCTAGTGTATTGCTAGAAACATATGCTATTAAAAATTAATATGCATAAAAATATGTATTTTTTAAAACCAGAATTCATCCTTCAATATTTCCACAGAGTTAACTCTATCTTCAAAACTCAGTTATATAGATGTGCACACTGTTTTCTACTGCTGAGCATATCTGTACAGGTGTATCTCAGGCTTTTTTAGCTTTATGGAGAATAAGATATGGGTCTTGACAAGGCTATTATGATTCCTTTTTTTTCTACATAAGATTTACAAATAGTAAAAAGACTTTGTGTATCCTGGTCCTTTGTTTCAGCAAAATTTTAGTTACTTTCATTATGTTCTTTATAGAAAATACCTAAATTCCAGAAAAACTGCTGATTACCTTCAAACTTAATATTTTGTTCCATTAAATCATTTAGACAATCAAGATGTAATGAAGGTTTTAATAATCAGATTATTATTATTACACATCTGACAACATAGCAGCAAAAATAAATAACATTTATCTATCTTTCTGCCTTATAAATACTTTAGAAAAGCATCTATACCCAGAGTTTTCAAAGTTCAAGACAGTGACACTGCTATTAAGGAAATAATTTCTTGTCAGTAGTTTAATTACTAGAAATAGTTAGAGAAATAAAAAAAAAACAAAAAACAAAAACATAAACAGCCTTGTAGATTTATGAAGAACTCAAAAGTAAGAACAAAGAGCAACTTAATTTAGGAAGTCCTTGTTTTTCATTCAAACAGGGTCCCAGGAGGCATATTAAGGCAATGAATAGGAAAAAGCTCCACAGTTCACCAGCTGAGATTTTAATGAGACATTTCCCCTTGCTGTGGAAGGGGTTTGTTCCAGAAAGGGAAAAGGCTGCTCACAGAATATGCAGTTAATAGGCACTGTTGGCTTTTACAGCCACTTTGGCAGTAGATTGCTGTACTAACCTTCTATTTTGGCATATTCTGTAAGCCGAGTGTAATTGATCAAGGCAGCCTTCTCCAGACATTTTCTAACCACTTTCTTCACCTCTTCCGGTGGTATGGGAGTAGCAATATCTTTCATTAAAACCTGTGTCAGAGACAATTATACCACTTGATTACAATCATTACCCAAAGCCCATGGGAAAAGAATAAAAGTATCCTAAAGTTACTACAAATTTGATAATGATTAAAGGTAGACATAAAAAAGGAACTATTTCAGCTAGTGGAACTAGATATTTGTCTTTGAAGGTTTCTGTTCAACCCTGGTTTGACTGCCTATACGGTATTTATCCCTTCTGTTTGGCATCTTGCAGCCTGCCAGTCATTGTTGGGTCATGTCAAGACCAGTATAACAGCATCCAGCATGGATGGGCTGGATCATGGTTGCCACTAAAGGCGGTTGTGAAAATTTGCTCAGTTCTCATCTGTGGAAAGGTTTCCACCATTGCATAACCATGGATTCTTCAGCAGGGTAAAGTTATTAAAATTCAACATGTCCTTGCTGTGAAAAAAATGTCATCTGTAGTAGGCAGGGAAAACACTGAACTTCTGGTGAAATATTTTATTATGGACAAGTAGAAGAGCAGATGATATAAAGGTGTTCAAAACCTGTGAGTTGCTGTTACCTCACCTGTGGCAAGTGAGGTAAACTGAGAATGTATACCTCTTTATATGAATGTAACATTAGATATTCTGGATTACTATACGGAAAAAGGAATATTGTTAAAAATTGACTTGCATTTTTCCTTTAATTCTATACTCCATTAAATTTCAACAGGTAGGAGTAAAAAAACTCAATATGTTTTTATCGCATTTTGAGGTAAATAATAAAATTTCAAATAACTCACAACCTTGAAAAAATGCTTCTCCAGTGGATCCCCAGATAAGCTACACTCATATAATATATCTAAAAATTACTTTTCAATGAAAGAAAGAAGAGATATGGTCTGGGGAAGGGCATGGTAGAAAAGAAACAGGTTCAGCCACAAAGAAGCTATTAGGAAGACATTGCTACAAAGCAGACTTCTACCATACCTGCACACGTATATGACTTATTTAGCCATGTTACATTGCTTATTTTTAATTAATAAATTCTAGTTTATCAACAAGTGAATATACAGCATACAAAACCTTTTATTCTGGATATGATTTGTTCCCAAATTTTCAGAGAGGTAAAATAAAATGATTCTTACACAAATATAGAAATACACATTTATTCCCAGTCAAGACTGACAGCAGTGTTGCTGGAGCACCAGTTAGAGTACCATTGCCATTTGTAACAGCAGAAACAGTGAGACAAAATGGATGCTTCGTATAAAACAAAGGAATATACAAAGCTCTACAACCACTGAGATTTTAAGTGAAATAAAACATGTATACTCAGACTGTCTAAGTGTTTTTCAAAGATGGCAGAGGTCTTCTAGGACAGAATCTCTATCCATGGAGTGTTCTGCAGCGCAAAACAAGTAATAGTCACCAGGACCAAACCTTTCAGATTTTGGCAAAGCAACACAGCTTGAGATCTAAGCTTCTTTTGAATTCATATCTTCATCAGACTCCTGCTGATACAATTCCTCTGGAATCTCTGCTGGAATTTAAAGTCCTCTTTCCTCAGAGATGACTGAGATGCTTTTATCATTATGAAGTATTTTTCTTTCCAGTCAATACAAGAGGATTTTCTGGGGAGGAGTTTACATTTATAGCTGCCCGTGTCAGATTTGCTTCATGTAGCTTTTTGCTTCTTAAATTGACTTGGATTATGCATTTATGGAGTATTATTTGAATTATATAGAAGCTTTTTAATGTAACATATGAGTACAGACAACATCAGCAGCATAGAAGGCATCAAAAGCAGGAAAGGGGGGATATAGAGTAGACTTGTACTACTTTAGAGGTAATGTTGTGTAAGTGTCAAAAAGAAACAGTCATTACAGTGGCTTGAAGTGAAAGTCCAGTAAATAAACCCTATAGAAAACAGCTGTTTGCTTCTGTGAAAGACATTGAGAAAAACAACTCCAACCTCCCAGTGAACAGTTAAAACCAATAGTAAAATACCTGAGAAGACACGAGTCTGCTTTCAACAGCCTGAAGGCAAAAGAAAAGTGCAGGCTTAGTAGTCACACAGAATTTAAAACATGTTCTCAAACTTACCCTTTCAAGTAATGAAAGTGTGGCTTTTAAAGCTCCTTCAGGACGTCCAAAAGGGAAACAGTATCTTAAAAAGCAAAAATAAAAAAGAAAAACCAAAGAAAGAAAAAAAAAAGAAAAATGGAAAAAGAGGATCAGAAAATTACCTGTGCTAGAAAGTTACTTTGAGATGTAACTGCACACGACTTCACAACTACACAAATTATGTTAGCAGATGACTACCATCCACAAAGTACTAATAAAAGCAGAAAGCCTCTTCAGTAATCTACCATGGTTACATACATAGTACAGCAGTATCAGCCCATCAGCATATTAGGCCTTAATAAAGACAAAAACCCCCAAAAGCATCACTTCCAATTTCTTAATTATGAAGGATATTTAAAGGTCTCTGATGAGCTTGTCATCTTCCTGGAAAGAAGTAGCATTTCTCATTAAGCCATGAGTGCTGCTGGAGCTGTGAAGTAGCATTCTGTATATTATATTTTGTTTTAATATTGGATTAAAACAATAATAAAATGTTGGATATTTTATAGAGATGTATGGGAACATAAATGCTGGCAGATATTCTGTATTTTTTCCTTTTGTCTTTAAATACCTTGAGAAAGCACTTTATGTTATCTTAAATTTATCTTAAATTTTTTATCAGTTACAACTTAAACCATACCCACTTCTAAAATGATGTAAATTAAAAAGTGATTGTATTCATAGATTTTTTTTTTTTTAATTATTTTTGTCTACTGAATGATCCAATATAGAAGCTCCATGAGAGTACAATGGTCAGGCAACTGTTACCTCTCTTAATCCTGTCTATAAAATCTTGCTGGGATATCCCCAATAGGAAAAAGGATTTTTTGCTTTGCTGAGATTATTTTTTCCTTATTATTACTCACTGATAGTAGTAGGCTCCTATTCTAATGTTTTCCACTAGTCAAATCTTTTCTAGTGATAAAAGGATTCAGACTAGTGAATTTTAGATCTACATTTTGGTCATCGAAAATAAAGCCTCATAAATGAGGTCAAAATAGGATTTCCTGCAGCGAGAATTCCAGTATTTGATTTTATCTCTGGAAAGACTTGAGAGAGAAAATTCACATAGCCAGGAAAGAGGTTAAAGTCCAAGACCCTCCTGACAGCTTTCTCAGAAATATTGTCTCTTCCACATTTGTTGCCTGAGAGTCAGGCAGAGATTTGAAATCTCAGGGAGTAGGTAAGGTGACAGAGAGGAAAGGTGTAAGTACCTGAAGAACAGGGAAACACTTTAGACAGTCCCCAGGATGGGATGGGCTGACTGCATCTTAGTCATAATGGAGCCAGGCTGATGGCAATGAAAATGAAAATTAAAAAGGCATTAGGGGAGTATTAAAACTGGAAGCCGTGGTTCACTTGGCAGGCATGGGAAAGCATCTTTTACTGATGGGTCTGACATAGTGACTTAGGCGGACATGGCAACTGTTCAGCCCATGTCTGAAAAGGCAGGAAGATAGACACACTCTTCAGTTGAACTGCCCATGACAGATGACCAGTTAATGAAATGCTAAGCAATGGAGAGAGGACAAAGCTTAGAAAAATTCTGACATACTATAGGGAAAAAAAAAAAGTGCACACTGATGATCCTTGAAAGTCTGTACCGCTGACCACCTAATTAGGATAATCAGTGTGATTAAGAAATGTTAAGTAAGATGAGAGGAGCTGCAAATTCAATATTTTAACTCTAGACATATACACTTGACTGCTATCTCATTGGGACAAGACATAATGACATTATTTTGGGACAAAGGTTTGAATTGCTTCCTTGGACAGCTAATTTAAAACCCACAAGAAAAGATGTATTCCTGATTTGGTCTCAGATGTAAAGAGAATAGTTTTAAAGGTGCGCAACAGAAGAGGTGCTCTGTAGTAATGATCATAAGACAATACAATTTAATAATGTAGCAAAAGAGAACAGATAAAAAAAATTCAGTACATGTACATATAATGTTAAGAATGGGAATTATGAAAAAATGAAGAACTTGAAAAACAAAAGCAAAAACCATAGAGGTGCAATTAAAAAAGCAAGAAACCTACAAGCAGCCTGAGGGAAAATTCAAAAAAGTAGGAGCCCAAGTCAAATGCATGTCACAATTAAGAAACCAAAGTGGTAAAAACAAACAAACTCCCTCCCCTTTGTGATTCCATGAGAAAGATAAAGAGGTTGCTGCAGATAATCTGGCACTTAAAAACTGTAAAACCTATGTGAACACAGAGGACATGAAAGTCTCTGAAACATTCTAGAGCACATGTGAACAGAATGGGTGCTCAAACTGAGAGTAGAAATGACAGTGGAAGCAGAAAGCCAGCCTGGGAGATGGTGGGACTGCCTGATGATGAGGAATAAAGGACATTCAAGAACAGCAAGGCCAAAGTAGAGAAACTTAGTGCATGCTTTGCATAAATCTTTACTACTGAATGTATTTCTCAAAATATTCAGATATCACAAAAATTTTGATGTACTGAAATATGGAGTTGCTTTAAAATCATGTGTTCTCAAAAAAAAGCAATCTCACAGCCAAGGTTATTCTTTGTTAATTGACAGTGGTGATCTTTTTACATTTTTCGAGTCAAGGTTTTATTTAAAATACTATTTTCCATGCTTTATGGGATGTCCTATATTGTGACTATATGCTTTATAAATTCAGATTCTAGGACACTATCTATTCTTGTTTCTTCTGGTATTATGCCAGTATCCTTGTTTATATCCAGACATTTCACTTGGGTCTTTTTTTTTTTTTTTCCTAACACTTGGTCTCAGAAAGAAATAATAATTGTTCTTCACCTCTTTGTCGGTATTGAATAAATAGCATTTTAAGGCAAACCTTAGAGTCCTCTGAGGGATGGAGGCATTTATCTTTGAATGACATATTAATTGCTCTCAAGGAGGAGTTTCTAATGCTGCCTCAAGACTGAGGAAGAAAGATTCAATGGTCACTGATGTAACTCAAGCTCATCGACATACTTGAATGTGCGGGTTAGCCAACATTACAAGTATTTTTACTAGTTCCAACTCAAAAGAATACTTTGACATTATTATAAATTTTGCAATTAGTCTCATGCATGTGAAGGCCTGAATGTTGTAAGAACTCTGTCCTGTGCTGCTCTGTATCGTTTCTCTTTATTCCCATAGAAGAGAGGAAACAGAATGTGTCTAATATGAATCTTTAAAAGAAAAAAAGGATCATTTTTATCCCAAAAGGAATACTGTCCAAGGAAAATTCTAGCTCTCTTTAGTTTAATATAGATATGAAGTCCCAAGTGACACTGCTCTGTCCTCTAGGCTCAACAAAATCCCGAGTGACTTACGGTGCCAGTGAATACTACACATTTACCTCATCAAACCTGAGGGGTATTCAACAAACCCATAGCCAACCATGCCTAACAAAAGAAAACTCTTTCACACAGCACTATTTAAACCATGTAACCGGCTGTCATAAGGTGATACAGAGAAAGAAAATTCTACAAATATAATATAAAAAAGGATTAGATTGGCAGAATAGTGGAAGACAGGTTGGCTTAGTGTGATAAACTAACAGGTTTGGTGGTCTACATGCCATTTTTATGCTAAGCTTCATAAACCATCAATTACTACAAAATGGAAGGAAATCTCATGTTTGCTTTGTTTCTTGTACTCCTTCCCTAAACATCTTCTACTGGTATTGACAGTCCTCAATATGACAAACTTTTTAGTGAGGATGATGGCCCTGAGTGGATTTAGAAAAGATGTCATGAAACCAAGAAAACTACATTAGACACCAAGAAAGGTTTTAGCTGACATCTATCAAAGATGTTCTCATATGATTTTTCTGATCCATAGTAATCCAGATATAGTTATGTCTCAGTCACTTTTACTCATATAATTTTCTGAGTTGGAGTTATACAAAGCTTTAAGGTTATAAGCATCAACAAAAACAAGGCCTATATTCTCACACAGTCTATTCTACCATAGAAAAATACAACTCACATGATACACAAATTTTAAGTACAACCACTTGTGTAAATAAATTATTCAATATTTAATCTGTTGAAAATTTCTTTGCAGGTAGATTATTTTATTTTCACTCTACTTGTTCAAGACCGAAATTGAACACCATGAGAAAATTCTTCCAGAAAAAATCTTAGCGTTCATTGAATAAATAATACACTCACCTGAAATGGCTTATTTGGTTTTCTAAAAGGGAGGAAAGTCTGTCCTTAATTTCATCAAACCTTTCTTTCTCTTCAACAGATACTGTTCCAACTCCATCTGGCCTGTAATATTAAATATTTAATAACTGTTGATATCTCTTCAAGATGATTTCTCTTTGAACAATGATCTTTATTTTTAAATCTTCCATTTACCATGCATGCTAATGCACCTTTCTCCTTTCCCTTGTCTTGAAGCATAAGCAATTACTTGTGAATATGCTTAAAGAGCAGACTGCAACTAGACAAAGTATTTAACTTTTGAGCTGAACTTTTAAATTCAAGTCCTAATCCTAATATGAACACAAGATAGCACATATCTCTCCCAAATAATTTCAAAAAGTAGACAACATCCTTTCCAAAGAAAACTAGTACTACTGGCACAGTAGAGAGGCTTACTCTAATCTTGTTAAATTTCAACTTCTTGAATCTTTCATATATTTTTCCAAAGACACAATAAGGCTGAAAGTGATTCTAAAACAAATGTGGGAGGGAAACTACTGTAAGAAAAGCCATAGCAGGCAACACTCTGGAAGCCCCCTGCATAGCGAGCATGGGTTTTGATTCACCATCCTATACTGACAAATAGCATCCTCTAATCAAGACTTCTATATAAGTATGCATTAAAGATGCAACTAAAAAGTCTTTAAAAAACAAAAGCACATTGGCATATTTTCAAACATCAAATTTAAGTCCCAATAATTAAAAATAAGCCCAGCATTAAGTATGTTAAGTATACAATTTGTCTAAGGTCTTAGCCTAAAGGTGTTATTAATATATTTATGCTAAAAAGCTGACAAAAGGAAAACATTTCAAATACACAGTCCCCAAATGGTATTTTTGCCATGCAGTCACAATTTCCCCTTGTAGAGCATAATTTAAAAAGTATCTGAAAGCATTCTATTACTCTCTTAACTTCCAGCTCCAGGGCAACAAATCAGCTACTCCTTCCCACCTGAGTTTCTGAGCCTGACACGAGGCGTGGATCTGCCCTGTATCTCTCCAGAGCCTCCAAAACTATCTCAATATTTCTAGAACTGAGAAAATTGTAGTAAAATGACACGAACTAAAACAACTCTGCAAATGTTCCAGGAATCATTCTAGGATTCTATGAGCATATGAACATCTTTTTCCTAAACGGTTACTTTAACTTTCTGCACTGTAGTTAAAACTGGAAGGGATAAGTCGCTACCTGGTCATGACATAAACAATTCTCTCACCCTTTAAATCACTTATATTTGTGACCTGTCAAGTCATGGCAGAAAGAATGCCTGAGTTCCTTAAATCATTGTGAAGACAACAATAAAAAATCAGACGTGGTGGGGATAGGAGTAACGAGGCACGTCAATATACCATAGTATAAATTTGAAGTGAAAGAGCAAAAAACTTATCTTCTCCTTTTTGATGGATGCCAGGATACTTTACCTCAGCCTTCTGACAGATGGAATGAGCTCAAATTTAAGTAAATTGCACTGTCTGATTTCATTGTCAAGAGAGATCGCGCTCTGGATTGATAAAGCAAATAGTTCTGTCATATTAAGCCTCTCTGAGGCATGTCATATATATGTCAGAAAAGACCTAGGGGTCCAGATAACAATAAGTGAAAAAGGTGAGCCAGTAGGATGTCATATCTGTCAACCTGCACTAAGGCTAGGATCACTACGTACCAGGGACCTGTCACTTCACTGAGTTTGTTGTCATAAAGAACCTTGCTGCCAACTAAAATTTTTAGAACTGCTAAATATATTTTCAGTGGATGTTTGCATAGAAGCAGATGTCCCAGAAGAAAAGAAGTATACGAAAAGGTGTCAGGAAACTGTACTATCTATAGCACTGAAAAATTGATCTCTTGAAAAAATGCCTTTAGAAAAATAGCATGAATTCTGAATCATAAGTTTGTTTTTTCTTGTTGCAACCTTATTGCTACAAGGACAGAATAAAATTGCACTTTGGCATCACAATTCTGAGACACACATTGTGCTGGTGGCAATTTTTTCTACCTTTGGGAGTATCTAGTACTGATAAAAAAAGAATCCATGAAAAAAAAAAAAGGAATCTGAGATGAACGGAGACAGAAAAAATAGATTAGTTTAAAAATTCCCTCTCATTTAATCTTCTCTTTTTTCTTTAATTAATTTGAAGACTGAATATAATAAGTAACACTGATTTGAACTGGTTACTTTTATTTATGAATTACTGTGCCTGCCAAAAAAATCAGACTCAAGCAGTCATTTGGTTTGCAAAGGCTTAGGTCACCCATAAACTATGCAAGAACTATTTTGCAACTAAAAGCAACAACAAATGTGTCTTTCCTACTATCCCAAATGTTATGGATAGTGATTTGGACTTGATTTTTTCAATTCAAAACCAGTGCTAAGCTTTCTTACTGCAGCTTGAGACCTCTCTTACAAGAACACGGTCAAAAGTGATGTACTTTCTTAAGAAGAGTTTTCATTTTAACATCATTTTCTCAAGAAGGTAAATGGAGAGTGAATTTTCCTTTCCTCCACACTCTTTTTCCTCCTTACTGTTCACAACTATTTCTAGGATTAGAGAACTAGGTGAAACATTGAACACTCAAAACTGAGTAGCCTTCTCTCTCTCACTTATATTAGTTTTCCATTCTTTGAGAATTTCCTCAACTGGATTTGGATTGGCCTGTCTGGTCTGCTTAGATCACAGTCTAACAAGCACAGATGCAATGTTATCTCTGGCCACAAGTCAAATTGTTTAATTCTCTCAGAGTTAAATATCAAAACAGATTTGAAATAAATACCTCATGAACTAGAGCTAGTAAATTCAAGTGGAAAATAGCTGTTTGACCATAAACCACTTAAACAGTGAACCAAAAATAAAGGTTGACCAGAAATTTAAAGCAAATTTTTACTGTGAAAATGTTGCAAGATTGTAGGCCTGACAGCAGTTATCTAGAGAAGCTGATTGATTACGGGGTAGATTTCAGTTTTCCTCTTGGACTGTTTTTCCTCATTTGATAAAATCCTTTAAGGCTTGGAGCCCCCTCTAGAATTATTTTGATGTCTAGAGTTCTTAAAACCTGCAATAATTTTCAGAGGTCACTTGATGCACTGTAGGATTAAGATTCTTGTGAATACCTATGGCATGTGAGATAAGATTGTACTTCAGTTCCAATGGGAATTAGGTATGGTGGACACTGCGTTGACTGTACATTGTTTCCAGCCCTCAACTTTGGAAACAGCTTCTCCTAGTGGCCTCTTAGAGAGTGAGTTGTTACCCTAAGCAAGACTGCTTTTTTGAGACAGCCTTGGAAATAGCAATTGAACATGGCTGACTTTTTTCCTCTGGAACATCGTTGATACTGGTGCTTTTTTGCATCTTTACATATTTTTAAAATGTTGGACATCTTTTCAATGAGTTTTCCTCAGTAAAAACACAGACCATGACTTCTGTCTGTCATGAGTAATGCACAGAATGTTATTCTAAGGTACACACACAGATAGATACAAGCAGTAAGGCCATCCAAAAAGAATTTGCCAAATAGGAGAACTTATGATGAAAAATAAAAAGAAAATAAATAAAATAAAACAAAAGAAAAATACTTCAGCCAAGGTCTTACTTCAAGATATTCCTGTAATAAACTACATTTCAAGGGCATAGAAAAACCAAAACCAAACTTAAATGGCATCTTGTCTCCTAGAAACAAATTGTTTTAGAAGACTTCAGTGTTTTCTAAGACCACTTGTTTTTAAATTCAGCAGGACGCAAAATCAAGTAAACGAACAGTGGCAAGTTTCAAATTAGCAAGATAAAAGTTTTGCTGTTTGTTTATTAGTAAACCAAAGATTAAATTGTTCAGAATTTTGATGTAGAATTTTTATTATCTATTTATAGGACTTCAATATCCAAGGATTTTAATACGTAAATTTTGCTTTAAAACACAACTGTATTAATTAAGGCTTTTGCAGAGTCCATAGTTTATGTCAGATAAATCTAAGAACAATGATTTACTCTATCAAGTTAGAAGCAGGCAGAGCAGAAGTCTTTTTATTAACAGAAAATTAAGAGAGCACATTACCACATGGCATTTAAACATAGCTTTAACCAGAAGACACTTGAAAATGAAGCATTTTGTTGTTTATATGAACAATTCTTGAAACATCCTGACCAAAAAAAGGCAGCCTTCTGTTGTACGCATTTCTCAGGCTGCTCCTACATCTGCTTACAGGTCACATCCTTTTTTCACAACTGAATGAAAAAGACCAGTTCTAAAGGCCATTAACACAGATTAAGATGATAAATCAGGTTAATTTTAGTGATACTTTATGCAGGTATATTTTAGGTGGGATTCATGTCCTTCTACTGAAAAGCAAAGCATGTGCTAGTATAATATTGTTTTACCAATGTACAAAGGTATGTATAGGCAGTAATCAGTCAAAACTAATGACAAAACATTGTATTATATTTAGGGAAGGTAAGAGTGTGTAATAGCATCAGCTGCCCCTTCATTGCTTAAGATGGCAAGTATCACCCTAAATATGCAGAACTTTGTTCTGATACTCCTTACTAATGTGTGAATTATGTTTAATTTCCTATTGACATTTTCTCTGAGGCTTTTCAGCAGCAGATTTGTTTTGATATGTTAAAAATGTGCTTCTGTTAATATTGTAGTGAGGACACATTTTATTACAATGTGATGGAAAGCTAGGAAGACTTTCCAACACAGGACAGAAGCCTTCCTTTAACCAAAGGGGAAGACAACACGGCTTCACTTGGTCCCTGCAACTGGGTGAAGGGTTTTGCTACTAGGCAAAGGCTCTTTGAATGCAAGAGATCCCTACCAACAAACTTCTTGTGGTATTCTTTATAAGAGTATATTCTTTATAAGAGTAATACATAGAAAGCTCATCATGGCTAGGCTTCGCGAACGAAGATTTACAAGGGCTCTACCCACACTTGCTACAAGCACGCTGGTGGCTAAAAAGGCCAATGCGAGATAGGCGAGTCCAATCACAAAAGGCACAGTGGAAAGTCTCTGTCGGCACTACTGGCAAGGCATGGTTCTTCCTGTGTTGCCTTATTTCCTCCAGGCTGATGGAGGACTGTAAAAAGGACTAACTAGGTATTTTTCTTATAAAGACTCAGCCTTGAATTAAAAACAGATTTGTGAGCCTTTTCTTCCTAACTTCTTTTGTCTGATAATTATGCTTAAAGAAATCATTATGGAGTTTTCCACAGTTTACCTGATCATCCCTTTAGGAGTTCCAAATCTCCTTCTGGATGTACTTATCGATCTTCATCTACTAATGGCTCTGATTGGAGTGTAGTGATGGCTTGGCCTGGGACACAGAAGCAGGTCTGCTCTGGCTGAGCCTCTCTAGGCACTGCTGGGCTGCTGCCATGCACTGCCTGGCATGAAGGGCCCAGCCACCCATTTCAGCTCACCCACAGACACTTACGGGCCAGAAACAGTTCAGCTGAGCTGAGCAGAGGCATTGCAGCCATTCCAAGGAAAGCTGTTCCCGGCTGGACTGCCAGCTTTAGTCTTGACTCACACTCAAGTCAGGTATGTGATGTGAGCTGATGGCCTGTGCAGCTGCTGCAGCAGTAACATCAAGTGAAGCAGGCAGGGGCTGCAAGTGCAGTATTCATACCAGGGGTTCCGCCAGCTACGGGCAGTTGGCATATATAAGTCTAGTCCTACGGGAATAAAAAAATCAACTTTCTGCCCTTTGAGCTGGAGTTTTATGAAGTGAGCTGACAAAGCTCGGTAAGGAGAAAGCTCAGCAGAGAAAGCTGCTTTGAGACAATGCACTCTGACTCAATGGAAGGGAGAGAGGGAAGAGAGGCTTTCCACAGTGACTCATGACAGGTTTGTGCCTTCATTACCATTAACAGCTCTCAGGGTTGCTCTCAACAAGAAGAACAATTCAATTCAGAAAACACGACAAAATGCTTGCTTAAGAGCTCAACCAACAGCCTGGTTTATGGCTGGAGAGAGAATAGATTTTTAAATCAATTGGAAAGTTTTTTCAAGTGAAATGGTCAAAGCCCTACGTTCAGGGGTGTTTAATGACTCACAGCATATTCACAGATGACACAAGACAGATCTCCTGAGAGGAAGTTAGCTTCAATCAGGGAAGAATTCCCACTGTTGGTTCAATTAGTGCCATTACATTTTTTGTTTTAAAATGTATAACTTTAAGACAAGATGTCTACTATTCTTTTACACACATAAGAGTTTCAAACGTGTTTATTTTCATGATAGTCTTTTCTTTATATTTACTAAGAAAGCTACCTGTCCTGTAAGTCTCTGCAGTGAAACGAGGTGTTCATGTATATAAATAAGAGCAAAAAGACGAGTTGCATACACAAGTATGGTCCTCGGTCCTCAGTCCTCAAAATGGAGAATCACAGCAAGGTAACACAAGAATATGTTAATGTCAACAAAGATGAATCACCTTGGGACAAGGGGGATGGGGAAGAAGAGTGTTAAGGTGGCCCACAGGTAACCTAAGACTAATTAGCAAGGTAAAATGACCTGAGGGACTTCATGTGCTACTGTCAGACCACCTTCGTCTAGTGAACCAGGCACTGATCAGAGCATGTGCAGAAAAGCATTGGTTAAGTTGACCAGTGAACAAGTTTTGTGGAATTTCTTTGTTGTAACTTGTATAAAAGCCTGCAAACTCTCCAAAGAAGTGTCAGCATAGTGAACTATCACCCGGCATCCCTTTGTGGGCAGAAGGGCATTAAACATAAGTAGGTGGATCTCAGCTCCGTGTGCTTGCTGGCTCCTGCACTGGGTACAGACCTAAACTCTGACTGAGGAACAACACAGGTAGTTCATGCAAAGCCATCCGTGTCATACAGATTTAGAAATTCATGTTAAAAGAGAAGCAGAACAGACACCATCATAAGATTGCAGTACAACCAGGCAGTACATTTCTTTCCTTATAAACTAAATGTAAGTCAGTTCTAAGCAACACCATCTTCCTATGGGTCCTATGGCCTCAAACTGCAAAAGCCACATTTAAATTTTAGTTTCAGTGAACCCAGGACTTCTTGCACATTTTAAATTATTGACATGAAGATTTCCAAGCTCTTCATTGAAATGCAACCTCCTTGGGACTATGGAGCTGCTGTGAATCATTGGTACCAATGCAAAATACAGCATTTTGGGAGAGGGTTTGAAGAATAAGTTACCCAAATGGGCTTCAGCCACAGACAAAGGAAAAATTTTAGGCTATAATATGGTCAAGCCACTATAAATAGGAAAATGAATTTAGTGATACTAAAAGTACTAGCACTGAGTTGTGCTGCTCAAAGTAGCACTCTGAGCTACTCCAGCTAAGGCAGTGCTCTGCCAGCACATCTGCAGCTGCTGCTTTTCCTTGTCGGTTCCCATTTAATTGCACTCTCTGCTCAGCACTGATGCTGTGAAGACAGATGTCTATTTAAACACACAGTGTTTAAATAATTTAAATAATTTAATTTAATTTAATTTTAATTAAATTTAAATAATTTAAACACACAGTGTTTAAATAGGTCCTGTGGAAAAAGGAAAAAGAAACAGCATTCCTAAGGCAAGAAAATAACGCTCCTGATAAGAGATGCTACTTACCAGAGTGACATCTCTAAAGAACTGGGTGGGGTCTCCAAGTCCAGCCACAGACAGCAGAGGAGCACTGGCGGCTAATGCTCCAGTCACGATGTTTGGGTATTTCATCCTCAGGTAAGCGCTCAGCATTCCTCCATAGCTGCCAAGAAGGGACAAGTAATTTCTGTTAACAGACAACTTACACTGTAGCAACTGAGCAGTTCAGGCCAGCATTCACAGGCACACTTAACCCAAGGTAACAAGCTCATGAATATCTGTAGATGCCTCATGTGCTCACGCATGCTCATGGATATCTGTGATTCCTCATCCTCACGTGGAAAGATCCAGTTATGGTCAATGAGCAGCACAGTGTTTTCTTACTGGCCTTTCTTGAAATGCTCACATCAGCTCTTGGAGGAACACAGCAGCTCAGTTTGCTTCTGCATACAAACGTAAATCCTGCCTCAGTAAATAACTCTGCGTGTCCTGACACCTTCATGGCAGAGCCAAGTGTGGCTTAAGTGAAGCTGTCACTGTTCAATGGGGAAAGAAGACACACCGCACATTTTGCATAAACGATGATAAGGACCACCCATTCTCTTGGCAAAGGGTGTCCCTGAACATGGCAGAAGAGACAGCCCTCTCGTGTTCTGGAAAGTGTATTCTCCCTGGGCACCCCAAATAACAGCTGCATAGTTAATCAGACACAGGGAGAGGGGAGACATGAACAATTGCCACAAGAAAACTCAAAGCCACCTTAGTAGCTTCAGTGCCAGGGCCACAATCTACACATGGATCAAGGGCTGCTAGATAGATCCAAGGTGACAGAAGTTATTCTTTTGCTGATGGTTGTGGAGTTACTCTGAGATCACTTCTGGGGGTGGCAAATGACATTCCCAAAACATAGTTTAAACCTGGTCTAACTCCAGGCACAGAGGTACGTAGTCTACTTCCCCACCACCTCAAGAGCTTGCAGTACAAACCATTCCCACAGCATCCATATGTAAAGCAATTTGCATTTCTCTAGCCTTGATCTTGGAAAGAGGCATTAGCTGAAACCTGCCTTATTGTAGTTTCAGTTTAGTTTGGCCGTTGTAAGCACCAGAAGAGGTTTGGGTTTTCTCTCCCATGGGAAATGCTGTGCTGCTCCAGCACTGCCATATTTCAGTGTCCCACATGTGGGTTTAGTGTGTTCAGGGCTGCTGCAGACTGAGCCCTCATTTACGCACACAGAGCTGTAGTCTACTGTACAGCCAGCTCACAGGTTTTGCTGAATCCTTCTCCCACAGCCTCATCCCAGGACAGCTCCTGGGCATTTCTACACTAGTCACTGCTCTGATAGTCACGGTACAAACTCCCCCAAGATCAGCAGTTCAGTCATGACACTGCAGTGAGCTGGGGGCTTAATACTT
Organism: Xenops minutus; assembly: GCA_035221455.1. NCBI lineage: Eukaryota > Metazoa > Chordata > Aves > Passeriformes > Furnariidae > Xenops > Xenops minutus. The sequence goes on along the minus strand of JAWWEE010000040.1, from coordinate 21,556,569 downwards.
GTCAAGTGCTTTTTAGCTCACTGTGACTGAATTTGAAGCCCTGTACTTCTAGAAGCCTTTTGAAGGGAAGCATCCCTATACCACAGGAGTGAGGATCCATCAAGAAACAAGGACATCACGTCCGCCCAAGATGCAGCACTCTGGGGAAGGACTGCAGCAAGGAACCAAGGAGCAGACACACAGCAGATTGCAAAGTAGAATTATGAAGGGGCCTACAATGAAAATGGCTGGATGCTGTTAAAGAGACTGTGTTTAATAAAAACCTGCATGGCCCCTGGGAAGAATATTTTACCAATTACTAGTTTCCTGTATTTTCAATGTAAAACGATCTGATCCTGCGGAAGGAATTTCTCATTTTCATCAAATCATAGAATACACAGAGTTGGAAGGGACCCATAAGGATCATTGAGTACAACTACTGGCCCTGCACAGACACCCCGATAATCCCATCATGTGCTTGAGAGTGTTGTCCAAACACTTCCTGAACTCAAGACAGACTTGGTGCTGTGACCACTGCCCCGGGGAGCCTGTTCCAGTACTCAACCACCCTTTGGGTGAAAAACATCTTTCAGATATCCAATCTCAACTTCTCCTGACTCAACTCCAGCTGTTTCAAGTCCTGTCACTGGTCATAAGAGTGAGGAGATTGGTACCTGCCCCTTCACTGCCCTCCATGAGGAAGCTGAGGTCTCTCCTCAGTCTCCTCCAGGCTGAACAAACCAAGTGACCTCAGCCTTTCTTCATAAGGCTTCTCCTCCAGTCCCTTCACCCTCCTCCTGCTATCCTCTGGACTCTCTCTAATAGCTTAATGCCTTTTTTATATTGTAGTGCCCAAAACTGCACACAGGACTCAAGGTGAGGCCACATCAGTGCAGAGTAGAGTGAGACAATAACCTACTTTGACCAGCTGACAATGCCTTGCCTGATGCCCTCCAGGACACGGCTAGCCCTCCTGGCTGCCAATGCACTGCTTGCCGATATCCAACTTGCCATCAACCAGGACGCCCATGTCCCTTTCTACAGCCACTCTTCAGCCTCTTGTTCCCCAGTCCATACATACAGCCACAGTTGGCCGGACCCAGGTGCAGAATCCAGCACTTGCCCTTGTTAAACTTCATAGATGGTCATTGTTCATCTCTTTAATTTCCTGAGGTCTCTCTGTAAGGCCTCTCTGGTCTGAAGGAAGCTGACAGCTCCTCCCAGTTTAGTGCCATCAGCAAACTTACTCAGTATCCCTTCCAGTCCTATGTTCAAGTTGTTAATGAAGATGTTGATGAGCACTGCGCTGACAATGGAGCCCTGTGGAACCCCACTAGTGACTGAACTCCAACCTGATGTAACCCCAATCACTACAACTCTATGCCAACCTGTGAGCCAGTTGCTGCCCCATCATGTAACATGGTTATCCAGTTGTGGTCTGGACATTTTGTCCAGAAGTATACTGTGAGAGACAGTATCAAAAGCTTTGAGGGGTCCAAAATAATTACATCTACCAGCTTCCCTTGATCAACTAGGTGGGTTACTCTGTCGTAGAAAGAAATCAGGTTCAACAAGCAAGACCTTCCCCTCCTGAAGCCACACTGGCTGTGATCGATGACTGCGCTGTCCTCCAAGTGTTTTTCAATGCCTCTCAGAATAATCTTTTCCACGATTTTACTAGGCACTGAAGTGAGACTGACAGGCCTCTAGTTTCTGGGGTCCTTCTTCTTGTCCTTCTTGCAAACTGGGACAACGTTCTGAATGACTTGTACATTGAAGAAGCTTAGAAACATCCAGTCAGGGGTGCCTCTCCAAAGCAACCACAACTGGAGACTAATTCTTGATGGGAGAGCTGAGTGGGACCTGGTGATGACCTCCTGGGAGCTGAGGCACAGGCACATCTGCTCTCTATCAGATAGCTTAATGGTCTGCCTTGAGAACTTCCTTGAGAGCCAAAGAGATCTACAAGCACAGCAGGACTGTGGCTGGGAAAGCATGCACAGAAGGGCAGGAGACCACACAACCCTTACCTGCCTCCAAAAGCGATGACAGGGCAATCTGCAGCACCAAACTGCTGCTTAAGCTCAGTAATGAGCACAGCATAGTCAGCAAGGGCTTGTTCCACGGTGAGCAGAGCAGTATTCTTCAGCTGTGTTGACTCAAGTCCAAATGGAAGAGATTTCCCATAGTACCTCTAAAAGGAAAGAGATACACTGCAGCAATGCTGGTCTGGGTCTTCTGTGGCTTCACCATAGAATTAGAGTGAGTGTGTACTAATAGGAAGAGATTATAAGAGCATGAAGTGCCCTCTAACTTGTCCATTACTCAGGAAGTACTTTGTCTTCCACACCTGAAACACAGAAACCTTCAGGACAGATCCTGGAAAGGATGGACATCCTACTACTACACAAGTTACTTCAGTGGGTGCCAAGTGGGCTCTCAGCATATGTATCCCTCCTGAAGTCCCCAGCTAGAAAAAGAAACAAGATAATCTCTTCATGCCTAAACTGATAAACAGTGTATTTAACAGAGTAGTATGAGAAGGGTTGGATTGGGACTTCACAGGTTAGAGATATTAAACATTATCTAACCAAAGTAACTCTACTTCAGCATGGAGTTCAAGGCCTGTAGAAAGTACTTACAAAAGCAAATACACTGTGGCATAGGTTTTACTGAAACAGCAGTCTGTATCCTGGAGTCCTGGTAGGCATAGTAGAAAATTATTCAGAAACCATGATTAAGTAAAGAAGACTGCTACCACGAGGAGAAAGGTTACAGCAGGTCTCACTCAGCTTCATTGTAAAAGATGTTACCAGTATTCCAGACCTGCAGAAGGCTGAATTTGGTAACAGTGAACAGAACAAGACTCTACAGTACGCATAATGACTAAAATACTCACATGCTCAGCAAAAATGACAAGTGCTTGCTGTTCCTCTGCTAATTCAAATATGAAGTCAGAGTTCTGAGCAAAAGTCCAGATGTCACCTTCATTACCAGTATAAAAAAAGATGGGTCCAAATCCTTTCTTCCAGAACTTTGCTGAGACAATTAACAAAGGCAAATTAAAAATACAATAAAAAAATAATAAAAACAAACAACACAAAAAAACCCCAAAACACAACAAAAAAAGTGTATGAAGTGACTCCATTTTTTGTGAGTTTGGGCAAGAAGAAGAAGAACTCTTCTTTCAGAGGAAGAACTCTGGAAACAGGACGATTCCTGAAAACTGAGCTGAGAGACAAAGGTGTTAGAAAGATCAGGCTCTAAAAATCTCTCATTCAGGTGGGGGTAAATAAGAGCTTCCACAAGAACAGCACACAACCTGAAATTTCCACTTCTGCCTGAAAATATCTAAACTCTGAAGTTCTGCAAGCCATTTGCAAACAGTTGTCCCCCAAAAGAGCATTTTCCCTTTTCAGCCCAACTTATCCTAAAACACTTGCACTGATCAATTTTCCCACAAAATTGACATTAGGGAATTGCTTATATCTTTCTGTTGCTCCTGCTGTGACACATAAAGCTGTAAATTACATATCACAGGATGGCTCAAGCTGGGAGGATGACCCAATTTGAACTAGAAGACCATCCAGTTCAAGTCCCCTTGCCATGGGCAAGGACACGTTGCTCCAAGCCCCACCCAACCTGGCCTTGAACACTTCCAGGGATGGGGCAACCACAACTTCTCTAGGCAACCTGTGCCAGGACCTCACCACCGTCACAGGAAAGGATTTCTTCCTTATGCCAAATCCAAATCCACCCTCTGTCAGCTTAAAACCACTGCCTCTTGTCCTATCACTACTGGCCCTGGTAAAAAGTCACTCTTCCTCTTTTTTACAAGCCTCCTTTACATATTGAAAGGCCACAATAAGGTCTCCCCAGAGCTTTCTCTTCTCCAGGTGAACACCCCCAGCTCTCCTAGCCTGTCTTCAGAGCAGAGAGACTCCAGCCCTTGGAGCATCTCTGTGGCCTCCTCTGGACCTGCTCCAGCAGCTCCACATCCTTCTTGCGTTGGGGTCCCCAGAGCTGGAGTCAGCACTGCTGGTGGGGTCTCACTGGAGCAGAGGAGGAAAATCACCCCCTCTCCCTGTGGGGATGAGCCTAGGACATGCTGCCAATGATATGCTGATATGTTTGTTATATATGTAACATACACACATATATATATGATGATATATGAAGATGATGTGCTTCATTCTCAGATCAAATTAAAACTGAAGGCAAATTGAGTCTGGCAGGACAAGCTGAGCCATGATGTCAATACTGGCTTATCTAAGAAACAGTTACTTAAATGCTTGTTGACTATACAAACACTTGATTTTAGCTTAGTCGTAAATTGCACCGGAATTAAGAGAGGGATAATAAATATTTTTCTTCAATAACACACTTCAGACTGCTAAATGTTGATTTCAACACATTACCACACCCACTGAAGAGACCCCTCTGCAGCAGTTATCCTAATGTCCAGATATTGCTGCTGCATGTCACGTGAGACTCTTTCCATGAACAGAGATGCCTGAATTTAATTCTTGACATTCTCAGCACAGACTTGCCAATGGCAGGTTTGGCTTGGAATGGGATTTGAAACCTCTCATTAGTGAAACTGCTGCTGTTTTTTCACAGAGGCTGATTGCTCTCTGTGCTGCATTTGCTTTGGGCACATTAACTGGCTTTTCTCCTGATGTGCTGCATGGTTCCTGGAGTAAACAATAAGTCACAGGAGCCAAAGCCAAACCAGACGGGCTCCTTAGAAAGGTATGTATTTTTAGATTGAAATCGTGAGGAACTGCCAGCTAAACTCAAGAGCATCAGATGCCCTGTTGTGAAATAATAGTCTCTTTCAGATTCCTGCTGATGATCTGAAAACTCTCATATTGCACAAAAAACAGTAATGGGAAATTGAACTCCTCACAGGAAATTTGAGTTAGAAACTCTTTGTAAACCAACAGAACTGCAATATTAATGTTTTTCTCTTCACAAATATTATTCAGCTCTGTCCAGGACACACAGATAAACCAAAACACTTAAAAAAGAAAACAAGTAAAAGTTGCACTGTACTTTAAATTAGGTGATCCCAACATTCTATTCAAAAAGAGCCTCTAAATTAGTGAATTCTCAGCCCTCGTTGTGCTGCTGCTGTGTCCATATCTTGGGCTCAACTGATCCATGAATTCATGACTGGTGAAACATACGTGACTGGGCAAAGGTGATAAACAAGCTGCAGAGCAACAGGCGATCTGAAGGGGAGCTGTACCTGGAGGCAGAAGCAGGTGGGCACCAGGCTGGGCTCAGCGCTGCTGCTATTCCCAGCTCTGCTTTTGTTCTCTCCCTGCAAATTGCTTCCCGGATTCCTCTGAATAGGCAGTTGAAAAACATGTCATGCTGCTTATGGAAATTGCTGTCTTTTTAGTCACATGCTGTTTAAAAAGGCCTTGCCACTCTTACTGTCGGTGGCACAGAAAATAATTATTTGCCTAGAAATAACTGATTAGTTGGCTCCTTGCTGGCACCACTCATTGTTCAGCATGGATTAAGCTATTTACAGTTGCAGCGTTTTAATTGACACAAACCACTGACCAAAGAGGAGCCATCTTTACTCCTAAAAACAATGGGTACAGAGTGCAACATTTCAGTCACTATTTGATTTTTTCCGCTGCATTCAGCACACTGAGTTGTATTTGCAGAAGATGCTGTCGTCAACTGAAGACACACACAAAGTCAGCTCAGGTGCAAGCCTAACACAGCTGCTGCTTCTAGTCTGCTCTTGCTGCAGACACCAGTCCCCAAACCTGTCCCTGCACCCCATAGCCAGAACAGACAGAAGGCAAGGAGAGAATCCCAGACCAGTTTGGCTTGGAAGGGACCTAAAGGGTCACCCAGTTCCACCCCCCCTTCCCTATGAAAGAGACACCTTCCGCTAGATCAGGCTGCTCTAAGCCCCGTCCAACCTGGCCTTGGACACTCCCTAAGATGAGGCAGTCACGGCTTCTCTGGGCGACCTGTGCCAGGGCCTCACCACCCTCAGGGAAGGACTTCTTCCTAATATGCAATCTAAGCTTACTGTCTCTCAATTTAAAGTCAGTTTGCCTTATCCTATCACTACATGCCTTTATAAAAAGTGGAGGATAAGTAAAAGGAGAGGAGAATACAGACAATGAAGGGGAGTGCTTGACTCACTCTTAGCTCACTGACTCCTGGCTGCCCAGCGCTACTCTCAGGCTCCTGCTCTGCCTCGGGGCAGGAGTGGTTAAAACTTAAGCAGAATAAAATCCAGCCCGGGACCTACCCGACACCAGGTACCGCTGAGGAAAGGTCTCATTGCCTCGGGTCTCGAAGCTGAAATGGTCCCGCACCTGCGGAAAGAGCCGCTCCTCCAGGCCGGGCCGCAGCACCCGGGCAGCTGGAGGGGGCACGGTCAGCACAGGGAAAACCGACAACAGGCGTCGGCAGCCGGTACGGCGCGGCCCAGAGCGGGGACGGGGCCCCAGGGGAGCTCGGAGCTCCAGGCTGGGTAAGCAGCGGGGCTGGCAGAAGGGTCCGGCCCGGGGCACCTACCGGGAGCGGAGCCAGCGGGCGGCAGCGAGGGCAGCGAGAGCAGCGGGAGCAGCGGCAGCAGCGCGAACATCCCCGCGAGCGCTCCGGCGCGGGCACGGGCCACGTGAGCCAGGCGGCGGCGTCACGTGGTAACGCCCGTCACGGCGGGCCCGGCGCGGCGGCGCGCGGCGCTGCTCGCCTGGCCTAGCCGGGCCTAGCCTGGCCTGGCGCCGCCTCCCGAGCCCTATGGGGGTGTACCGGGCCCGAGGATGGCGGGGCAGGGCGATGCGGGGTGCCGAGTAGCCGGCGGGTCCGTGTGCCCCGCGGAAGGCTCAGGTCGTGCCCCGCAGTTGCCGTCCCGCCCGCAGCAGATGTGCGCTCCGTGCTGACCGGCCCTCACGGCCGCGGGCTTGGCGCCGGGAACCCGGCTTGTGGCTCCAGGATGTAGTCAGCGAGAGTCCGTGTTGGCGCTGCGACACCGCAGCGTCCCGCAGGTGTGGGCGGAGAAGCTGGGCAGGGGACGGGGTGTCCCACCCCGGCCTTCCTGTTGATTGCTGCTTTTCAAGCCACTGCAACGTTTGCCTCCTGGTGCTGACTCGGTGCTGCCCTTCGCCGGGGCAAGTGGTGGCACCTCCGGTCCCCTCCATGGTGTGTTTGGGTGAGAAGGAAGAGCTGGGGAGGAGGGAAAGCCCATCCAGTGTGCAGGGGCTATGGCACCTGGACTCTGCGCAGGGTAGGCGAGGGAAATGAGAATATAGCACGGGAGGAAATCAGGGTGAAGATCCACACTGAGGTTTGTCTGCTCATGTCCACCTCTCCAGAGAGGAGCAGTGGGAGAGAGAGCAGGAGGGGAGAGAGGTCTGGATGAAGCCCATCACTCTTGGCAGGAGGATACAACCTTGTGACAAGAGCGGAGCATGTTCGCATGGTGGTGATAAAAGGTATCAATAAGGAACTAACACTGAGAGGGTTAATTGAAATAACTGTAGGGACTTTTGCTGAAGTCGCAAAGACAGATTGCATTATTGAGGCCATAAATAGCTACAAATACAGAAACAGGGAATATGTTATGGTTGCTATCAGTACCTGGCCTTGAGGCTTC
>JAWWEE010000040.1:21457498-21548857 GCA_035221455.1 Xenops minutus | reverse complement strand
GAAGATTTACAAGGGCTCTACCCACACTTGCTACAAGCACGCTGGTGGCTAAAAAGGCCAATGCGAGATAGGCAAGTCCGATTGCAAAGCTATATCACTAATTAAACAACATGCATTAAAAGAAATACGTAAACTAAACTAAACTAAACTAGTTATTCCAAATGTAACTATTTAGAGAGATCTCACATCAGAGGCTTGGGGGTGCGATGCTCATAAGTGAGCCAATTAAAAAGGAGAATACAGATTAAATTAAAGGTTTACCTTTCTCTGTGCTCCATACACGTTGGAGACGATCAGCTTCCAAAAAGGAAGGATGAACTGGATGAACTCATGACGTTTGGCACAGAGCAGTTACATAAAACTGAAAGACCTAGTGAAAAATTACTGTTCTCATCATACCCAACAGGACTCAGAAAAGGGGAAGATTGTGTTCAGTTGAAGAAAAGGGATATAAATGTTCGTGAATCATCTAGTTTTTCAACTTTTCAGAGAATACTGCTTCCCATTTAGAAGCACAACCTCACATAGCATAACAATCCTAAAGTATATTTTTTCATTCCATTATTCTGCGGAAATGATGACTGATTAACTCTGAATAAAACCATGGGTTTGAGTATGAGTAATCCACTCCCATCATTTCCATTTTAAAAGATTGACAGAAAAATGAGACAAATTACCAAACCAAAAGACTCTCGCTAAGTCTTAGATGCTGTATCAAACATGAAAGAGAATGGTAGACTGATGTAATACAACTTTGGATGTAACACACTTTCCTAAGGATCCACACTGCAAGGGATCTCAGACCACTTTTTGCAGCTTTTGAACAGCCTTGAAATAGATCTAAGACTAAAGCAGAAGGTCCAACTGCTAATAAAAAACAGTGAAAGAAGATCTTGCACGTGCTATCATTACAACACAGACAGAACATGTATAATTGAGAGTGAATAAGAAGCACAGCAGAAGAGGAAGCATTTTCAACTCCTTAAAAATAAAATGTTTTACAAAATCCTGTTAGCAATGGTTTCTTGGGAAAAATATCTAAGAAAAAACCTACATGATATTAAAACATTTTATACATAAAATTATATGTATAAAACCGTAACAGTTCTGGGAAGAGATCAACTGGACAAAACCTTTCATATCAAATGGCGACCGTGTGCAGATAAATGGTGAAACCATTGACTTAAGTTCTGGAATTTTAGATTGTCTTACTATATACTGTTTATGAAAGATAAAAAATGAAGGAGAAACCATCAAGATACAGACAACCCTATTTTAGAGTTAAGTTAGTAAGGGAAGAAGAAAATATCTATTCAGAAGTTCCAGAAAAAAAAATTAGAAGAGATAGAGAAATGTAATGATAATATTTTCTTTATTTTTACCAAGTTCCTTGTCCCAGATTTAAAAGGGTTGATTTCTCTGAACATTCTTTTATCACTTGACACAAAGTGCAAAATTGCAATAAATGGTTCTTATCACAAAACATTGAAAAATGAGAAGAAATACATGAATGCATAGCACTCTCCGAAGTTTCCATAGTTTCATTTCTCTTATGTGCTCCTTTATTCCACTTTAAGACATTTCGGCCAAGCATAACAGAAGCAAGAAGCCTATCAGAGAGTCTACAGTGCCAAATGATGGAAACGATCTAAAAGTAGCTTTCAGAGAGGGCAAGGCTATTACAGACATAGAAGTGAATTTTTTGTACTGATGTATTATTATGAAGGAAATTATTACAAAGAAGACTTCTGTGCTGGAACTCTTCTTTGTTTATAGCAGAAGAATTCTTAATTTTCAACCACAATGTTAAAAATTAAAGCAAGTAAAAAAACCCCTTATGGAACAAATTAGAAAAACAGACAGCAGTAAGTTGCCAGGGCCACCTGGCAACCTGAATTACCTATGGTTAGGTGAAATTTCTCTCCAAGAACTGCCATCCTCCTGAGGAATGGGAGATAAGAATCAGAATGGCAGAATATGAGATCAATTTAAAGATCGGGAAAAGTCTTGAGGGAAAGCAGAGGGAACTGCGGGCCAGTAATTTTTTCATACATCACAAAAAATTGACTGATCTGTAATATAAGGAACTATAATATCCTTTTATTTAAGGATAAGAGTAAAGAAAATTGGGGAAATATTACCCATTGTGAAGTCTGTATGGCTTTGAAGCCATAAGATATAGAAATCTTACCTTCTGAAGTTCTCTAAAGGGATCAAAAACAGGTAGATGAGTGTGACCTGCTTCATATGAGGTACCTGGATTTCCAAAACTGCTTTGTCAGAGTCTCTAATCAAATGCTTTTAAGGCAATTAAGCAGTCACTGAGTTAAAGTCCTTGCATGTAAGTTAAAGTCCTTACATTTACATTTAAAATTAGAGTGCTGTGAAGATATGTTAGAAGGAGAGTTCTGCAGAGATCTGTGCTGAGACCTGTGTTATGTTACAGTATTCATAAATGACCTGGCTAACAGCAAAGAGCTGAGCTGACAGTAAATGTAATTGTAATGATAGCTATGTGGCAAAGTGTGGAATTCCAGGAAGACCTCGTGAAATCAAGTAGCAATAAAACAGTAAAAAATGATCAACATAGATAAATGTAAGGAAAAATCAGTGGTTATTCAGAATTAAGATCTTGGTGCTATGATGGATTATTCCATGAAACTGTCCCTGTTCAGTAGCAGTCAAAGAAGTCAATCAGTTTCTTTGGAAATCACCAGAAAAGGATAAGGAACTAGGAGAAAACATCCATTCAGTGTAATCATTGCATTGTTCACTCATATTTGTTAAATCTTACACTGCAAAGAAATGACAGAACAAGATTATTCTTTTCTCTCTTTTGTCTCTCCAACAGCAACAGAGCATGAAACGAGATGTGTAGGAGTCAAGTTCAAAGCAAGAGTTCTTCAAGCAAGAGGAGGCTGAGTTGTAGAATTTGCTGCCAAAGGTGTTGAGGGTGAAAAGGGCTTTCAGAGGTTCAGGGGTGCAATGGACAAGTACCTGAAACAAAGACTCACTCCAGGTTATCAAACAGGCATATTCTGAGCTGCAAAGAGTTGGGAGTCTGGAATAGGAAATATGGCTTGCCCTTCTTTCACTCCAAGCAGGTCAATGCTGGAGACAGATGACTGACTGGCTTAGAAGAACCCTGATTCAATATGACTGTTCTTCTACAGAAAGACACAAGGGCTGAAGCTTTTACAATGAAGACAGAAAGAAACTATCTTGGATTATATACTGATTTTTGTAGCATTACTTTCACATTCATTTCTCATATCTGAACTTCCAATAAATCAGATATCTTTCTGAATAGAAAAAGGTATAACCAGGGAATATTGCTTGAATTTTGAATTTTTCAATTCAGTCTGTAACTCAGCAGGTGGAAAGAAGTCACTTTGCACTTCATGTGATACCCACCAGCATTCATTTCAGACAAGAGGGACTGAATAGAAGTCACAGCATGAAAAGTAGACAAGAGTGAACGTGATAGGGAAGAAAACAATAGCTCCTACCTGGACTGTTTAGACTGAAATGTCAGCATGCAGGAATATCCTATAGTTCCTTGTTCTGCCCATTTCACTTTCACCAGCAATACACAAGCGAATGCGTAACTGCAGTGCAAAAAGTATACTTGTGAACTAATGACTTTGATGAGGACCATATACTGGAATATTTCAAAAGAAAAACATTGTGAAGAGAAGCCAAAGAAGATGCTTCTGTAAAGCTACATAGAACCAGAAGTACAGCCAATGAAAGGTGATCTTATTTACTGGAGGAAAATGAAATAGTTGATTCAGAAACAAGGATGTGTTTTTGTTTACACACTAGGCTATTATTTTAGTAAAATATTTTCCTTTTGGCTATTTAGGAAGAGAATGTCTTAAGAACATCCACAAAAGCAGAAATGTCTTTTCTACATTAACAGTTTGTTAGCCCATTTGTAACATTTCCAGCCAGAAAGGAAAGGCACAAATAGGGCCTGAATTTCTCATTTTAGAACTCAGCACATTGTCTTCAACCTTGACTAAATGTTTCTATTCCCAAACCAACAACATCAGCAAAAGACACGCGTTATGCCTGATAAATCTATCAGAAGTTGTTACCTATATCTTCAGTTCAGTAAAGAAAACAGCTGGGGACTGTTTTCTCTGGTCCTGAGATCAGGAGACAAGGTCTGCTGCATACAGCCTACACCAGAGCTCAGTTCAGGTTTCCTCTGTGCTCCACAATGTCCCTGAAGCTCTAGGACAACAGTTTACTTTTGCATGTTTACTCCAGGCGTTTTGAAATAAACCCATGGTTATTATGTCACAGTCTGCAAGAGCAGTATAGCCTGCAGCATAAAATGGAGTTTATATTTCAAGTCTTAAGTTGCAGCAAAATAGCATAGGGGATACCTGAAGAATGAAAAACATGTTGGAAACATGGAAACATATGAGGGGTGTAAAGACCCAAAGCTGATTCAGCCTTTTCCATAATGTTTAATGTTTACTCCATACATGTAATCCCGCAACTGTGACAGAGATCTCAGACATCATATATGACTACCAGCCAGATGGGGTCCATTGTATGAAAATATTTCCTCACCAGTCTTATTTAGGAAATCAGGTATAGTCATAGGTGTGCTCACCATATGTCCAGGTATGGCTCTGATGTATTTTGTGGATTTGCTCTGATTTGTGCTTGAGTTCCTTCTCACCAGATGACCAGAAATGAAGGTGAGTGACACCTGTATCTGATAGTTTTGCTGGTATTACTAGATTTCCTACTATTTTAAAAATCATACCTAAAAGAAATGGACAATATCAACTACAGATATGGCTGAATTTCTATATGCTCCTCCATCACCTGACTTCAAGATCAATTTTGATGATCTTTCTCAGGCTAGTGGAGGGTCTAAGATCCCTCTGTGTAGCAAAGGTGACATATAAATTAAATACATCGTGCCCAGAGTATAAAGCTCTTTGTTCTGTGGTCTTTCTAATTCCCAGCCTGAGTTATAAAACTAAGATGCATAATGCCAGAGACCAGCCTAGAACTTTGGCCTGTCGTGCATTGTGTGTGAAATCCTTTTTTCCCTTTTACTATTTCTTAGTGCTGCAGTAGATGAATGAGTGGATATATTATGTGCCTGTATATGTGTCTGTCACTCTCAGTGAGCGTGTCTGCTTCTGTCCTTGACTTACTTTTCTTCTTTCTTCATGTTTCTTTTTTCTTCCTTTTTACAATATCTCAGTTCTAGTCAGACACTCTCTGTTCAACGCTCCTTTTATTCCTAAAACACTCATAATGCTATTCAGAGAGTATCTGTACAGTAGGAATAGACAGAATACAGAGTGCTTACCACTGTGTAAATGATGTGCTCCCTGAGATATTTTCACGCACTGCGCGCACTGCTGTCCTTCACTCAAATTATGAAATAAAAAGAAATGTATCTACGTTTCTTTTGAATTCTTGAAATAAGTTGGAGCAATTATCACTGTATATTTGTCTTCTTAGGTTGAAACCAGTAATAAAAAGGCAAGAAACAACAAAGACTTACACTCAATAGAAAATAAGAATGTGTCAGGTTCTTCAGGAACCGACACAGAAGAATGCTTTCACAACCAAGTAAAAGCCAGAAATCTCCTAACTTACCAGTATGAATGTTAAAATCCTTGACAGTATTTCAAGCACATTCAAAAAACATTTCAATTTTGGATATTATTATCAAGGGTTACATACTGTCAATCTACCACTATGAAATCACTCAGGTCACAAATGCCCAGCTGCAGATGAGGCTTTCTCTGAGCCAGTGAAGGAAACAATATTCTTCCTAAGGATTGCCCTTTCTTCTCCGGCTTGAGGACAAGTAAAATGACCTCTATGGGTGACTGGTTGAAAAGCAACATAAGTATACATCTTGGGAAGAAACTCTGTTTCTCTTCCAATCCCTACCAAGATTCAGTTTTGGGGATTTACTGACAGCATCACAGTAATTGCTTTTTTGGGACAGTGATGTTTTCCGCCAGTGGTAGGATTGGATCAGTTGAGAGAATCTATTGGGTTTTCCCTTGCAATTTTTGAACTTTTTAAACATATTTTGTACGGCAGTCTACAAGTCTAGTGCACAGAATGGGATACAAATGCATGTTCTCCTGTAATTTGATAGATTGCCTGTCCTACTTCCTAGTCTAATACAAGGAAGACATGGATAAACTGGAGCAAGTTCAGTGAAAGGCCGCTGTAGGTAGAGACTGGAGCACTTGCTCTGAGAGGGGGCTGAGGGAGATGGGATTGTTCAGCGTGGAGATTAGGAGGTGACTAGGGGTTATTGAATGACAATCTGCCAGGTGTACTGGGAGGTACAAGAGACAATTGACATAACTACACTGAAATTACACAGGTTCAAGCTGGGTGAAGACATGACTGGTTAAAGTCCTGAGCAACCTAGTCTGACCTCCTAACAGACCCTGCTTCAAGCAGATGGTTTGTTTAGAGACCTCCTGAGGTTCCTTCCAACCTGAGCTATTCAGTGATCCTGTCTGAAACATCCATTGTTCAACAGTGGAGCTATTTCTCTCACAGTTTAGAACAAGATATATATGAAGCAAACCTTCTTTTAAAGAATTTGCTTACCATAGCAAAGCAACAGTTTAATTTTTTCTAAGTCCTCACTTGCAAGTGGAATGAAGACATCATCCGAAGAGCATCACTGTGATCACAAGCTCCTGAAAACAAGCTACCTGTCTAGTGGAAAGGATTCCAGAAGTGTCGTAGCTCTTCCTGGCTGGGGGTAACGCCAAATTCCCCATATATGTTATTTCACTCTGTGGTAGCACAGTCAGAAGAACTCAGTATAGTATGATTAGGTGCCAAGCTACAGACTGCCGAAAGAGTCAAAATTTCTTGTAAACTGTAAAATTGTTCAAAATGTTCACCGAAAACACCATTTAGTAACACAACATAAACGAAGAATGAAGAAAACTGCCCTTTTAACAGGATGATACCCTTTAGCCTTGAATCAGCCTGTCTATACAATGTCCAAGAAAACACACTGCATTAAGGCAGTACACACTGAAAGGAGATTTTTTTAAAACAGTAAACTGTACAGAACTCCTATACCCCTGAAGAAACTTTCACAAACTGATTTCTGTAGTGTGCTGTCTCCCTTCCTGGTGAATGTAGGAGCCTATGCATATTTTTTTCTCAGACTATGCATTTAAAGACTATGAATTTAAAAATGTATCATTAGATTACCTGTTACCATGAACATGAGAAGCACAAAATGCGAAACTGTAGTGGAGCAAGGTTGGATCAATGACAGAACCATTTTCTGAATATTCAATCAATTCATCAAGGTAGCAGAGGTGGCGGTGACAGCCTCTCACTCCATAGCGAGCACAGTATTCATCTAATACGAAGACCTGACCCGGGCTAAACCAGCCCTGAAAGAGAAAGGCAAAAAACCCCACAACATTCTGAAATTTCTTTCCCCACTCTGAGCTTTTAAATAAAAAAATGGAAGCACATATTTTTAGGTCCGTTACATAAACTTTTTATACTAGAATGATTTATATCTGACTAATGCTCCTGGGACTTGAAAAAGCTAGATCCAAAACGAGCCCTCTTATTGAAAGGGTTAAATATCAGGAAACTATTTGCAGTTTTGAGATACCACTACTATGAAATATATAGTTTACAAAAAACATGCTAATACATCCGAAGTCTGGTACAGATTAAATTCTATCAAAACCTAATATAAAATAAACTCACACTTCAAAATAATTTTTGTTAAAGTAATTAATTGTAAGATACAAGTAAACATTTGGACAATGCTGAGGGACATTACATTTCCCTTATGTGGACATTAAAACACACTTTCTGGATGGTCCTTTCTCCATGGCTACAACTTTAATGTTTTGATCACAATTTGACCATTTACCTTGTTTCTTATGGAACATGCATGCACTTTTAACAACTTTTTAACATTTTTTACTAGCAAAAAGATACAAAGCTAGGTAGTTTTTTAAAAGCCATTTGAGTAAAATGAGTAAGATTTTACCTTAAATACTGATTAGATATTCTCAGGCATATTGAGAGCTTTTTTGGGCAGAGTCTTGATGAGACCAGAACGGCATAACCCAAACACAAACACAGTACAGACTCTTTCACTTGCAAAAACAGTTATTGAGTAAATCCAGAGTGTAAAAAATATAATTGATTCTTAATGCATAAATATGATAAAAAATAGAATAGTCAGCTACTAAAATGCAGCATGGAGAAAAACATAAACCTTGTGAAACTACAACTGCATAGTTTTCTAAGTAAGCATTTTAATTTGTTCTTTTCTTAATTGTGGTGATAATTCCCTCTCATGATCTCTGCCAAATGCTTAAGTGAGACTGAGGAATACTTGAACTCCAATATAAAAATAACTTGGATAAACAAAACAATTTTGCAAGTCATGAATTTATAACATCAGTATAGCAGCTGAAGACAAATATTTGCCTACTGCTTGTGAATACTTTTGCAAGCTCAGGTGTTTAATATTTATACAAAATATTGGCAAAAATGCTATTGAAATAATATTGACTACTATATGCTTAAAAATACATTCATATCAGTTTTAAATCATCTGTGTTTTAACTATACTAAAAAACTTGCCTTGGACAGGAATTTAAATTTTATATTATTCCCCAGCTCTTCAATTTAACATATTATCTGTGAACAAGGACACCTGAAAGTTATTTCCTATTTAACAAATTTGTTTGCTGATTTATTTCTTTGAAGTTGATGTTTCCACTGCCTTTAAGGAGCTTCATCTCTTTCTAGAGAACACTTAGCTTTATTACAGAACCCAGAACAGTAATCTTCATTTTAATCTAATATCTTGTCATGTTGTAATGCCTCGTGTAGCTTACACTGCATTTGAAAGGAAACATGGCATTCTATTGAAAGGACAAAGAAAAAGGATTTTAACCGAATTTCTGCAATAATACATATCCATAACCTCAGATACGATCAACAGTGGTTATTGTGATTGATATTCTACTAATACATCATCATCACTGATCTCTGACTACATCTTTACTGAAAACAACAAAATCTTGAATATCATTGCCTAGAAGTACAAAAGCAAACTATTATTAAAATTTCTGCACATTCTCATAAGAGAAACTTGTGACAAGAACACACAATTTTAAAGAACTCATTACTTTAACTTCAGTCTCTCTAAGAGATCTGTTTCATTGTGACCATTTTCACATAAATGTGTGCCTTCCTTGCCCTTTTTCAATCCCATATCACGCATAAGTCTGAAAAACACATAATAATTATATCCTACAGAGTATTAGATAATGGCACATTTTTTCTTATTTTGCAACTGGGAAAAAAAAATAGAAAAATAATCCTCCCCAATACTCTCCTAATACCAAGAAGAATGTAGAATTGAAGAAGTTTAGGTCATATAGTGATTTAATACAGAACTGTGTATAATCTTAATTCTTGCACCTTTTTTCCCCCAAATTGTATGTATGGTTACTCTGTATTTGTTGAAATAAAGGGATGAATTGTTTCTAGAAAATTATAGGAAATGAGCTGTTAGGAAAAAAAAAAAATCACTTATATCCATGTTATCCTGACATTCCCAATTTCTTTAAATAAAAAAATAAAGTTAAATATGCAATTCAACAACAAAAAAAAAAGGTCGCCCATTCTACTTATTAAAAGCTGAATTTAAAAAGGAACGATAAGAAATACATCTGCTTTATGGTTGCTATAGCACTGTGCATTTCTCCTAACCTCTTCTAAAAGTTCCTGATTTCAAGGTTATATTAAGTGTCTTAGTATATTATTATTATAAAAAAAGATTTTGACCCCAATGCACTGTTAGAAAGCTAACCATTTTCTCTTTTGAGTGCCAATTACTTTGTACAGATGTACCTTCGGGCCTCTTCTTTGATTCCATGTGAAACTCACAGACAGAAAATGAGTCCTTTAACTTTTCTATACATACTTATCTGGTAGTATTTTAAAAAAGAAGCAACTGTCATCAAAAAATCATTTTTCCCCTTTTTAACACTTACAAACAAGCCTAAATTCCCATTATTATCTTTGTATAACACAATTAGTCAGATCAATGGAAAAAAAGAAGTTAAAAAAAAGTCATTCTTTCTGTTGCTGTTGGGACAGTAAAGTGAAAAAAAATTATCTTCTATAAGGCATTTTAAGTCCCTTAGTGAGAGATCACTATTTCTGACACAGTATCAGGTTAAAAATAAAGCCTCAGGAACTTACGAGGTCTGACCCATACAAACCCGTTTAACAAGAGTGTATAATCCAATGGACTTCCACAAGATTGTTGCTGGTTTTCCCTAATGAAAACAACACCTGAGGCAGCCCCATCCTCAACTAGGCTACAAAGCACGGAATAGAAAATGACTATAGGAAAGGGAAATTGCAGCCAATATCTTATCTTTTATATCTGTCTTTGAATATGAAAAACATTCATTTTGATACAGAGATCGCATTCTACTTGGTTTTGTTTAATAATTGTACTCCCATTTGTTACTTGCAATTAAGGTAATACATATATGCCCATATATTTATATTGCCTGCGAGTCTGCTTCCCTTCTTTGGTGTTTTTCCTTCTTCACACCAGAGTGGAATGAAGAATTACAAGACAAGTGAAAATGTTTGAGATGAGGCAACTATATTTGGACCATAAAATGCCTGTACAGGTGTCAGTAAATTGTACCACAGGAGTTCTTACCATTAGAACTTTCTGGTTTTATTCAAACCTCCCCAGAGGACACGATAAATTTCAGCTGATAAAATCAGAGACGGTTTGTGTCTCTTTGCTTTCTATTGATGGCACAGCAGCATCTTGCAAGTACATAATTTTCAAATTTGAAACCAATCGATTGGACCCTTTTTTCCAACTACAACTGCAGCTGTTGAAGTAACTAGGAAGAAAGGACTACTTTGTAACAACTATTTCTCACTTCTTTATATCTATCTTCCAGCCAGTACTCACCAAACAAGAATAGGAGTCATTCAATCTGTGATCCAAGGTCTCCCTCTGAAGCAGTCTAAAGAGGGAAGCATGGTCAAATTTGCAGGGATTAGCAGAGATAAACTCATCCATGCCATGTTTCTGACCACGGTCTGTATCTGTTATACAATGGAAAAATGTGCAGAATAATACATGTGAATATTGTGTGTCCAGACTTACAAACACAAGCGTACACATGGTATATAAACTCACATGGTATATAGTCTCAATATCTAAAATTCCTTGAAAATATTTCAAAGAAATAACTCACATAAGTAGATCTGAAAACATTATTACCAAATAATTTTTACATCACACCAATCTATGGAGAGTAACAGTGAAAAAAAATTGCTACCCACAGACAGAATAAACAAAATTTAGAAAGGCTGCCAGAAAACACAACACAGTACATTAAAAAAAAAAAAAATCTTAAAGCATTGTTTTCTAGTGGGCTCTTCAAATATTATGATTCAAAAACAATGTTATGAGTACCAGTGAAAAATATTTTGTAATTTCCTGGTTTTGTGTGACTGTCCTTCTAATTTTAGCAAAATAACCAGAAAAAAAAAAAGTCTATGCATTTATTTCTTCAAAAAAGAAAGAGCATCTTTACTGCAGATCAAAGTACCACTCATAGAAACATTCATCATGGCTTGAAGCCTACTTCTCAAATGGCAAACTGGAGCAGAAATGAACACACTGGCTTGAGCTAGGTCATTTCCAGCCTTCTTTTTGTACTCAGCTTTTAATGAGACAAACCCTAATGTAGTAATGGCAAAGAGCTCCTTCAACCTTCCAGCAAAGAGTACTGAAAAAGGGAGCAGCATTTTTGTGTAAATACATTGAGAAAACATACCATCCCAAATGGCACTTCAATCAAAGGCCCAAATTTATTGTTCTTCACAGATTGCATCTTTCAACGCCTTTAAACCCCGCGGGTTTATCAAAAGAGAAGCTCTAGTGATTGCTTTCATTAATGCTATGTTTTGTCAAAGTCTTCAATGTGAATTATCTATCTAGTATGGACAGAAAAAGCCTTACAGTGCCCAAAAGGACTAGTTATGTATTAGCACATTAGCTGTCTTGGATTCTATAGACTGTACTGGGGTGAACAGTCCTATCAACTTAAAAATTGACTTCCCCTTTCAATAGGGTCTTAGCTCTTTGTTCCTTTAAATTCAAACCTACGTCTTTTTATTCGTTACCAGAAAAAGTATAGACCTAAGTGTATCCTAAATGCAATTTTGAAAACCTGCATAGTAGAAATCTAAAATTTCTAAAGAAAGGAGACAAAAGTTTATTGATTAAACCCAATTATAGAGTCAGGTTCATAATAAAACTCAATATTGATCTGTGGGCATGATGCTAACATAATCAGTCACATTTAGAAATTTAGCCCCAGATCATATTGATCCATGTCAAGTCCAACTTTCAGCTGTATTTGTGGATGGGAGAATTATTTAATTCAAGCTGAAGGATCTGCAACATCACATCCTAGAAAGATGCAGAAACTAATTCATATCACTTGGCTTTGCATTGTCAAAGCAAGAGTCACATCCATGTGACAGATTTCACCAAGGTGGATGTAGCAAATAAACAGTATGACAATATGTCAATGGTGTAAGGTATGAGACCATCATCCCAGAGAACAGCAGCAAGTATTTTTAATGATTGAGAGATCTGTAGCATATGTTATTACATAGATTAGCATTATTTCCATGCACATTGGACTAGCCTATCATTATTGACAAACCTAGTGTATATTTTTGATAAAGGTACAGGAAATGCTCACTCGTAATTAGTGCAATTAAACTGTATTTAATGACATTAATTCAAAGATAAGCAACTGATATTAACACAACTACCTTCCTGAAAGTCCTGAACATGTGAAGTTATCTATAGTTTCCAAAATAACCACAAACAGATAAAACCCTTTCAAACCCATTATGTTTAATGTGTGATTGATTTTACATTTCTCATAAGTTTTTCTTCTTATCGAGACATTAGTTATAGTAACACATAACAAAAAAGAAAAAATATTAATATTTTATATTTACAAATTATACAGAGCTGAATCTTTCTTAAACTAACTGCCTTGATGTTTTTCTCTTATAAATCACACAAATATAAAAGATGTAACTTTTTAAAAAGAGAAGCTGTAAGTACTGACAAGCAATTAAGTATTTTGAAATCAGGAGACTGGATGTTGCAAATGAAACAGATTCAACATACTGATATAGTGTCGAGATGATCAGAACGTGCAAGGTGACCTATTGAACATAATACAGCTTGTGAAAGCAGAATCTGCTATTACATAATTTGGAAAAAATACATAAAATCATTTATTTAACAATATAAATATTTGCTAGATTTAATTCTACAGCAAGAGCTATGACCGATCACCTTTTTAAGTGAATCAAGCAGTACAAATAACATTGTCAAACAGTAAAAGAAGATCTGCTACCAAATACATTTTATCAACAGAAAAACAACCAAAAACTTACCTTTGCCAGCTGTAGGCAAGCAGGAATAAATAGAAAAATAGATCTAGTGTAATACATTACATTTTTGTTTATTGTTATGGTATACGTACAAGGTAACTGCTAAATATTTTGAAACAAAAGAGATTTTTAAATGAAAATAAGAACTTGAACAAAGTTTATGAGGAATTAATAAATGTTATATGACTATGATGAAAAAGATTATTTAACAACCTACTTTAAAAAATTGCTAGTGTGGTTGTATTTTTCAAATTCTTGCATTAATGAGCTTTTGGTGTCCTCTTCAAGAAACATGCAAATGCAGAAGCGATAAAGAGTGCTTTATTGTCATACGGAGTTAAGAAAAACATACAAATCAATTTTTTTTCTCTACACTTGTGCAATCTTGAAAAATATTGGGAAAATATGTGGGGAGAGCTTTGAGGCAGTAATATTTCTTCTGCTTTTTCGCAATTATTTTTTTTCTTCCCTTTTTATTAGAATTTGTTGTCCTGCTTTTCAATTTGCCTTTATCTTGGAAACACTGTTTTGGCTGATATTTCCATATAGTGCCACTGGTTTCAGGGTATGTATTTATTTAATCTTTTGGAAACTGTTAGCCAAAAAAATACTCATTTTTTTGGATCAAGACAGGACAAATAAATATATTTTCAAACAATGGTAAAAACATACAAAACCTACTGCAGTAGTTCTAGCAAATTCTTTGGGTGTTCTTTTAGATACGAATATTAATTTTAGCAGAATAGCATCCTGAATATGCCTTTTGCTGTCTTTGAAAGAAACTTCCAGTTTTAGTCCAGCTGCAAAAGCTATAAAAATCATCACACCCTCAGTGACTCAACAGAGTTGACTAAATTAAGACTACCAAGAATTTCATGTTTATGGCACATTCTCGAGTGGTTCCTCTTATCCCTAGGCATCACCTCTGCTCTGTTCCAGCCCAGAAGCAAACACACACTTTCTGCAGTATTTACTCTGTGCTAGGGGGAACTACAGGAACTGGCCTGGCAAAGTGGTGACCTCCTCCCTTTTGTAGTTCTCAGTGACATCCCTACTTGAGTTTAAGCATCGTGGAAGCAATCTGAACTAGCTCAGGCAGGCAGGAGAGCAGGTAGAGGGATTAAAAAGATTTAAAGACTAGGTGTACTAGGGTAAGAACTATGACTGATACAGAAGGGGCTGGAACTGGTCGAAAGACAGTGACAAGACATGCATTACATTCCTTCAAGTGCCACTCCAGAGATATAGTGACAGCTTACATCGTGAACATTTTGACTCCTGATCATTGACCAGGACTCCAAGGTGCTACATGCTTAGAAACACTGAGGCCAAAGAGACAACCTATGCCCCCAGAACCTTACAATTTAGACATCAGGCCATGAAATCACTGCTGCAGAGAAAGTGGGAGAGAATGACAAAGTAGCTGGCCCATACAGCCTGACTGTCAGGCTGGGGATACCACACTGACCACAACTGGATTGCCAGTATTTTGCTGAAGGACAGATTTGAAGAGGATAGTAGACAGTTTTTGAGTGTACAGGAGAAGAGAGCAAAGCTGACTTAAGCTTAAGGTTGTATAGGCCAGTGTTAACATTCTGTTTCTAAAAGGGAGATCGGGGTAGTTGAAGGCAAGCAGAAAATGGACATAAAGGGGAATGGGGGAACATGCAAGGAAACCAGTTACTCCACTTTTCCAGGTGGCAAAGGGTATGATGGACATACAGCTGCCACACCTGCTGAGAGAACTACATCAAATGAAAAAATATATCTTGTTTGTTTCTAAAAATTTTAATTATTTGAACATACAGATACAAACATCTGAGTACTATTTTAACAGAGCTGCTTTACAGGAATATTACCAACTATTCCAAAACTGAGCAATGCCACTATAAGGTTAAGCAGTGGTATTTCTTGTGTGTATGTCGTATGACATGAGGAGCTTAATATTAATCATATTCTGGTTTTTGCATAGAGCCTCTGATGCAGCCAGTTCAAAGATGGATAGTGATGCAAATAACATTTAAAAAAATATGAAGTATATAATTTATTCTCACATCATTAAACTATGATAGGGAAAGAAATTTTAAAGCTACATGCTTATTTGCTACATGCAAATAGATAGAAAATGTTAATATTTTCATGACTAACTCCAAAACGTTAATTCATTTGGCAAATTGCCTGCACTTTCTTCTTGATTGCACAGTATCGACTGCTCTACTTGCATGATTTAAATGTTCACAAAAGCATCCTCCTTGGTGGTTTTTTGGTCAGATTGGATGTTTCATTTGGAAATGTCTTCACCTTTGCTATCACTGGATTGGTGTTTTGTAATAACAATATATGGCCTATGTATTTCACTTCCTTTGCTACTCCCTTGCTACTGAAGAAATAGGATTTGATGTTTTGTATATGGGCTCTAAACAGTATTTTTAGGACAACTGTTATAATTGGTCTCTGCAAACTCTCAAATTATTTTTGTGAGCTGTTTTGATGTGACAGCATTCCAAAGGAGAGATGAAGAAAGCTGTACATGTCAGATCAAATGATTCCTCCCTGAACTTGGTTTACCAGTATCTGTCTCTTTTCTTTCTTCTCTGCAAATATTTTCACAAAGAGACCATCCCCAAACTCAGGAAGGTGCAGAATTAGAATGATGCTTGGCTTTATATTTCTTCATTAAGACAATACCCTGATGTGCAGCTGCAAACTCCTGTGTTATGACCGAGTTATCAGCAGTGTTCAGCACTTCATCAGCCTTTCCAGCTGTAGGAATACATCTCCTAGTACATTGCCCGTTAAAAAAGGGATCACTTCTGACACCTTTATGTGACTCAGATGAATTTAGTTTTCATTAGTGCTTTCCTTGAAACATTGATGTCTTTGGGAAACTTCTGCCTTTTCTACAATCATCCATCTTAAAATACTCTGTTCTTTGCTTTCAACATGCTTGTGCAGAACAGTGGAGATCAGTCTCTTTGTCTTGATCAGTGCTGATATTAGCCTGTCTTCATTTTTGTTTCAGAGTCACCTAATACTACCAAACTGCAATACCAAGTTACTTTACTTAGAAACTAAGAAATTGGCTAGTACGCATTTTAGAAGCTGGACAGCTACAATAGCAGTTTCATTCCAGTACCACACCAAAATTTGTATTTGTGTCATTGGTAGTATAGAATATCAAGTTTCTTCTAAATTGCCTACATGAATGATCCTAAATTGCTACACAGCATCAACAAGAAGAGCCTGTGCATTCAGATCAGTTAGAGATCTTCAGGCTGGCTTTCTGGAGTGCTGCTGCCATGCACATGCAGGAGTAATATTTCCATTTTTTGCATTTGTGATAAGTGTTGTAAAGATCAGGCAGACCCTGGCTGTCCTATTATAATCATGTGTAGTTTCTCTTCCTGAGTTCCTGATATGTTTGCTTTGGTCTACATAGGTGATAGGACTTTTTTCATGTCATTTTAAGCACTCTTGAACAAGGAATTATCTTATGTGGAACCAAGCATCAGTAACTGCAAAATAATACAAAAGGAGTCCCTTAGTCTTTCCATTCTACTACTTTCTTTCATACAAAAGCAATTCATGGTATAGATCACAGGAATAATTCTACCCCAGCTTAAAAAACTTAAAAGTTTTGAACTTGGGAATATAGAAAAAGGTAGGAGTTGTGAAAACAATGTATCATTTATTATCATTTAGACAAATCACTTGATTAAAAATGTTAAATGTTTAAGGAAAAGGTTCCATTTGATAAGTTGTCATTTCCAGCTAATAATATAGCATTAACTTTGGAAGATGCAATTCTGTCTACAAGACAATGGAAAACAGAAGTATTAATATTTATTACTAGTAAAGAACTAACCTCAATACAGATAGATATGTGGCGTATTAATCATCATCTGATTGAATTTCTTAAATGACCACTTTCAGTTGCTTTTCATATCTATCAAGAAAATTGCAGGATGACAGAGGATATTTTATAAACACAATACAGGAAAACATTGAAACGTTTCCTTAACTTGACTTTTTTCTGCATCCTGTAGTTTAAAGATATTTAATTTTCTCCAACTTATTGAAAGTTCTTTTTGAACATTTTATCAGGGTAAGCAAGTTGATTTTTCATCTTCCTAGAGAATAAAGAAGAGGCTTCAAGGCTCTTCTTCAAGCATTCAAGGCTTGAATGCTTTAAACTGACATTTGTTTTGCAAAACCCTAGTTGGTTTTCTGCTTTCTGTACTTGGAGGTGGCATTGCATGATATACTGCAGAAACTAAAACAATGGAATCTTGTATTGGCTGGAAATGCCTAAGATATGCATTAAGTGGAAAATAAAAATCATAAAAATAGTAATTGACAAATTATCTGGTCATAACTGTATTTTCTAATATTGAAAATGTATCAAAATAAAGAAGAAAAAATTGGAACTTAATTTCATTTATTATATAGCCTAACTCTCAAGAACTCAGTGTTATATCTTCATAAAACATAAAAGATGCTTAGCTTCATACTAACACTTTTCTAGGGGGAAACAAAATGAACTTCTTAGGAAACTGAACATATTTAAATGTTACAAAAGGTCAGCTACAGAATCTTCTTAGAAGTAAAACTGTGCCTCAAGAAAATCAGTGCAGTATATGTAAATGAAGTAAGAATCTTAGAAAATTATTGAAGGTTATATACGTAAACCCTAGTTCTTGCAGTTTCTTAAAAAATTATTACTTTGATTAAGTCCATTTCTACCTCAAGTGCAAAAGACAGAATAATAAAATTGTCCTCATGGAAACAGAACTGCAGTATTACAGAAATCAGTCAAATAGTGGTTCTAAAACTCACATTAAATTAAATGCCACAAGTTATTCTGGCAAAGAATTTTATGAATTATGAATTATTTTATGAATTATTACAAAATAGCAACTTTGAAGTGCATTAAGCCCAAATGCAAATAATAAATTTGCCCTGGGGTCAGAGTTTTCCAGCTACTTTCACTTCCAAGTAAACCCTGTGCTGAAAACCAGGAGCAATTCCTTGGCTACTACTGACTATGGTCACTTCTTTTGTACTTCCTAACTGATGCAAACGAAGTAGAAACACTAGGTGGGAACACATTGAACTCCCTCTACTCAGCCCAGATCCAGGTAACTGGGAGGAGGTGAGCAGAACCACTGAGCAGAACAACTCCTCAGCTGTTGCTCCACCTTTGCTTTTGCAACGTTACTTAAATCCTACAAAATAACTCACCTTAATGCCCCTGTTGTGAATGACTACTTCACAAATTGTTTCAGATTAACTCCCTTTCAGATTAAAAACAGATGTCAGTGCTTTTGTGAGACTAAACTTTTTTACAATGATCTTGACACCTAGTCAGGTTTTTAGATAAATATTATGGAGTTCAATGAGCACATTTTAGATTTTTTTTAACAGTAAAATGATATAACATTGCAGGATGGATGGAAGGCTGTGAGACTGAGTGACTGCACAGCTGAGGGAGGAGAATGAGTTTGGGTCAATCTGCTACAGACTTCAGACATTAAACCAAGTTTAGTCTGTATCTCCTTTCTACCACTCTACATGTACAGGCACATGATAATGAAGAAGGATTATTCTATACAGCCCTATGACACTGTAAAATTTCGATGGCTACTACAAAAATCCTTGGATTGCATTCAGCCTCCAGAACAACAGCAAAAAATCATATATGCTTTCATGTGCAGATATATGACAGGACAGAATACTTTGAAAGAGATTATATGAAAATTTAAAGATATGTTTAATATATGCTATTTACCTTGATTTTTTCTGAAACAAAATTTTCCTCAAAGAAATATGAGAAAAACTTGAATAATTTTCAAAAGTTTTTATATGTAGTTTAATATTACACTGTGCACCAAAAAATCCAGCAGCCTAACTAGTGCCTTTCAGCTCACAAGGTACAATTGCATAGCAATTTTTATATAACTAATACATGCAATGTATGATAAAGCTGACCTAAATCTATAAAAATTCTGAGAATAGATTGATGCTTTTCTATTCAACACTACACTAGCTGGCTAATGAAAAATATAATGCAAAGCAAACACTGTCTCCATGGCAATAAGTGGGTCAATTGTAACGAACATGAAACTAATTGCCGTATTTTCATGGATTATAATAAAAATAATGACCGTCAAGTCAGGATTTCCCTCCCTGTTAATAATAATCCGAGTTAAAGAGCTTCTGGCTAACAACAAACTGCTAGGCACATTTGCCTAGTGAATAAATTCTGCTTAATTAAACTTCATTGAGAGAGTTGCTACATATTTTAGCAGCTAAAACCAAAACCAAAGCCACAAAAGAAAATGAAAGCCAACTTACAAAGTGGGGATATATCTGTGTTGACACTGCCTCCTTTAGGATTCATCTTCTGAGCTTGACTTGCAGGAACAGGCTTATATGATTGACCTGTGGCTCTGTACATAGCTTGAACCCAGAGTATTCTATCCTGTTCATCGTCACTGGCAAATATCACAGTATCACCTTCTTTAACAGCATTGAAAAACATTCGACCACCCTGAAGACCTGAAGAAGTAAATAAGAAGGTAATATTGATAAATATTACTTCTTAATCACCATCAATGTTTATTACATTATTGGTTTTACTCCGAGTGTGTATGTGTGAAGGGGTGTGTTAAAATATTTTATAGGTATTTGGACGTAAAAATATGATAAAATCTAAAGCTATAAGGATCAAATGGTAATACACGGAAGTAGCATGTAAGTAGAATAAATATATTTATTTTTTACTCATCTTCTCTGTCATATACTATTTTGCATTTCTCTAACATACCCTACTTCCTGGCATTATTTTCTTAGCTGGAACCCTGTCAACTTTATCTCTTACTGAAGAGAGACAGCTCCATATCTCTTATCAGTGTTGGTGTTCCTTCCTTAATCTTTTTTCTTATTCCAGTATTTTTTTCTGAGAGCACGTAATGAGAACAGCACATAACAGTCAACATGGCTATGCTGAGGATTTCTTTATGACAGAATTGTTTGAATTGTTTTGTTTTTCCAATCACATTGTGAGCATTGTTTACCTTCTTGATTATTCTAAACATTGAACCAACATTTCCAAAGATCAATCTTCAATATTTCAGAAGCCTCCAAATTTCGTAATCCTCCACTACATAGGTAGAATCACTTTTCTTTGCATGTGTAACTTTGCTTTCCTTTTGCCATTTTAATACTAACTTGTGCAGATTTTTCTGATACATATAAATTTATTTTTTATTACTCTGAGTAATTTGTCTTTTACAAGCACTGTCATCATTCGCCTTCCTTTCTACATTTTTTATGAATATACTTCACAGTACACTGCCACATGTCATCACCATCAAAAAAGAAGAGAAAGAATGAGTAGAATTCATAATTTTCTCCTTGTATTATATGTGGTCTTACAATGTTTCAGGAAATTTTAGTGTAAAGTTTATTGTTCATTAATCTTTCAACAAGTTTCATTCTAAAATGATGATTTTTCACATCAGAATGTCCTAATGGAATAACTGCCAAAGAACCTTGGGGTTTTTTGGTGCTAGATTAAAACAATCAATTTGAATCAGCTGTTTTACACAAACATATCGTGCTTCAGTATCATACTTCAAAATCATGAAAAGTACCTGTGTGAGGAGCTGTATAATCCACAGTGTATCCTTCCAGTTGCATCAGTTCCTGAGGCTCAGATTTCTTTTCTCTGTAACTGCACATTGCAAATGTGTATTGGCTAACCTGAATAAGAAAGGCATTCTTAATTGATGAATTCTATTCCAGAACTGTATAACAAGGGTACCACAGTTTAAATTAAGTTTCAGTTGCAATGAAGAAATATCCCTTCGCCCCATTTTTCCCCCAGAAATATCTACAGTGTTAAACTTTTCCTTCTTTCCCCTTTCTGCCAAAATGAAGGAAAAAAAAAACAAACCAAAGCCATAAACATCTCTCTACAGTTTCCTGAAATACAATGCATTTTGGGCTGTTGTTTTAAGAAAATTGAAGGGAAGTCATTAAGATTCTGGTAGGGGAAAATACTTGGTATTGTAGTAATGACCCAATTTCCCAGTCTACTGTAGGACAAAAAAGAGTCATATATTCCAAGAAACTGAAAAAAAACCCAAAAAACACATAAGACTTTTAAGTACAAAAGTACTGTTTGCAGAAGGAGTGCCACAATTATGAAACTGGAAAAAGGAACACATAATCTGACCATTTCTAGTTATAGATGGCAAGCACCAGAACCTTCAGTTTGGTTTTATAGTCTAATTTCTGTATCTTTTGCACCTGTGTTCTCATTCATCTCTGGGTTGCTTGGCTCACTAGATACAGAACTGTGTAGGCCAAGCAGCTTGCAGCTGGCATGAACATTACTTCTCATCAAGTACAATTATTAAATAAATAATAAAAGCAATAAGAAAACAATCTGTCACCATAAGGTTTTAGACTCAGTAGAAAGAATAGCAAATGATAAGGAGAGCTGAGGAAAAAGTGACTGGAAAGAAACAGAAAAAAATGTAACAGCTGGGGGGGAAAAACAATCACTGAAACAAAACTCAGGTGTTCCCAGCATTAAATGAAGAGCTGGAAAGATTACAAAATATGAGCAGAAGAAAGATGGTGAATCTCTGAACACTTGAAACCTAAGGGAACTGAATGTATATGTACCTCTGAAACTCTCATCTCCAGTACTGTAGGATATCTGCCCAACAGACTTGTTCTGAACTATGTTATTTCTTAGATCTGTAGAATTGTGTAAGAATTTATGGATAGGCAAGGACTCATCTGATAGATGTTGGACTACCTTTAGTTTTGCTGCTAACTGCTCAGTTAACTGTTATCTAGTTATTGCTTAGGCTACAACTTCAGGAATGAACCTTTTTGAAGTAAAATTTGTACAGCTGATTCCAGCTTAATTCATGTATTTGCTGGTGTTGTACCTTTACTCTCCATAAAAGATTGATGCTTTTGAAAATAAGGATGTTATTTGTGATTATTATCTGCATAATACTCTAAAAATATTTAATTATTTTATGTATTGGGGCTTTTTTGAAACAGGACTATGCTGTGCCATTTGCATGTAGTGCATGGTGACTGAACATCCCACGCCACAACCTGTACAAGTTAAAGAAACAGCTCTCTGCAAAGCAGCCATCAGGCCTCAAATGCCAATCTGATGTCTCCACAACCACTGCAGAAGTCTACAGGGGAGTGAAGTTAAACACAACTATTCAAGTTTAATTAATATAATTTAAGCAAAGTAGTTTTATAGGAGATAAGAATTTGAAAGACACTGTCAGGCAATCAAAACTGAGTGCCAGTTTTCCGCATCAGATTTGGGACATTCACTTAAGTGATTTGTACCAAGACCAGGCTAAATACACATAAACATAAAAAATGATCTAGCCCACTCAGAAATTCAAATTTCCAGGTTAGAAGGTACTTTTACAAGCACACAGCCCATCCTTCAGCATGACAGGCAAGGCAGAGTTTGACCTCACTGTTTGTGCACTGAGCCCAGAGTTTTTCTTTCATTCATAGTGCGTATTTTAGAAAATAATTGTATTATGGTTTAAAGATTTTAAATTGTCCCTGGGTTGGCAGGGCAGGGCTTTGCAGCCAGGGTCCAGCCTGTGGTAGGGCAGCTGGGGTCACTGGGGCAGCCATCCCCAATTCCAGCCCCAGGCACTGGGCACCTCCCTGGACACAGAACAAGGTTGGGACTGGGTGTGGGAAGCTGGAAACAAGCCCTGCTGTGGCATCACTGGAGCTGGGGATGATGGCCCTGGGAAGCTGCAATGGCATGCTGGGCTGTAGACAGGGACAGTTGAGGCTGGTGGTCCCCTTGGACCCTGACACAGGACTCACACCATCTGTTCTAGGCCTGGTAGCAACATCACCTCTGTCACTGCTTGGTATTTTCCCATCTATATTTTCAAGAACCATATTTGCCCTTATGCACTAGCATGGAGGAAGCTGTTGGTTAGTC
Organism: Xenops minutus; assembly: GCA_035221455.1. Lineage (NCBI taxonomy): Eukaryota > Metazoa > Chordata > Aves > Passeriformes > Furnariidae > Xenops > Xenops minutus. Next base: position 21,525,309 of record JAWWEE010000040.1, on the reverse strand, counting down.
ACACACCTCTAAATCCTTTGCAATTAGCATCATATTTCATGAGAGCTTCCTCCTCTTCTTTTCTTGTAAGCTGAACCTACAGTTTTAAATTTTGATACCTGGCATTGCAGTAAATACATTTTTCAAATTATTCTATTTTGTTGAATGAAATAACCTGGAAGGCACCCACGTCCATCTCTCATACTTTCATGCCAACAATCCCACATAACTATACTGTACAGGCAATCTGAGCAATCAAAAGGAAAGCTAATGAACACTAATCATGGAAATGCACAGGATGCCCATTTTTTTCAGATTTCTTCAGCCACTATATGCTTTTGAAGATAAGCTTGTGGTCTGGGTAATGTATCTTCATTTTTCACCTTATGTCTATAACAAAACAGACCTTATAATTCTGTTGATTTTACTTTTTCAAATGTATTTCAAGTGCATTGTCTTATTTTAAAAGAACAATCAGTCACAATCAGTGACAATCTTTTTGTTCAAAATGAAACATTTTAAATCTCTTCACCAAAGAAACAGATCCAAAAACACCAGAAAACTTTGTTGGGGAGAAATGCCTTGACAAAATAAAGAAATTCCCTCATTTATTTATACGTGCAATCTCTTAAACCATTTTCTCTATGGTTATTGGTGGCTGCTATCACTTATTATAGAGAAAATCACCAGCACAGTCTGAAACTACACTTTTTAATATAGATCTATGACTGGGCTTCAGCTTAATATCAGTAGCTAATGGATCTGTAATTAGCTTTGTCTTAGAATGCAGCAAATCAGCATAAATACTTCATAGAAAGACTGGTACTCAAAAGTCAGGACTGTGTATAACACATTCTCAGACAGAAACAGAATCAATCTTCTTGAATGGTATTCTTGACAGAAGAAAAGGCAATTCTCGTCCTACAACTGCATTTACCTGCATTTCATTATTTTCCAGATGTCCAAACACCTGACTAGCAGCTGTTCCACCTATTTTGTAACAAAGTGGAAAAGCAACAACCTGTGCAGGTATGACAGACAGATAGGCACAGAAATGTGAACATGACTTACGAGCAGTGTCACTAGGGGATGTCCCCATGGGGCACAAAGACCCTGCTTAATGTGCTGGGAGGAAGTGTTACTGCAAACCTGGAGGCTGACTCCATGGTGTCTGCTACAGGGCATCACTGGGCAGCCCACTCCAGGAGTTCAGCAGCAAGAATTAGCCTGCGTGGTTGGCGTGTTTAGAAAAAAATTATCCATGAAACAAATGACTGACTTTTCAAACATTAGAACAGATGAAATTAAAATGACAGAAATGAATCTGCATTCCGATTACTGGAGGAAGATATTATCAGACAGCAAATGAAGTAAAACACAGCAGGTCCAGCTGAGGCTTTTTACCAAACATGTTATGTCCCTGTCTTTTTCTGGTTTTAAATGAATAACCTTTTAGAGAACTGACTGGATAGTAAAGGATAAAAAACAAATATAATGAAGAGGTTAAAATTTTCAGATTCTGTAACCTTTCTATAACACTGATCTGTTCTTTCAGAAACCACTAACAGCTTCTAATACGTGCAGCAATAATGAAGGTGCACATTACTCACATCACACTCCTAAAAATCAACATTATTCTTCTAATGTCACAACTGAGTTAAATTTGCAAAGTATGTGTAAATCATACTGAGACCCTCTGTCTTAGAACTGAATTTCGTGGCTGTAATATTTTACAACTATAAACTCAAAGTTAATCTATAGAGGAAGACTTGTCAATATTTCAATGATATATCAATACAACAGACTGGTTCATTACTGAATGCTTATTTCACATGTATTGACTTCAGCTTATTGTCAGCGTATGTATCACAGCTGGACTACATAAATGAGCCAGAGCTGTCTGGACAGTAAATATGGATTTAATATGGTATTTCTTCTATAGCTTTATTGAATTGATGGCTGTTTTAAAATGAAATATATGACTAAATCCCATCACAGTTGGAAAATTCCTGTAATAATCTCCTCCAGTATTTCAGTTTCAGCATAGAGAGCAGAAAACAGTTAAAATTAACTTGACTGGAATACACTGGTCTCCTAGATGATGGCTCCATATTGCACTAACATAAAGACTATGTGTCCCTTAGGTGTACAATTTAAAAATCAGATGACACCTGTGTCATAGAGGAAAAGAACAAGTTCTTTCTTTTTGTGAAATGGGGGAAGTAGTATGAATGTTAAAGAAAAGCATGAAGGACAAGACAACATGTAGCCTTTCTTTTTTTTTTTTTTTTTTTCTCTTCAAATTTAAATTATTTTCTCTTCACATCCATGCCTTATATAGAGATCTTTCCAACACTGACAAGTATTAATAGTCATAAAAGGTCCTCATCGCTTCACAGAGGACCTTGGTAAAATCAGAACCCAAATGACTTCTGTAGACTTTCCAGAATATCCTATTCAACCTTATAACCATTACTCACTGACTATCAATATGCAAGCTAATTCCCACTGAAGCCAGAGAAAACACCATATTGACATCAAGCTCAGCCAATAATATTTGAATGCGCTTGGCTTTTAACTTTACTTTAATAAAGAACGTGTCAGGTAATTTTCTTTTATATCCTTACAATTCTCATCATTTAGGAGTAGGAGGAGACCAGGTGAGTGATAAAGGAATCAGGCTTTCTATAAAGTAGTTTTAAAAGGTTTTGTTTTTAAAAAAGCCTCATTAACAGGCTTCAAACTTTGTGTGACATTTACAGAGACTCAGATTTTAAGAGTTTTATGTCAGTAAAACAAAGGACACTGAACAGTATTCCCTGAACTTAAATTAATTAAATGGTAAGTACAGTTCTTTTCTTAAAATATGACTTTATTTTAACTGGAGTGCTGGTAGAAAGCTGTCAGCAGACTATTACAAGGTCACAAAGATTTCATTCAGAAATTTCGAAGTTTCAGTTGAAACATTGCTCTGTGTAGGGACCCATTTATGAATATGTAAAACTTGGTAACACTTCAGTTTATTAGGTGTGTAAATTTAAAAAAATAAGCTCTCTACGCTGCAAGATGCTTGGAGTAGTACTGCATACATTGCCTGAAGATACTGATTTACGAATGGGTCCAAAAATCATACATAATTGATAGTCCCAGAATTCTTTTTATCGAAATTTCATGGCAGACTACTAACCTGAACAAGAACAAAGTAGCGTTTTTTCCACCGCTTCCAAACCTTCTGTCCTAGAGCATACAAATATCTGCAAAGGAAACAATAAAGGGAGTGTTTTTCCATTAATAAGAAGCATGGCATTAGGAGGACCCAATACAAATTTGTGTGTTAATCTGTTCTACCTACTGAGCTGCTCCCTCAGTGTTGCCACATTTAAGAAGTGATTTTTTTTCTTTTATTTATTCATATCATAAAAATGCAAAAACACATTTCCTTTCACTCAAAGTAAGGTAAAAAAGTAGAAACAAAAGACCTCATGTTTGGGAAGACTAATCTTCTTATCACTTATATTTCACCAATTGTGTCTGAAAAATAGAAAAAATAGCTTAAAGTAGAACACTTCTGACTACACAGAAATACTGAATGTCAGAAAAGTTAAACTCTTCAACAGTTTTTGCCTCCTTTGGTTTCCACAGATTTGCTAGTGTTTATTTAGTCTGTGAGAAGTCAGTCACAGTGTCAGTTTGGTAAAATACTCACATAACACAATGTCAGCAGACACACAAGATTAATATTTTTTTTTCCAGAGTAAACTAGAATCTAATTTCCCAAACAGAAGCACTTCGCTATAAAGACTCAGATTACAAAAACTCCTTGTCACCTTGGCAATTTCCAGGCTTTGAATCAGATCATGTGATGAGGAGTATCAACCAGTGAGATAAGAAAACCACAGATGCTGATACTGGTTAGTAGTAGAGGCAGCACACTCATCCAAGAAACTGCAGCAAGTTTTCTGGCATTATAATGACTTTTTCTTTTTCTGTCACTGTGATCATGTTGCACTGTTGTTAACAAAGACAGCAATAAGAAAAGGACAAGCTGTGGGATTGTAAGCAAGAGCTCATAAGTGGTAAGGATCTGTTGCTTAAGACCTGACAGGAGAGAAAAACATTTACTAGGAGATGTCCCTTCTGCCTGGCCAGATTCTGTCAAGGAAATCTAATACAACTAGGTTGGCCAAAGGCAGAACAATGACTGTTCAGAACAAGGAATGCTGACTTCACAGGGCACTCTCCAGAAGATGCTGGTACATGTATTAGGAAGAAATAATAAGTAGGATGGAAAATGGTTGGCTAGATGATTGATAGATGAACAGAGGCTGCTTTGGTAAGAGGACAGGATCTGCTGCCCTCTGCTTTATAATCGCTTCTATGGCTTTGCTGCCCAATAGTTTGTAACTCAGTCAAAAAACAGAGCGACAAACCAACTTCTTACATGAGATTGGTAAACAAGATACAGGCAAAACGTTTTTTACACTTGTCCTGTGCAAACACTCAAGCACGTTATTTCCCACACTAGTCATCACAAAGAACAAATCTGTGTCTAAAACGAATGTTCAGCATAATGCTTATTAACCATGGTGGTTTGTCAGACTATGTAGTGGCTCCCTTATTATTATGACACCAATGTTTGCCCTTCTACATCTCCTGCTACACCTGTCTTGAATCTCTGCCTCACTTGGTTATTCTGCTTTTTATTTGTATGAGGGAGAAGAAAATTGGCTTTTTGTTCACAATTACCAATTGATGTGGCCTTCTTTGAATAGTCCAGATCTTGTCACATTATTTTAACTTCTTAATTCTGATTATTATAAAGTCAATGAAAAGAAAGGAGTAAGGGTTATGTCAGAAAGGGTAAAAAAGGGGGAGGGGGCTTATTTGAAAGTTTATAAAATTTTGTAACAGGGAAGCATTTACCTCACAGAGTGATGAGTGCACAATCCCCCATAAAATAAGAACTGTTTTCCTTTTTGTACATGTTTCAGAGCTTTCACTTTCCCCAAAGCACACAACACTGCTACTGCTATTTTAGTCTCTTTACTATTGTCGTAAAGTGGAGGGCAAATAAATTATGAATTTCACAAATCTTCTACCCTCAAAGATTAATGACCTGAGGGAGAAAAGTAAAAACGTCCACAGGTGACCTCTGTTCTCTCTCAGTGCTAAGACTGCCCTGTTCTTCATGGTGATTCTGCCCCTGAATCCCTCTGCATCCCTCAGAGTACCATGAAGGTTTCTCTGCTCTGTGTCTGAGGCCAACTGCCCTGTGAAGACCAATTGAAAATACACAGTCCTCCAATGCTACAGTACAAGGATATCCTGATAGTGTTCCTACCCTCTTGGCTTGTCTTAAGCAACTGCAAAGGAGCCATAGACTAAGAAATGCTTCTTCTTGCTTGAAAATAATCGTGATACCATCAGTGGAGACTAATCCTGGTATCCTCAGTGGCAGTGACTTCATGTTCCAACATCAACACATCAGAAAATGAGCAACACAAACTTAGAAACACCATGTTAATTCTTTTTCAGAATTAACAATATTAATTTGTCCTTTTTCACTAATGTCTTTTTCATTTTAATTCTATTAATTGAGCCTGGCATAGAAAGGTGCTTTTAAAAAAGGAGGTCTTAAAAGAACATTTACTAGAGAGAAAATATGAGCCTGTTTTTAAATTACTTGGCTTTTTTTAAATTACTATTCATGTAAGATACACAACACATAGTGCTGCAGTACAGGCAAAACTAACAGAAGATACAGTAAATTCAAAAGTGAAAAATAAGTAAGCATAAAAAAAAGAAATTAAATAGCAATGTGTACTTTTATTCCTCATCTAAATTACTTCTAACTAAGTTGTTAAATAAGAGGCTTCTTGGGAAACCAAGGAATTGGAACATTACTTAACTTTAAAATCCACCGGTCTTACGCAAGACTAGGTAACTAGGTAATGTAAAGGAAAATAGTATTCAAAGCTGGGATTTAGTATAGAAATGCAAAGCTTTATGTTGTCTGGTTTTACAAATCACTATAAACATGTAGTTATAGTCTTATGTTATTAATCCCTCTTCTGGTGCCTTTTCTAATGGTGACAGTTTTTTTTGAATGTAGAAAGTTTCAGCCAGTTGCAAGAGGTATCTCCTGTGCTCATCTTAAGTGTGCATGCTTCTGAAAGATAGAGAAATTAATTCTAACTCAAGATTCTAATGTTTATGCCCGGATGGACATGAACATCCTAGACTTCTAGAGACCTCTTCAAATTTCTCTTTCCCATTTTCACTTTGGGGTGGGGGGAGGGTGGGGGGGAGAAGCAAAGCACCTAAGAACCTTGTTATATTTAGACAGTAATAAATAGGATCTGTAGAAACCGCAGTTGATGTCTAGAACTGAAAAAAAATCTACCAGAGCCATTTTCGGAATTAAATGACACTTGGATTTCACAACTGGAACAGAAAAGGAATAGATTAACAGCCTCAGAAGTGAGCTAAGTCCTAGAGCTAAGCTGAGGAACGTTTTATTTTTAAGAAGAGAAATTGCATCAGGTTTCATGAGTCTCAGTTGAAGAATGTTTTGATTTAAGATGAGGAATTGCATTATATTTCATGGGTCTCAGGTAAATGTCATTACCACAAACCAGAACAGACCCTCATACTCACGAACTCACACAACTGCAGGACTAAACTCCCATTTCTCTACCCATATGTGTAGCTGTAGTCACTTATCAGCCCCACTCACTCTCTCCATCAAAAAAAAATTTGCACAAGATGCACAGCATCAGTTGTTCTGGAAGTATTAAACACCCCCAGCAGGAACAATAAACAGTTCATGTTTTGAGAATGTTTAATAAATAGACTGAAAAGAAGTTAGGAAAGATTGGGATTTTGATTTGAATTGACACATATACAGATGGCAGACTTTTATTCTGCAAAATTATATGAATATAATTAATGAGCTATGTACACATAATTTCTGCATCTGTACTTATGCACATCAGAAAGCATATTGATGGTATGTACATTTGATATGACTCGCATAATTTCCAGTACCTTAAGACTAATACACCTGCTTTTATTCAGCGCATAGAAAACAGGACCTTGATCAAAAAAGTTGCGTCACTTAGTAGTGATCCCCACGTGATGATTTTCTAACACAGTTTTGTAGTAATAAGAAAAGGCAACCAAAAGTACAAACCATGCAATCACTTTTCTGAGACTTTTTCTCTTAAAAACAGTTCTGAAATCTTCTTTTCTTCAACATTATTTAATAATGCTTTCTTTCTCTTCACTCACTCTCAAATAAAAAGTAAAAATCAGATTTGTATGAAGACACAGATGTACATGACTGTACTTCACAATGCTTATAATATGGTACCAAAACCCCCATTTAATACTTAAAGACAATTTTCCTGGAAACCAAATAAAAGTACAAGTAATTACATTTCCACTACAAAACATAGAAACACCTGGAAAAAATATTTCATATATCCTCTTGCCTCAGTCAGTATCATTTTCTTCTCCAGAAATAGAACAAACAAAATGAACAAACATTTTCTTTAAAAAGTCTGGGCATCACTATATTGTAAATACAGAAAGGTTGAATTTTCACAGTGCATTTCCTTGTGCTACAAAAATACAAAACCATATTGCTAAATATTATACTTATGTTACAATTATGTGATGGCATACACAGGAAAGAAGATGGCAGCTTATTTGCTCTAAGTCCTCACCTCACTGCAAGACTGCAGGGTTCTACTTTTTGATAAAAAAAATCAGCACTAATGAATAGCTGAAAAACATAATTGTGTGTGGAATACTGGAGCTATTCACTGATGGAGAAATGAGAATGGACTTATTACTTCTACAGAGATCATTTTTAGACCAGCCTTTTTATTCTAAGGAATGAAGCAATCTATCTACATCTTGAATGATAAATTTTCTACTTGTAAAAGGCTTCATTTATCACAAACAATGAAAAAAATACAGAAAGAAAAATCAATACATGTAGCAGTTTAGTCCAGCAAAGGCCTTTCTTAAAGAGAAACCTCAGTCAAGGTTGAAAGAGCAATTAATGCAGTCTCAAAAATCTGGGCCACTCTGATAGAGTTCGGTTAACATGTGGCAGAAGTAATCATCCACTTGTGAAAATGATTTTCAGTTCATTCTCAAACACCTTTCAGACACTCATGATCCCATTTAACTGACAACAATACAGGCTATCCGTGGGCATCATTGCATTCGCTGAGAGAGCCAATGGAGACCAAATGCCCACAGGCACTTTCAGTCATCCCTGTGCCTTGCATAAAAGGAATCTTACTTGCACCGCATTCCTTTTTTATTTAACCCCACAAGATTAAGAATTTTTTTTGTCTTCAGTTGAGGATGAGAGAGAAAACTGATTCAAGACAACAATATGACCTGGGTCATAAGAAACCTAGCTGTAAACATTCTCAGATTCATTTTAGTACTTTCTGTGCTCTTCAGAAAGAGAACTAAATAAGCCTTCAACAGATGGAATGGAAAAAAAAATCAGACTAAACTACTGTAATTATGCCTTCTAAGGATAAAGAAATGTTGAAGAATGTCAAGTAAGACGAACATCACAGCCACAGAAAACAGTTCCATTTATTCCAATGAGCAAGATACTCATAATATGAACAGAAAAACATGTGGCGTTTTTTCCTGCTAAACAACTTTTCACTTACAGTATAAATGGTTATTGGTATGCTGGCAGATCAGATATCCCTAGATTCTTTAACAGTGATATCTTACTACACTCCAGAGTGCTTCAACATTTGTGAATATGCATGTCAGTACTTATGGAACCTGTGACTACAATGGCAACTTGAGAATTATTAATCCAATTTACGTTGTATCATGCAACCTATCTGGTATGTAAAGTGTGAGTGTTTATTAAGGCAGAAAAACATCCTTTAGCCTCTAGAGAATTTCAGGCAACAAAAGAATGAAATCCTTCAGATACAGCATAAATGTAAAAAGCACTCTGATTACAATGCAATCTAATTGCAATGTAAACAGGTAATGCAGTGCAACTGCAAAACAGCTGGTGCTGAGGAGCAGACATCCACCCTCTGCTCTTTGATGCAGCTTACTTTGGACTAACTCTAGTCTGAACCCATGGACAAAATAGCTACCAGTGGTTTGCAGCATAGAGGGTACGCTCCTGGAGCTCATCTCTTGGTTTAATTTCATCTAAAAAAATTATAATCTGTGAACACAAAAGCACAGTAAGTAGGGGCAAACAAGAGATTGGTTTTCAAAGTTAAAATCTAAATTTAAATACTGATGTTCATTTAGTATGCAAGTTTCAATTGCACTGCTCTCCCTCGACCATCCACTTTGGGTGTGGACACAGTTCTTTACATCAACAGACCCTAAATAACTCAAAAGCATCTGAGAACCCAGAATCCAGCCTAGATGGACAGTGACAATGTCACTGGAAGCACATAACACTGTAATTAGATGGACAAACTGATTACTCTTTTTCCAGCCAGGGAGTGATGCTAATTGTGATCTAGAAAGCCTAAATGGCTGAGAGTCTTTTGTTTCTAGGTCATACAGATCCACTGACGGAAACAGTCAAAAGATGTTGAAAACTTTGGTGGTGATGGTCAGTAAGAGCAGTGAACTTTTTTAGGAAGGATATTTGGTTTTGGTTATCTCTGTCAGGCTATGTATTTCATGTATTTCTTTTCACTGGTACTTTTGAATTGATATAATTTAATTTCATGAAGAATACAGACCTAAGCAGAGTTAATATTTTTTTTTTTGTAAGAAGAGATATAAGAAGAAAAAGACTGTAAAAATTGTAAATTCTAAGTACTCTAGTATTTTTATAACATTTGTTGTCATAATCATGAAAAGGTATTTTAAAGTACTTAGAATTAGTATAAAGTGGTATGTCTGATCCAGCAGAGTCACGAGGAGGTATGTTACACCTAGTATCCCTTTTTGTGATTTGAAATGAAGCACAAAAATTACGATAATGAATCACTCTAGCACTTTAATTTGTGCACACAGAAGGTGTTTATTCAGAATTATATAATGTTTCAAAACTAATTTTTTAAATCCTTGGCAGCTGGATTTTTTTTAAAATTCCTAAAAGAATTCAATTAAAACCACCATTTAAAAATATCACCAAAGATTTGAAACAAATCAGTTTAACAAGTGCTCACTTACATAGCATTTTTCTCTTAATGGGAACACTGCTTGACACTTGAGTAGTGCTCTATAAATCAAGCAATTACTCCTCACAACATGTCCAGTGCAGAAGGTTAGCATTACCACTTTAACTTCTGTGGGAGAGAAACCAAAGTGAAGAAGAGCAAGACTGTTCAGAACCTGAGGTCCTAGTGCACCAGAAAAAACACACAAAAAAGCCCCATAACTTATCTGCTCTTATCTTCCTGACATTGGAAAATGCATGTCAGAAGCCTGTAAAGTTGATCAGCCTTTTAACTGTGTGTGTCAAAACATGCAACTCATTCATGATTTAAAAAAAAAAAAGTGAAAAGAAAATGTTCCAAAGGGAAACAGCAAATTAAAAGTTTGTCTTTGCAATCCATTATGCCACTTTCAGTGAACATGTTTCCCTTGCACTTTGTATAGATCCAGTGCAAAGTGCTTGGGGTATATTTCATTTTCAGAACTTTGCAGATTACACTTTGGAAGCACTCTTCTGTTTCCGTGGGCTCTACCAGATCCCTGCAGGGCAAAGACTCTAAACTTAGTCATTGTAATGAGTTACTTGAAAAGAGATTATATGAAGGAGGCTCTCCATACCTAGGCATCATGAAAAGTTGATAATATGACACTCATGGAAAATGTTTGCTGTCTGACAAAAGTATTCATTGTAAAGCACAACTCAGAATAATAAATCTTAGTTTGCTCTTTTCAGCTAATGCTGAAGTAAAACTTCCGTGGACGCAATGACTGAATTTAGTTGATAACAAACAGAGACTACACTGACTGTAAAGATTTCAAAATGTTTGGCACATTTGGCAGAAGACAATTCTTTTTAGTTATGCTACTACAGAGCCATCCAGAATGAAAAGTGCTGGAGTACAATTTAAACAACAGTGGGGAAAATGCAGTTACCTTCTTAGAATTAATATAGAATCTTTGAAATAGCAGTCTTTCCCCACACTGCAGAAATAAAAAGGTTGTTATTGGGAACTATGTTATTTTCTTCTGGATTAAAATTTTGACCCTTCATACTTTCATACATTGGAAAACTCCCTTTTAAGCCAGCAGACTTCACCACAAACATTGGAACCAATGAATACCACTTCTCTTTCCATCCAACATACAGCAGCAGAAACACAATGCTGCCTGCGTATCAGTGCTGTGAGCTGTCTCCATTACATCTCTAGCACCTCTAAAAAATGTAGGAACAGTGCTAGACATTAATTTCCGCTATCACATAGCAATGCAACTGTTTTTGCTTGTTGAACTCAAATTAATTACACTTCATTGTGCATTTTAGACATTCCTGGACAGGTTGCAAAAAAAAAAAAGTAAATTAATTGTATTGAACATTTGTATATGCAGAGTCATAATCTGGATCAGAAAGTCCTTGGTCTGCAGATGGGTGGAGTCTGAAAGAGTACTGAGATTACTTTTATAAACTTCCCCAGTCATCTGCTGCTGTGGGAGACATGATACCAGGAGAGATGAACACCTGGTCCAAAATGGCAAGGCTAATCTAACATTCCGATAGAGTCATTCTGCCTCAGGAAACCTACTTGTGGAGAACGACAACTGTAGGTGATCCTTTCATCAAAAGTTGAGTCAAAAAAGTACTTTTATACTCCTGGCCATCTTTTGATGGTAAAAACAAGGAAGAAAGCCTTCATAGTATGACCCAGTCAATCAGTTATTTGAAAATACTCAATTTAAAAAGCTTTTTTTATACAGAACACATGTAGAATTTTGAGATCCCAAAGAAACAAAAAGACTTCTGACTCCATGTCACTTTTTTCTTTTTTGAAGAAACTTCTCTCCAAAAGAACATATCAGCTGCCACCCAAAACTTCATTCAGGTCGGAAACTGTTTTCTCAACAGCGTGTGGAAGGAGGTATGTAGTTATACATCCCCAGAAATTTCTCATATATTCATGCTATTACTTTTTTCTGGGAGTTTCTTTATCTAGAAATGGTATCTCCGTGCTTATTACTTTTTAATGGATTTTTGTTTCAATTCATTTCCATAATAGTTATCTCAATTATTTTAAACTTTTAAAATCTACATCTAGTAGCACAGTTCCACATCTCAACTACCTGTGCCTGGAAGCAAAACTTTTGGTTCACTCTGAAACTGTCACCCACTGGTATTATTATTCTTGTGGCACTGGAAGAGACAGCTTCCAGAGTACAGTAATTTGAATTGGAACCATTAATGTGATTGGATGCTTATCCTTGGAAATGCCACACAAAAGCAAACATTCTAACACTGAATTCTGCAAAATTTCCTCTAGAAAACAACAGAAATGCAACACTCAAAAATATATCCCCTTTGAGAAAGTTACTTAAGTATTCCTTCATGGAATTCAGGATTTTTAAAAAGGATTAACATAATTACGAAAAAAAATCCTAACGTAGTTTTGTTTTGGGTGCTGGTTAGGAAAAGAAGTGCTATGCAAGAAAGATATATGCTTATAACAACTGCACAGATTTGTGAAAAGGTCCTTATTGTAACAAATACACAGAAAATAAAACATTCAAATGTCTTTTCCTCAGGAATACAGAATTTCCTACCTGTGAGGGAGCATCAGAGCCATCTACTGGGATCACTTAATTCCTGCTGCAAAGAATTACTCAGACAAGTAACTGTATCCCCAAATTTGCAATACTACAGTGATACTCAAAGTCCTGTTACATAAAATTAAAAAAAAAAAAATCCATAAAATCTAAGAGAAAATAGAGGCTGTTGCACTGATGAATTGGATGTGAGGAGAGGTTTGAGTAGTTTCTCCCTACTTAAAGTTTTAGAAATTCTTTCTTAAAAATAGCATTTATTTGTAAATAACACAAAGGATAATGTCTTCTGTGGGTGTTTAGATGATCAATTTAAATACAACAAAAATTATAATTTATCAGTTTAGTATCACTCACTGATTATTGTTCAAATCTGAGACTGAGATTTTTCAATCTCTTTCCCCAAACAGAACAGTATGTGTGTGTGTGTATATTCATATATATATTTAGACACACATATATAAAATTTCCTGCTACATCTCAGTCAAAAATTTCCTGTCATAACTCAGTCAAGAGTAAAGAAGTTCCTATGTCCTGTAAACATATCGGAATAGTCAACTCCACTCTTCAAATATTTGGAATTTGTATAGCTAAATTTTCAACTGGGCTTTAATAACTCCCACAGTAAATATTCTAAAACCTTCTTCTGAAATAGATTGTGTATATACAGAGAAAAACTTCATGTTTATAGTTAGTAGGAAGCCACACTTGGAAACTTCTAAAATAAACAGTTGTTTTATCCATATTGGCAAGGAAAACACACATTTTCTTAGTTATAACTGCTTTCCCAAAGCAAGATAAACAATAAAAAGTGAGATTAATTTAGCTGCTGGAATATAATCGTGTTCCCATCTTCTCCCTTAATTTAACCATGCTGCCCTCCTGTGGATGTCAGGATATGCATAACGCTATGGCCCAGATTAAGAAAATCTATCTCAAATTGATCCCTGCTACCTCTTTGTGACAGACTTGAAGAGGACAGAAAATCCCACTGCGTAATCACAAAAAGTGGTTAAATTTGACATCAGGGCAATGAAACTTATATTTCAAATAGTTTTAAAGTGGGTATTTTGAATAAGTAGAATGTCATATTATTCCACAAATCATGTATCTGTGGAAGTACAGAGTCATACATACTAATAATACATTTATTCTCAAATTAGGGGGAGAACATTCATTGCATAATGACGAGTTACTTTACCTATTGAAGTGCCAACACAGTTGAACACATATATTATAAAGATTATCCAACAACTCAAAAAGCCTAGAAATTATTTGCAAAAGTATCAGTATTTGGTAAACCGAAAAAGTGCCAATTAGTTAAATTGTAATCTTTTTTGCCTGGCACAGAGATACCAAACACATCTTGAGAAATTAGTGAGTCAAAAATATGTTACATCTTTAAAGAAAAAGATAAAAAAAAAATATGTGGAATAGAAGAATCTAAAATTAAGGAGATATCTGTAATCCATTGTTCAAAGAAATTATCTCATGTGGGAAAAAAATATTTTTTGATAATTACAGTTCCATAAAATCATAACCTCTCATAACCTCTGCCACTAATCAACTGGAAACTACTATTATGTACTATAATGTTCATATAACTTGAGCTTATCTATTCTCATATACACTTGAATTGTCAGATTTGTTAAATCATTGGTTTAAAACAGATCAGTACAGAACAGATCCCAAAACCACTAGTGTACAACAGCTGGAGTGACACAGCACTGCTGGTTTTCGTCAAGACTTAATTTGCAAATGCTGACAAATTATGCTTAAAAATCTTAATGTTAAGGAATGTTTTAAAATACACTTTGTGAAGAAAGACTGAAATTTTTAAAAGCTACAAAAGGTAGTTTACATTCTGATGCTGAAATATAAGATAAGGAAGTAAACACTTTTCTTTAGAATCTTTTTTGTCTTTAACTCAGAAACAAAAATTAACAGTACAATGCTAAATTTTAAATCAAGCCACTGTCAAAATATTTTACACATTGTTGAAAAGACTGTGAAATAAATAAAAAGTCTCAGAAATGCAAAAAAACCTTAAGAAATTCTTTTGGACAAGAAAGACAAGATATTTAGTATAGTTACATACCACTTTGCACCAATTAGCAAAGTTGCTAACATGGCATATCAATAAAAAAATAATTGACCAAAGTAGTAGGACTAATTAAATGAAGTAAGGTAATTAAAAGCTTCTCAGTATATAATAAAAAATTATGGCTGAAAGTGTTCCATAATGTTGTCTTTTTGTTTTCCTATTATCTGCTTTTCTGCTGAGTTTTAATCAGTGTATCTATATGCATAAAAGATAGTGTCCAGATGTTAATGTGCCGGTGGCAGGAATCAGGTGTTCAATTAAAATATATTGTATGTGCAAGAAAAAAAACCCAAGCCTTCCATTAAGGAGAATACATACAGCTCAATTAAAAATGAATGTAGCATTTGTAATTAAGTTGAACACTCACATTCCATAATGGCAATAAAATTTCACATTATATGATTATTTTATTAACTTAACCATGCAATTCTAATCTAAGGATCAGTTTACTTTCTGGTTGAAAAGGAATCCATTGCTTCTCAATATATAAAATAATAGTAAAGCAGCATTTACACAAATTGTTGGTTCCTATCCTCTGAAGTGTTTCTGTTTTCATAAATAGTGAATGAAAAAAAGCAACCATAATATCTGTAACATTTTTAGAGATCTTAGCCTAGCACGTGTTCTCAGCTACTAGCAACATTTTTAATATTTAATACCAGTCCCAGTTGTGCTTCTTGCATAATACCTCCAATTTCATTTGGATGCATTCATTACTCAGAGTGTGTTTCTAAATGGCTTGACTGAAAGATCTGTAAAATGACATCCCATGTCCATGTCATGTGGTATTGGTTCCTGGCTTATTGGCCTTAATCTAAAAGAAATCATTCCATAGTCTAAGTCTTCAGACCCTTGCTTCAGATCTTAGTTTGCCCTTCAAAGCTAGGACTTACAACCAGATGAAAAAGGCCAGAGATCTGCAAACACTCAGTTTTAGGAAAGAGACTGATCATCAGCTGTCCAGCTGTGAGGGGAGCACATCCCTAGGCAGACGTCTGCACACCAGCACTATTAGAAACTGAGCCAAGTTTCTTAGTCTCTCTCCTTGGTCTATGACATGGTGCATTCCACCTAAGACTTTAATGATCACAAAATTTAAATCAGTGGTTAAAACCACAAATGCAGGAACACATAATAAAAATAGTAATTTCCAAGGCACTGATTTACTGAGCAAGAGTAACTAGTTGTGTCTTTAGGATTATGCACACTCCTCTCATCAGAACTATACCACTTCCCATCTTTGGAGCAAACTGAAGAAAAGCAGATGGCAATTTTGGGTTGGGAATCTTCTAACATTACCAGGGGAGCTCTCTGTGTGGTAAGAAAAGGGAAGCTGGAGACTTAGCAGTGGAACTCAAACTTTCACCTACCAGAACACTTTCCCTGCCAATTTGTCCACAGTTTACACCACACAGGAAGCAGCATGAAAGATAATCTTAGAGGTCTTTTCTGTCTGTTGCTCCAAAGATGAACCATGCGCAGCATTTAAAACTCATGCATTTTTCATGAGACCTGGAGTACTGTGTCCAGCTCTGAGGCTGCCGACATAAAAACATGGACTTGCTGGAGCGAGTCCAGAGAAGGCCACGAAGATGCTCAGAGGTCTGGAGCACCTCGCCTATGAAGACAGGCTGAGAGAGTTGGGGTCATTCAGCCTGAAGAACAGAAGGCTCTGAGGAGACCTTAGAGCAGCCTTCCAGAACATATAGAGAACCTATAAGAGAGCTAGAGAGAGACTTTTTACTTTTATAGTGATAGGACAAAGGGTAAAGGCTTTAAGCTAGAGAAGGGTAGGTTTAGATTAGATATTAGGAAGAAATTCTTCACCATGAGGGTGATGAGACACTGGAACAGGTTGCCCAGACAAGCTGTGGATGCCCCTCATTCCTCGCAGTATACAAGGATGGGGCTTTGAGCAACCTGGCCTAGTGGAGGGTGTCCGACAGGATCCATTCCAACTCAAACCATTCTATATTTCTATTATTCACTTACTTGCTCTCTTTTATACATAAAGTGAAAAAAACCCAAAACTCACACACTTTGAAAAGACAAAGCAATACTACATTGCTGAACAGATATAAAGTTAATTTAGGATGGGATTAAATTAAAACAGATTTGTGACAGTAAACATGCAAAAAAAGACTATTTGTAGTGCAGGGTGAACTCTTCTTTACAGTTTTTATTTAAAGACAGAGTGAGCTAATCATGCAGAACTCTGTATAAAAGCATCGCTACACTGATGACATTGCAGGAACTGCCAGCCTACCAAGGTGATGCCTATTCCAGAGTGTGAGATGTACTCAAGGAGCCTAACAAAACAGTACAGTATTGAACTGTTAACACAACTGTGTTGATGTTTAACAGGACTTGGACTAATCAAAGGGAGTTGGTTGTGAAAAACATCTTATTTAAGCAAAACAAGAGTAGTGCAGAGCCATGAGGACTCTGCTATTATGTCAAAATTAAATGCAATGCTGTAATAATTGAAATCATACTACTTTGGAGAAAAAAAACCAAACCACTTAACTGAATTTATAAAAAGTTACTTCCACTTTTACATCTAGTGTTGTGCTAGAATTATTTTTGCCCAGACAAAAAGTGTATTATGATTTAATATCCACCTTCAAACCCAGCTTAACACAACTGACCCTACAGTATCTAAATGAGGCAGCATTCTGACACAAAGGGAGAATTAGACTGGTTACATACCGTTAATATTAAAAATTAATTTTGATGTCATAACTACCTTTGATTTTGCAAGTGCTTATATTCCAAAAGACAAAGATTAGGTGAATTTTACCTTCCTACAAGTAACAGATGGACAGCATAAGAGACAGAAGGGCATAAGAGGTAGGTGGCATGCCCCCATCCTTGCAGCTAATAGTACTGGCACTCTCTGTATAGAAATAATGCCAGGCCATGCCAGTCCATATGCAGTGTCAATGTACATCAGGTGAAAATAACTCTCTCTTAAATTTGATGTCATGGATTAGTGTTTAGTATCAAAAAACAACTCAGAACACCTGACAAGAAAGGCTACTAAACAAACTTCATTTTTCACCCATGTGATATGTGTGCTACACTCATTTGTAGTAGAATTAAGCAAAACAAAAAACATCTAAACCAATTATTTCAATAATGTTTGGTCCTGCAGACTGGGAAAATAAAAATATTGCTTAGGTGACTATGTACAATAATGTTATTATGAATATCTCAATCAGTTACATCTTCATTACTGCAGACTCATGCCTGTAAGGGAAGTTTCTAGAGAACTCTCAAAAGATCTTAGAAGGCAAAAAAGTTAAAAATTTTAGTATGAAATAAATAAAAATATCCTGCAAAATAAACACATAGTCTACTATATATAATTCGTGAATACACTATGAAGCAGGGATACTGCGGGTGATTTCATCCTAATGATATTGTCAGCATAATTTGGGTGCATTTACAGAGTAGCAAATTTAAGCAAAATTAAAAGTCAGATTTTGTTATGAATCTTTTAGCTTTTCCAAAGCTATGGGAATTGTGAAACAGTAATGTAAAGAAATTTAAGCAGAAGAAGCCAACCCAAACTTTCCAGTGACCAGAGTCTCCTCAATTATGCTGTATAGTTACTGGGAAGTTCCCAAAACTTTGAACTTATTATTCCAAATTTTAGAACACTTCTGATGCGATAAATTTATTCAAAATTTATTGTATTAAAAATAAGCAGCCTAGTCTATACTTTCATTTTAGCAAGAGAAATGGTGCATAGGGAAAAAAAAATTACCTGCCTATATTTCACTTCGTGTACGTGAAACTGCTCTGATGATCTTCCCTGGGAGGACCTAATAAGGTATGCATTTTGCTGCAGCATGACAACATTTATTTTTTTAATACTACCTTCAATCCACATAGCACTGACTGATCAGCCCATCTATTCTTCCTATTTGACAGGAAAAACACTTACATTCAAATGAAACTTCAATCAAAAATATTAGTTAGTGTTTTAGGAAAAATAACCAGTTACAAATCACAGTATTTTCTCAATTCCTCCCCTACAATTTCATTAATTCAAAGCCTAGTTTCAGTAAAATATTACTGGATCATTTCACCTTCTAAGTTCCCACCAGCTTTCTTATTTTAATGAAAATATAGAAAAAAATCTTTTTTTGCACATTAATAGCTTTCTGAAGGTCTGATTTGAACATTTCCAATAACAGGCAAGACTCTGCTTAGGTTGTATTCTTTATATTTTTTAAAAATCTAATAAAGCAAATATTTACAAGCACAAATGTAAGATTTCACAGAACATGTATTTCATGCATTTTCAGGACTGAACCTTTGACATGGGCATCAAAGGAAGCTGTCACCCAGTTTTGTCCAACTGCTTTCAGGTACTTTTATCCACATTGGTAACTTAGTCTGAGTAAGGAGTGTGCTCTTGAAGAAAATCCCTTCATTGCCCCCCAGTTGCAGCACTTGATTCACAATGCAGAATTGATTCAGAGCATGAGAACCAGACTTCTCTTCCTTTAAATGAAATTAGGTACTGTGGTCAGCTCCACATATTCCAAGCACTAAAGAGCTGGAAGTCTAGGACAAGACCAGACAGAGACTGAACTAAATTCCCAGAAATGCATATAAAGTGATGATTAGGTTCTCAGCAATCACTGAGCCACTTTACAGATCTGTTTGGGCACACTTCACACTTTTTTCCCTTTATAGTCAAGGAGACACATGCCAAACACAATTCAGGTCTTCCAGACTGCCAGCTCTTTTTACCGGGTAGCATAATTTTGGTAGCCATCAGTGGCTAAAAATCCTTTATAGGTACCTCAGACAAGTCTAAGTTACTGCTCTTTGAACCAATTTGAACTTCAATTCTTCTCTCTCCATAGCAGGGTTATCACATGCAATCTATCATCTTGGCATAGGGATTAATCTCATCCTACTGCTGCAACAAGTGGCTACTGCTAAAAGGTACTCAGGTGACCAGCACCTGAATGCAGTGATGCTGCATTCAAATTTACTTAAGTGGTGTACCCACGAATTGAGTCAGCCACATAAACAATGCTGACAAGTCCTCAGGGATGCTGCAGCACAGCTCATCACCATCTTTATGACCTGGAAGTGATCTGTTCTCTAACACGAGGAATAGAGAATTGCTGCCAAGGGTTTTTTCCATTCTTTTTTATCTCACACAAGCATACGAAGACCAGGAAGTTGAGATGAAGAGAGTTTTAAAGGTGAGAGTTGCAGACAAAAATTTGGTAGTATAGACAAGAAAAGTCTTCCTAGCTGTACTGTAGTCACTGAGATGCTTGGTCATAGGTTCTGACACATTACATTTACATATGAATGCAAGGCACCTTTAAGGTAAACCATACAAGTTAATCAATGCAGAAAGAATAAGAGTTTAGGACACAGTGAGACTGTGAAATAACTGCATTAAAGAAGGCTGAGAAGAGAACAAGGTACAAATCACAGTACAGAGGAAACAGACAGGTACTAACATGAGCAGCTCACTCCAACTGATTACTTTGTGAGGCTGAATAAGGATTTTAGCAAAGAGGAACTGAAGAAGGATTTGACACACATGCAGTACTGATCATGGGAATTCTCTATATTTAATAAATTATACATACTCCTAGTAAAGGCAAGAAGATATTGAACAAATGTTGTTAAAGTTATGATCTAAAGACAATACATGTACAACTGAACCTGCATCATTTTGCTCACCACAGAGCTGAAGAAAACTCGTCTTAACATTTCAGAAGCATGCAGCTTTAAAGTGAAATACAAGAAAAAAGAACACTCTCTATAAACTGTTTCAATGATTTTTTTAACGTGAGAGTAGAACCACAATTTAAATAAAACATACATATTAATGAGAACAGATTCTTAAATTTATTCTTAATTCTTTTACCTTATGTTTCAAAAAGATATGAGCAAAACCAAAGCAAAATATTTTGTAAAAAAGAAATATATTAAGTTTGACTATCAACCCTGACTAAGCCATAGATATTTTTCACATGAAGTCTGTCATCATTAAGATAAGTGACTTTGGATCTAAATTTATATCTCAGCTTTTACAAATATTTCAGATTAATTACTATGGAATGAATGAAGAATGACACCTTAATTAGTAATGCTTCTCTAGGCAATTAGGATTCTCTTGGCTTCTCCTAGCAATTAAAGTGGCAGTGGCATATCATTAAAGTCTTCAAAGATTCCCTGTGCCTCCTCAGAAGCAATTACTGTG
This sequence comes from Xenops minutus, assembly GCA_035221455.1. Taxonomy (NCBI): domain Eukaryota; kingdom Metazoa; phylum Chordata; class Aves; order Passeriformes; family Furnariidae; genus Xenops; species Xenops minutus. Next base: position 21,504,208 of record JAWWEE010000040.1, on the reverse strand, counting down.
GGAAGCATTGAAAATCAGGCTCATAGCTATAATCTGTTCTCTAAGGATCTAGCAGCAGGATAAACACTTCTGCTTCTTCTTTCCATAGCAATTTTGCATTAACCCATTATCATTATCCAATCAATCATTAATGTAATTTTAATGTGTCATTTTTCATGAAGTTCAATTTAATTTTTAAAAAGTAACTGATTACAGTCAATTGATTTTGCAAAAGCATATAACAGTAATATCATTTAAATGAAGACAGTTAACACATCAGCACTTGTTTCCACGGCAAAATGCTAGCATTCTTTTAGCACAATGGAATATTAGCATTTAGCACAAATTAAACTAGCATAACAGAAAATACTCATATGAGACACCTTGTAATAATAACAGCAAGGCATCCACACATCACCAGAAGTGCTGCTTATAACACACATGGGAAACTTTGACCTTACTACATTCAAGTGTATATTCCCTTATGAATGTAAAAATGAGGACAGGTTTGTCTGAAGTTATCAAGATATCATAATTATAGCTATGTGAATGACACTTTTAATCCCTCAATAAATAAATAAATAAATTTGCTATTGGACCCAAATTTAAAATTGTTTATTAATTATAGGCAAAATTTTCACCAATATTTCTGCTGAAATGTAAATCCACTGTTTTAGTTTTCAAATTTTCTGAGTTCAACGTTTCTCATTAGTCTCATTCCACATGTCAGAAGTTCTTGAAATGCTTGGGTTTACTCTGTGCTGGGATTCATGAGTCTTGTCTTGCAGGAAGGCATACTCACATGCTTGTCTTCAGGGTCTTGGATCTTCAGAGTCAGCAACTGTCTGACATTTATTGTTGAAAAGAAATATATTCTCCTCTTCCTAAGTTTTCTTAGAAAGCTCTCATGGTTTCAAAGGATTCATGTTAACTTCATGCAGTAGTTAAGTTACAGATCAATGCCAGTCCTTTTCAGTTCAAGATATTCAGCAATGACAACATTTCACGAAGTATTCTGAAGTTTTCATAGCAGTTTGTGACATAACCTTCTTCGGGATTGTTCACTGAGTACAGAAATATGCTCTACACATACAGATTTGTGGTGCTGCATGCCAGATGACATTTTGGCACACCTTGATGTGAAGTAAGGAGCAGATATTCCTGAATATGCAGTGGTATTTGCTGTGCTGTATAGACCTGGTGCTGCTCACATTTTTTTTACCAACTCTCCTTTTTTCTTCAACAGTCCGCTGTATTTGAAATTGAACCAAAGCCTATTTCATCAGCCATACAACGTATCTTCCACGAGTGGTAAAGCACTAGCATTCATAAGTTTGCTTCAGCACTGCAGAACTACCTACAGCTACCGTGCTTGTCTTGATCAAACATTAGACTGTCATGCTAGGTCAAGGTTGAATATGGACTGGGAAATGAGGCTTTGTAGTTCACACCTCTTTGTCTTTGAAGTCAAATAAGCTCAGCTGAAATTCTGGTACTTCTTTATGACTTGCTGTCAGAAATTACAATGAAATCTTTTGCGCAGTGTCTCAAAAGTATATGGCAAGCAAATACGAGGTCACATTGTCCATGCATTGTTCTCTCTTTATATGGGAATTCCCCTTATGTATGTCTGCTTTTGTTCATCTTCCATATTACAGACATCTCCACTAGCTTATAAGAAACTCTTTGGAAAAGAGTTCATCTACGTGGGTAGATGAGAATGAGGTTCTCAGGACAACTTGGGCACTACACAAAGGCCAGCTACAACAAGCAGACATTGTTGCATTTGCCAGTAACAGGAGAGATGAGAAAAACTGTGCACACTATAAAATCCTAGTGAGACGGAAAGACTAAGTTTTACTTAGACCCAGCTGAGATGAATACACACAGCTCCTATGACAGGATCATGTTGAAGTAGACTGCTGCATCCCACAGTATTTCAACATGCTCTAACAAGACTTCATAAGGCAATAACAGAGACAGATTTGGGAACCAGGAGTATTTTTGTTATACTGCTAGTGAATCAAGAACAAATCTTTCCTTTGTGGTAAGCATCCCTTTCCCACACATAAGGGAGAGTGGTGGATGATTATCTTTTCACAGAGTTAGTTTGAAATGGCACAAAGGTAGTCAAATAACCTCCCATTTGTATATGGATTCCAGGTCATCTCAAAACACTGAAAGGCCTGATGTTGGCACTGGGAACCTCTGTCAGGTATTTGCAGAAAGAGTTGCCTTCTAAATGTGTTTGAGACTAATTAGGAGTAATTTTAATAGAAATTATAAAGAATACTGAAATATAACTCCACTGATAAACAAACCTGTCAAACTCAGAGAACTCTAAGATAGCCTAAACACATAAATTTTTAGGCTGCCATAGTGAGGTCATATGGCTAAACAATCAGAAATGGATTCAAAACTATCCTGTAGAGAAAGTTTGTAAAATTAAGACGAACTCAACAGTTTTTTCCATCTGACTTTCCTTATGCTTCCTGGTCTTTACATTCACAAACTAAAAAATAAATATTCTACTCAAGGACAGGAAGAACTTTGCTCTTTGAGGTGATAGCTGAAGCCAGTGCTTTGCTGCCCTTTTCTAAACTGGCAGAAATGTAATAGCAGCAAACAGAAAGCTAGATGGTGCTACTACGCTGACTTTGTGTTTCCAAGCAGCTCGGCTGCACACAAACTTGGAAACCATATAAAATATTACAGAGATATAGAAGAGTTTACATATGTAAAAGCAATGCTGTAGTTAGATAAATATTTGTGTATCTTAACATTTGGTTGAGTAAATTATGATGTGTTGATAAGAGATGAAAAAGAGCAACAAGAATCTCTCAGATGGCCCCCTCTCCCTTCCAGAAGAGAAAAACATTAAGGAGAAATGCATTTTCTGTAACTGTTGAAAAGTAATATTCAAAGTTATTTTTTTTAATCTCATGGAAAATAGTATTAATTGAAGAAGCCTATGCTACATATTACTATACAATAGGAAGGATTAGTAAGGATGTTCTAAGATGCTGGATAAATCTTAGGTATCATTGTAGGTTTCTAACACTTTTCTTCACTTTGAAACAACTCTATACCTACCTAAGAAAAATTAAACTAGATGTTTTAGCTTAGCCAAAAGTTTGTTTCTATTTCATCTTTTTTCCTGTTGGTAAAACAAATTATTTAGAATTATTATTACATATTTGTGTGTTTTGGCTCAGAGGAAGGACTAGCACGTTTAAATTACAAAGGCCTATCTGTGACAGGGAGGATGCAGCACTTGCTAAGAGAAGTGTGACTGCATTCCTGACATCTTTATCTGTAGAAGTAACCAGAACTAAAATAAAGTCATTCCAATGTAGTCACTTTGCATATTTTTCTGAAATAATGATACTGGGAGCAGATCTTATCTTCAGAGCAGCCACCAGATTGCACATCTTGAAATTATAAAGCTACTACTCCTACTCTTCTTTGCCAGGTGACCATGGACAAACAGCACGTAAGAGCTGGTACCACCACAGTTCTGGCTAACTTCAGTGTCCCCATGGCTCTTCTTATCTGATTTATGAGCCCACTAGTAGCTATAACAATGGTTTATCCAGGTGACAGGTGTACAACAGCCCTACCACTGAGAAGCCAGCAGACACGAGCAGACACTATCCTCAGCTTGGCCACTGAATTGCCTGTGACTTTGGGTGATCTCTGTTCACTCCTGTGTTTTACTTCATTGAGCTGCAAACCAGACTACACTAACCTTCCTCTCTGAGGAATTATTCTATCAGTGGATTACAAGTGTCATAAAAATAAGAAGGGAATATTACTTATCTTCTAATTCTGCATCTTAGAAGATTGCTAACCAGGGCATTTGTCTCATAGATCTCCTTAAGCTCTGAAACTACAGCAGCATAAGGAGAAATGTGAGACTTCAGTCACATTCAGGAACCAGTAGCTATATGTATTGTTTACAAATGTTCTCCTAATAAAATTTCGGACATTTCAAGTGCAAAAGAGAAAAAAAAAATTAAAAGGTTAGCAAATTAATGGTAATCTTCATATTCTGTAAATACAACCATAACCCTCCCCCACAAAACAAAAATCAAAACATCAACAAGTTGTGAGAGAAAACTGATTTCACATAGATTCCTTAAAGTTTCAGGGACTATGAGTTTGAAAAAGACACGAAAATACTAGCTTTACAGATGAGAGACAGGGCAAAAATCCAAAGTGCTTGCAGCATCAATATTACAAACACAAAAGATTAAGAAATTAAAGGTATAACATTTCAATATGCAACATATAGCAGAAAACAGAACAGAACTTATAAGACAGAATTCTGCCCTTCAAATTTTTGAAAAAGTTCTAGTCAAGAGCTAGGCTAAAATAAATAGCCAAATAATACCATTTTGTAATATTGTCCTGTCCAAGCTGTTCAATTAGTCAGATTTTCATTTTCCTGTATTATTTATTTTCCTTTTATTTGGTATGACCATTGAACTAATTTTAATTACTAATCCTTTTAAAGCAAGCTTAAAAAAAAATAAATCTCACTATTCCTTTTTTATTTCTAGATTGGAAGTAATAGAATAATACCCTTTAGTAACCACTAGGCTATGCTAACAGTCAACTTAACAGGCACAAAATTTACTTTTAAAAACAACAAATGCTTTAAATGCACACAGATGTGCAAAGGCACATCAAAAAACCCCCATGCATTAGAGAAGGTATTTACAGTAACCCACGTATCTTGAGTCAATTAACCTGTCCTGCTTGGGTTTTCAACACTAATATAATCATGAGTTAAGGAGAGCCAAGTGAGCCTTCTTGAAGCAAACAGTAGTTCCCTAATGCTGCTATTCTAACTCAACAGAAAAAACAGGGTTTCAGTATTTTATAGCTCAAATTTTGCCCATTTCCTCTAATGATTTGCTTTAGATTCGAGATTGCAACAGAAAAAATAATAGAAATGTTAAGAACCCTCCTTTTGTATGAAAGTTTGCTTTACTACATAAAGAAGATTTAAAAAATATCTTGTCTGTGATCTGTGTTTTAGACAAGGGAAAGGTTATGACATTCTATGAGAAGACAAATACATTACAAATTAAAGAATGGAATCTGAAGTATCATGAGTTGTCAATAACTGGAACTGTTCTACAAATGCCCATTAATGAATGACATTTACCTTGCCATTACTTAGACTAGCTGCGTATGCGTCACCTTGTAATGTATTGACAGGACTGAAATAGAAAAGGATGGCTATATATATAATTTGGGTTAATTCCTAGTTTGAGAGCTTTCATGTAAGAATAAAAAAATAACTAAAATAAATAATAGAATTATGTTTACTGTAAAATGCATATGAGTATTCCTTTCTTTTTTTTCTTTAAGCTTGTAACAGAATGCATAGAAAAACCATGAATTGTTTCCTTGATCAAGTGATTTTTTAGAAATCAGATTAGTAGAGTAACACTAGATTAACTGTATGAATGTGTCAACATAAACACTAGAGTAAAAGTACGTGGTTAGCAAAGCTCCTTCTTTCTTGGAGAAGTACAAATGAACCGCAATTGAGATTCACGGTAATGTTGACTCATAAAGATTTTTATGTCTTGCTCCTAGGAAGGTTACAATTCATAATGAAAAATCCCTACTTTATAATTTCATTTTAAATAGAATTTTTGATTATGACTGTGGAAATCAGAGAGAACATGATTTGAATGTGCTGCAGTCCAGAATACTATTTGTGAATTAAGTACAAGACAGCACTTAATATTGTAAAATTGAATATTCTTGAAGCATAAATGCAAGATAAATTTTGAAGTCTTCCAGCATATCCCCTGAGTCAGTAAGTTAAGTCAGTCTTAAACAGGAGAAACTTTTCTGAAGAAATAAAATTGTAAACCCACTATTAGCTTGGACCTGTGGGTTTTGCCAACCCCACAGAACTTGAAATATTTGAGCATAGCTGTCATGTCTAAAAACTGTCTCTTATTATAATTAGATACAGCATTAATCTAATAAAGCCCATCTTTCTGCAATTGGCTGTGGGATAGAATTTTAATTCAACTTTGAATAAATATTAAGATTCTCATCTGAAAGACATTATGTAATGCCAACAGATTGTCCGCTTTTCCTATGAGACAAATAAGAATCTTATATGTTAGTTTAACTCAGACTGACACAAAATATATGAGTTGTCTAGTTCAAAGATTGGGCCAAGACAAAGCATGAAGTGCTTCTGAAAAATAAACTGAAGAATTAGAACTTAGCTACATTAGAAGTCTGTCATTAAGGCATTAAGGTTGTAAAATTCAACTTACTAATGTGATGAAATTTCAGCAGAAAAGATGACTATTTCTCTCCCTTTTGTGTACTCCATGACACTGTACTTAAATATCTGACCACATATTAAAAATAAAATAAAATAAAGACAAAAATCTCCCAGTAATTTTCAGTCTTCGGGACTACAGCAGCTGCCTTCGAGCTCTTCAGCATTTTATTTTGTCCTATGGCCTGCTTCATTATGTGTTATGCAAACACTGCTTTATAGAGAGAATTGAGTTATTTGCATTTTCACATTGTGCAGGTTTACAAGGGAACTGTAATAACACTGCCTGGCAGAGCATAAGCCTTTGGCTGAATGAAGTGACAATACCTCAACTCCCCCACCTCCTCCAGCACGTGGGAACCTTTCCTACCAGGTGCTACCCAAGATTTACCTTCAAATGTGTATGATCTTGGGAGGTAGTACTATTCTCCCTTGCTATTAGGACAACTGAAGTACTGAAAATTTTAGGCTTCAGATATTAAGATAAAGATTTAATTCTTGTGATATTTGGGCTCTAACAGAGCAATGTACATTTACAGCCCCATCTCCACTGATTTCAGCTAATAGCTGTGAGTGTTGAGTGCCCCTGTGAAATCAGATTCCAGTTTATCCAACTGAACATAGGAAAGAAATAACATCCCACCAGTTACTACAGGTGGAAACATTTCAGTCTCTTATAGGGAGATCCTTCTGTGCAGCACAAATGGGATAAAAGACAGTTTTTCCAGTTATCTCTCAACTACTTTAACTGCAAAATATTCCTTTGCTTCCTGTAATACTGTCCACCATCCATCACATGTTTCCAGCCTCTTCATAAATGCAGATTTCTCTGATAACACAGTATCAGTTCAGAACCAGAATAGCTTTAATATGTGTGTTGAAGCAGGTGTGAATCCCTTTTGAAAAAACAGCAAATGACCACTTAATACTTATACTCACTCAGGAAGTCAAGAGAAGGCTGCAGAGAGTACCTGGATGATGGATCTACATAACATTAATGGCTCCTGACTATATACATTAACAATTCTACTAACAGGCATTTGTTTCCCTCCTAACAAACACCTTCTTCCTCTCTTTGCAACTCCAGTGCCATCATACAGTATTTAATCTACCACTTCAATAGTTCTTGCGGAATTATTAAGCTTCTATTTCATTTCACATATATTTATGGTGAAGTCCATACAGTCCATACAGTTAATAGATATAAAGAAAGGGAAATGATGACCTTTAGAATTTTTGGTGGGAAGAAAAACAATATTTGTCTGGAGAATAATGACAGCAGTGACCCTGATGTAAAATGAAGTAAACAACTGTGCCAGGAGATCAGGATTCGAAATCAATGTGAGGAAGTAACCACCAGCAGCAGATTAAAGGGGTAATGATTGAACAAAATTATTGACAGCAATATTTGATTGGGCTCTTTAGTGGTCAGACAATAAGACTATTGACATAAACCAGTAAGGAAAAGTAAACTGGGGGGTAGGAAGACCCCCTGAAGACCCCAGAAAAACAGCTCCTAGTCAAGAAAGTCTCTGGGGAAACACAACAGCACAATGAGGGGAAACATTGGAGCCTTGTCCTTGTTGCTGGATCCAGCTGCACATTGTACTCTAAGTGGAATTGCAAAGACCATGACCCCAACATTATCAGTGACCTGATCAAAAATGGTGACTTCTCCTAGTCATGGCTTGGCATAAGGACAAAGCAGCACAACACTCCTGATGTGTGTAGAGTGAAGCATGCAGCCAAACCGGGTCATGTGCAAGCTAGCTGCATCTGCTACATATTACTCATTACTGTTGATGTTCAAATCACCCTGTCCACGGCTACCTTCTGACAAGCCTGCTGAAGAGGGCAGGCAACACCGTGCAGCCCTGCAGCACGCTGAATACTGCAACCGGCTGAGTATCTCCCAGCAGCAGGAAACTGAAACCATGGCAGGGGGCCAAAGCTAGACAAAGATGTGGCACCATTACCAAAGCAGTTCAGAGGTGTTTGGTGAGTTCAAATGAATGGAGCAGGAGGGGACCCACAGGAGTGCATCATGCATTAGTACTGACAAACAAATTTTTCTCTCCTCCTCAGCTCCTTTCCACTCCGACTTATTCAAGTCGGTCCAGTCTTCCTGCTCTCTCCTGCCACATTATCCCATTTCCCTTATTCATGTATTTGCAGCCCTACTTTGAAGTTTTCTCATCTCAGTTGCAGACTCCAAGCACAACAGCTCCAGTTCCCTCTTTGACTTCACAACTGGTTTCTCTCTCTTTCCTTACAGCTCCTGGTCACCAGCCACAGGTCTCCATTAAGCAAGTCTCATCATTGCAGTCCTGATAATTTGCAGCTAAGTTTTCCAAAATCAAATGAGAGATGAGCTTCATACCTAGGAATTTTCAGTCCAATGAATTAACACTTTGCCAAAACTGAAATAAGTTCGGTTGTTTTTTTAGAGATAGTATCATATATAGGAAATTTTGGCAATTACTTCTTGTATACATTGAGGAGAATACTAACAGAGGCTAAAAAGAAATCTAAATAGTATGGGCAGTACATTGATTCTTTGAGATTGCTTTATAACAACAGATGCTTACTGTCAGCAACACTACCTGTTTTTGCAGCAGCACTGAGGAATAGTGGTGACAATTAAAGGAGCTGTCTATAAATAATCTATAGTTTCAGTATTAGACAGAAAAACATCCTCAGACTGGTATTTGCAAACAAATTCTTTTCAAGAGAAAGACCATACAACAGACAGAGAAAGCAAAGGGGAGACTATGTGGCAAGTACCATCACATTCAGGTATATAATTAATTCTGTTTTAATGGAAAAATATGTTTCTCCTAAATATCTTTTTTTTTGTTGTTTTTTTGTTTTTACCAAAGGGCTATAAATTGTAACATTCAGAAACAGTATCTAAATGAGACTTTACTCTTAGTTCTGCATTTCAGACTTAGCTTACCATGTCTTTATACATCACTGAAATGATATTCCTGACTAGTTCAAACTTTATGTATAAAATGAGGATATAACACAATGCCATACTGTAGGAACTGTTTTAGACATTTATAAAGCTTTACAAACTTTATGGGTTTAGGTACATATAGTTCAAACACAGGCACAATGGGCCAAAATAATAGTCAGCCAGGAAATGGACACTTACCCACAGTGCTTCATGTGAGGTGGTTTATCCATTCTCACCGCCAGTTTGATTTTCAAATCATTGTCCTGGCTGTTTTTGGGAACTATCATTTTATGCAGATCAGGTGACTTTGGGCTATTGGATGTGGGATATAACACTACCTGCAAGTCAAAAAGAAAAATTTAAATGAGTTGATTAAAAAAAACCCACTAGGTAATCTTTAATGGAAACTTCTAAGCAGTGAAGATTCTTATTGCATTTCCTCCAATGAAAGATGACTGAAATGATTTCATAAATCTAATAAATCAGCTGACTCAATCTCATTGTAATAGAAAAATTTCCAAAATGAACTCCTTTTCTTACAAATTGGAATTTTCATGAATTAATAACATTTCCTCCTGTTAATACATTCTGAGTTAACAATTTTAAACAAGAAGGAACTGTTGACCTTTCAAAATGATCATGTACAATTAAATAGGAACCTAAACTTTTACATTATTCAGTGCACTGCTGTTGAAACAATTTGCTGTAGCACTATGCAATGGATCAGAACTCCAGTGGTGACAGTGTTTGAGAGAAGATAACTCAAATACACTATTTCTTACCATCCCCATTTTTTGATCAATAGCATTAGTGAAAGTAAGTTTTAGTAAAAATTGCAGAAAATTGAGATGAATTCCAAAACATCTTTGCTGCAAATGGAATATAATATAAATATTATATATTATATAATCATATAATAAACTGTCCAGTTTATATGTGATATGACACAAACCTTTTTTTTAATCTACAGTGGCAGATATTAAAAAAAATACACTGAATTCTAAATATCTAATTTTTAAAATATTCATATAAATCTCTTGAAAGTTTTACTAACAATTAATTTTAGATCAGTGTCAGTCACAAGCTGTTAAATATTTTTTTACCACTCAAAAAGTTTAGCCATTTATAGCCAGTACAATTAAATATTATTGTTTCATCACATCCTTATGGTGACAGGTTCAGCAGTTAAATGCTGCTGAAACATACTTTCCTTTCATTCTTATTATAAACACTACTTTTGAATCAATTTAAACTCTTAAATATTCTAAACACACTACTTGGGAGAGTTTCATAACATTCAGTGAGTTCTGAATTACCATTAACATGAAGCAGTATTTCAAAAGTGACAACATTCTAAAAAGCAGCATTCTTCACATTTTTTACTTCTTGAAAACTAAAATTAATCATTATGTTAACCATCAAGTTAATTTCTTACACATATCTGAAACACAATACATTCTTCTCTTTGTTATTATGAAGGTTAAATCAAGGATTTGAGCAAAAATCACCAGCAAGTATAAATCTAACTGATGTTATTAAGCCGAAAATAATACAATTGTGTCATTCAGATCTAATCATCTGAAAGAACGAGTGGAAAACCTTCAGCTTCTCACCTCAATATTTTGCAGAAACATGTTCCTGTATCCTGTTACTACAGGAGGTCCAGTCAAGCAGAGAAACAAGATGCTCCAGCCCTAATCAAGTATGCAAACTTTGTAACACCAGTGCAAGAAATAACCTCTCAACGTATTGAGTATGTTCAGTATCTTTTAAAGAGATACCAGAAGAATCAGTATATTCTGACTTTAACAAACAAGAGGCTACTTTTTTTTTCTTTTTTTTCAAACACATAGAAGACACTATTTATAACAAAACTTATTCCTTTGTGATTTTCATTCTAAGTAAAACCCATCCCTTAAAAAACATTTAAAAGCATTATGAGTATGGCAACCTTTGTGTTCTGATGTATCAAACAGAAAAAGATTTTTAGTTTGTTTATCTCTTATAATGCAAGATTATATAAACAGAAGTATTACTCATTCCTTGCATTTAATCACTTGGCATTCACATAGGACTGTAGGTGATAAGAAATTTCTCTTCTACAGGCTGCAGTTCCCTTTGTCCTGTAACAGCTTATTACAGCTCAAGCATCTCAAGTGACATCTTTCACCTGTCAACTTCTTGAGTTTTTAGAATGCTGATGAAAATACAGGCAGACAAGACTATAATTAATTCATAACTTCAGTACTGACAATTTCTTTTCTGAATTTTTAAAGAAGTATTATGGAGCTTCAATTTCAAAGCTCTCACAATGAATACGTATCTGTCAGACTAAGTATGCACTGTGTTGCTTTTGTATTACACTTTGTCATGCCTTCCAGCTTTAAACAATGAGAGCCGAAGGAACTTTATAATCAAACTTCTGTTACACGCAAACACATGTACGCACATGCACACAAAGCATTTGACAGGCATCAATTATCTTCACAATAACCTTCATACTAATGTTGCTCTTAAGTGCAGTGATAACCAGTGTGTACCACACGATCAGGTGCCACAAAGTGTAAGCTCCCACAAAATCACTGAACCCAAAACTCGGCAATTGTTCCTTGCTAAGAAAAGTAAAATGTTACTGAAATTTCTATTAAAAGTGTTCTCTCCACTATGGCATGCTGCAATATGATGTTACTGCCATTGTCCATAGAGAAACTTTCTAAACTATTCTGTACCAGATTTTCTTTCAGGACTACTTAAGAGATTTTAATCATCCGGTTGTTTTATAACATACTTTAAAAACATGCAATGGTACCGACTCACGTCTTTTCTGGCAGAGATATAGAACACAACTACAGGATACTCTTGCTGTGCCTAAAGCATCTAAAAATTTCATGAAATTACTACTACTACTGTTCATGGATATCGTGATAGTAGGTTATTCAGCTTGTTCAGCAGCAGCACAGAGAATTGTGAGTTCCTAGTCTAGGACTGTGTTTACTATAAGTAAACTAACAGGTAATTTACATTAAAAAGTATAATGGACTGTTAATGATCAGAATGCTACACAGCGAACATAACTGCTGTGCGTTGCACTTCTTCAACTCATTTAAGGCAAATTAACAGTATCAGTAGAGTTTGGGTTGAGATAATTCAGTAAATGCAATCATCTCATGATCATTAAAAATACTTGACCATGTGTTCCAATTATATCTAGCTTTACAGTTCCTCAGACCACATTGCAACTGAAAAAGCATCAAATTCACTTTCTGCCCCTCCTCATTTGGACGTAAAATAGACATAAAAATCCTAAATATCATGAAGCAACACTTGCATGCTTTTGTGCAAAGTGATGTTCTCAAAACACTGTTTCTTAATTGTGAATGACTGAAAATGTTCCTCTCTTGGGCTTAGAAGATGACAGGTTGAAAAACATGAGGCTAATATCATTTGACAACTTAACTAACCATCATTTTTGTGATTCAGTTGTATATTTAGGTCCCAGCTGGATCACAACAGAAGTTAAATGAAGTATACCTGAGCCAAACAGTCAATCCAGACAATCAACCCTCCTCTATCTTTGGCCCACGGATCATATCTTCTTTTAAAAGTATGAAAGTAAAGTTGAGTTGCCCAATGTACTCTAAAAGCTTGAACAAACCAAACTGGGTTTCACAGAGCAGATAACCAAGCAGAAGGTTCAGAGTCAAAAGTGCTTTGCAGAAATACCTTCTCATGGTATTCCCATATTGAGATAAAGCTCTCAAGCTAACCCTTCCTGGCTGCACTTGTACTGTTGTCAAAAGAATATGCAGCCTTCAAAAGGGACTAACGAAGGTAAGAGACAAGCAGACCTGCAAGTCATAAGCACATCTGAGAAAAATCAAGAGTCAAGATATTCTCTACTTTTTCCCCTGTCCCACACTTGTGGTTGAGTTTTGTTTCAGACAACCTGTGTCCTCACAGTCCAGCTGCTTCCCATCCCCTACTTCCACCCAAAACCATGATATTCAAGAGGTGAACCCAAGTGATTGGAGTTACCCACTCTTTTGACCCAAGTACTTGAGATGAGATAGATTTTACAAGTTAGGGTGATCTAAGACGCATTTTGAGATCTCAGACCTTGAGCACCAGACCTTGGTAATCATGGTAATTCTGAGCTAACTATGCTGAGTTTTGGCTTACACAAGCGAAAAAGATGAAAATGAAGATCTGCATTGCTCCTTAATGCCTTGTTGAAGAGGTATGTGATGCTCAACATGCTATTACATAAAATCCTTCAGTACATCCCACATCACATAACCTTAAAAAAATGAAAGGTGCAACCCTCAACCTGGCTCCATTCCCAAGGAGGCACCCCATGGATGGGGCTGCCCTGGTGACGTCCAGTCCTGCCCAGCTCCCTGCCACCCCAGGATGCTGCTCCTGCTTCTGGCACCGAGTTTCCTATCCTTTCTTCAAAATGCATGGTTCCCAACAGGAAAGCTAGAAAATTTTATGAGAGAAACGGGTTCTCATGCCTGATGTGTTCTTTCAGAATACAAATGCTGCTATAAATGGCTTGCTTTGTGCCATTGACCAAAAGTACATTTTCTTTTTTATCTTACTCTGTACAGAGGGTGAAAAATATTAGCCTCAAATCTTAATATCTGGGTAAGTTACAAACCGCTGAGAACTGAATCTTATATCAGATGGCCTTAATCATATGCAGCTTTGTGAGGTCTGTTCAGACTAAGTGATACACTCATGATCATGCAATAAACCCCACAATGAACTGGAGACACCAAGTGTTCTAACTCCTGTGCTCCACCAGAGACACTTCTAATTCACTTTGTGATTATTTAAAGCTATGAAAAACAGCCAGTGCCTAACACAGAAGATCATACACTCCCCCACGTGCATTTGTTGACGCTTTCATCATGCAACAGCACTAAATAATTCTATGTAAGGCTTTCTCTTCCATGTTTTAAAATGCACTTATTTGAAAAGATGACAGCACAAGCAGAGAGAACAGGCAAAGTTTATGTTATGAAGTAAATACCCTTTATTATTTGGCACATGTAAATTTACATTGCTGGTCATTTTCTGAGCAAGTACCTTAGGAAAATCTCCTAGTTAAATATGTATTGTTTCACCAATTTGAAAATAGTGGTATAGACCAAATATTATTGAGGCTGGTTTGGGATATAAAATAGATGACTAGAGAGACCCTTTAATGTTATTTCATTTGTGTAACTCTGGCCCCAGCTTCACTTATGGGACACTTATCTCGTTTTGATAGAAATGTCTACTGACTCCTCTTGTCACCCTCTATCCTAACTTGAAAGTTTGTAGCTGTTCTGAATTATGTCAGCCCCTTGCCCCAGGACTGGCTAATGCCAGAAAGGCAGAAGCTGCTTCAGTGTGACAAGAAGCGAGGTTCCCTCCAATTCCCCACCAGCGGCCTATCAAACACAGCCCTTCACTTTCCCTGAGCATGAAGTCATGACGAACTGCTACCAGGAGGATGCAGACAAAGAAGCTCAAGAAGAGGCTCAAAATCAGAGGTGGAAGAGGGAAAAGGAGATGTCTCTCTACAGAGTAACTCCCTTAGAAAAGTTATCCCCTTGAAAGAATGGGTTAAGAAGAGCTTTATCACCAAGAGAGCTTATAAGTTTTCTATGCAAGGTCCATCATCTCACCTGTTGAGTAATCTCTTGCTTTTTGGCTATGATTGTATTACAGCTGAAACACTGCCACAAGACTTTGGGTAACGTGGTTAAAAAGAAACAAAAAGCAAACAGAAAAACTGAACAGGCACATGGTAAGACCGCAATCTAAAATACTGTTGATGAGAAAGAATTGGGAAGACTTCGCAATTTATGCAATCAATAGACAACTGCGAATGGTGCCAGACCAACACTTACTCTAACAGGTCTTAGCAATTGATAAAAGTAGTCTTTGAGTCCTTCCCAAAGAGCCTCTCCCCCACATCTAAGAGAGAGAGAGCATGCCTGAATGAAAAATATCTCAAGCATTTCTGATGAGAGGCATTCTCAAAGAAGATACTGAGAAACCCCCTGTTAGCATGGAAACAATAACACTCAGTGAGACATAGCAGGGTGCTGACAGGCAGACTGCTTCGGGGGCAAGAGAAAAATGGGGAATGGAAGCAATCTGTTTTCATTTTCCAAACTTAAAAAAAAAAGACAGAAAGACCTGAGAAACCTCAGTCATTTCAATCCCCACAATCCCCAGGATGGCAGGCTTTAAATTAACATAGTCACAGAATGAAATTGTCTCTGCTCAGAGGCTCTTTGAATGTGGCACAGGAGATAAACAACATGCCCAGTGCAGTCAGTACTCAGAAACAAGGCAATCACGCAAGTATAGGTACCTAGCCAGTACAGCTATTTTATAATGTCTTTAAATCAAACCCAGAGTAACAGCACTAAAGAAAAAAACCCTAGCTGAACAGTTAATTATTGCTCGCCACAGCTGACTGTGACAAGCAGGCTGTGAGACAATAGTTCCCTTTTAATTGAATAGTCAGAACAACAAGACTGAAAATATTCTCATATTCAAGAAGTATCAGCAATCAAACACCACCTGCTGCTCTCACATTGTATCCACATGTGTGCTAAGCATGCACAATGGCTGTCACTTTGAATTATTAGGTTTGAACATCTTCATACAGAAAGTACCGAACAAGAAAAAGTGGTGTCAGATTCCTGAGTTTCAGAAACCACTAGGCTGATTTTTCAGAAGTATTTACACCAAATTGAAGGATTCTTCAAGCTTTCTCAGTTGCTACATGTACAAATGCAAACATCAATTCTGCCTTCTGTATGCACATACAAAAAATATTAAAGTGGCCAGATCAGAGTCAGTCATATAAAACCTGTACCACACATTTCAAAGATATATGAACAAAGCAAGCTCCTAACATTTCCTCATTAGAATGAACTTAGCTTCAAAGATGCAGCCTGCCTCACTTTCTGGAAGTTAGAGTCAGGGGTTCACTAAAAGTGGAGGTCTGCACAACCACAGGCACAAAACACTCCATCTGCAGAACCCAAATCCAAGTAACATCTTTTCTCCGTCCATGTAGCATCTTTCTGTTTTGTCTTTCAGCAGAAAATTGGGTTTGTTTAACTCTTCTCCAGTTTGTGTAGAACAGAGAATAAAGGTTAAGATTTGTTTTTGTTTGAAAACATTTAAAGTGGCCAGCAGGGAGCCAGGACAATACCCTGCAGCAAGCAAAATCTTCTCTTGGCATTCACGACTTTATTGGTTCTTTTAGAGGAAGACAGCCATGTCAGACAAGTGACATACAAAGTATTACTTCCTGTCAGTTAACTCCATCTTAAATGTCTTGAAGGGAGAAGATGTTAAGTACAGACAACAGCCCTTCTTGGTGCTCACCTGGGGACTTCTGCAGCAGAGGCTGAGCAGCCCTCAGCCTGAGCTCTCAACCAGGGAGTATATAAAGCTGTAAGTACAGTCTGTCCCCTCTACTGAAAGCACAAGCCTGCATCCCTTCTGCTCCACCATGAGCTAGTTTCTGTAGTGTCTGCTCTTGAAATGGGAGACCTGTACTGCAGATCAGGGTCTACATCTTAAGTTTGTGAGAGAGACTGCCATGCACTGATGGCGTCAATGGAAGTATCTTCTCTACACCTTTGGGGAAACCTTTGCTAGCTCCACATTTCGTACCTTAGATCTCTTTTCCTAAAAAAAATGATCCCTTGGTGGCAGAAGAAACCTTTTGGTATGCGATGGAAGTTCAAAATTCAAATCATGTAGCTTGATGCTGCCTTCTGCTTCTAATTATAGATTAAACAGAATAAAACCTTCAGAATAACTGCAGGGTATTGGAAATGCAAGCTTCAATAATGTAGAAAAGTGGTATCAGGTCAAGACGCACACTTTCAAGAAAGTACTTGACAGACGAGAATTAATGTCCACAGTAAGCCTACCTCAGAAGGGGCAGGTTTGAGTTGAATTTTTAAGTAAAGGAAAAATACCAGTAGGAAGTATCTTCAGACCTTTACAGAGCATAAGATACCTGGATGAATCACATGTACTCCTGCAAGTCACTGCAGTGTACTGACCAGGTATAAGTTGCCAAACTTTATAAGAATTAAGCTTATCCAGTGGGATCCTGCATCTTTTCAAAGGCTATTTGAATTTATGTCTCTCAGACCTGAAAACAAAGTCATCACCAACAAAAGAAGACTTTGAAAAGTAAAATGCATATCATAAGAGTACATAGCACCTTCAAATTATTTTTTAAAAATTCTGTCAAATATTCTCCCCATCTTTCCTGAAGCTAGCAATCACCACTCTCAAACACTGGTTAAAATAGAGAAGAAAGTTGGAAGATTCCCTCTTCTTCTGAGTTGAGTATCTACCCCCACAAACTGCAAGGTGCCTGTCAGCAACCCCAGGTATTGTCAGACCTGAGAAGTGCAGAAGGACAGACACTGAAACTGGCTAATGCACAACTAAAATGCCTTTTTCATGTTATTTTCCACTGCTAAGGACCTTGCACATAAGGTTATTGTGGGAGGTTTATATTTTAGTGATTCATCTTTTACAGAGGGTAGTTTTTTGGCAAGGATGTGGGCTGGAGATGTTTGGTAAACCAGGAGTGGATTACAAAGTGTAAAAGTAGTATCAAAGCATCTCTTGGATACTCCTGTGTGCTATTCCCAATCTCAGCATAAGCTTTAATACAAAGGGTAAACAAGGTGATGGCCTTTATTCTTTCTGACAAGGGGCAAATAAACCCCAGCAAAAAGAGATTATTTTAGTAGCCTAATTCTGGTACAAACTGCCAAACCTGAGAGCATCTGATAAAAGCAAGCAGCCTCTCTGTCAAAAAACAACAGGAGAGTAAGAATCAGCAACAGAAACAGAAGATTGCTCTTCTCTATCTCATCTTTTATATATCTTGCTTTGTCTTTGGGAAAGCCAGGTCAGACTATAACAAAAGAGCACTGAGCTCACTCTAGCCCCTCTCAATTACCTATTTTTATTATCTCTCTTTCCTCTCACCCCTCCCAACCAGGAAACCTTATTTAAACTGGTTTGATCAGATGACAAATACAGATGTGTCAGAAGGCAGACAGGAGTGTGCAGGGAAGGGAAGCAGTGAAAATTAAACATAAACCAACATGTGGGGCCACAGGATACAGTTAAGGCAAAAGCTATATTCAGTATTTTACATTTGAAATGTTTCCATTCTTTAAAATTAAATTTTAAATCTTTTTAACTTCTTGTCCTAGTAACTCAGACAGGCTGCAGTGTAAGAAAGGAGATCAAGGCCTGTGCCTGAACTTTGGTTATTTAAGGTTGCAGAGCCAGAGAATCCTGTTAACACTTGTGATCCTTTAGCCCCTTTATGTTGATGATGTTTCTTCTCTGACTCCTGGACAATGACTGTGATGGCTACTGCTCACAATGGCCAGATAGCCCCTTTTCCACTGCCCTCACCTTGGCACTGACTTCCCTTTTGTTTCTTTGAGAGGACTGAGCAAGGAGGGACAGAGATGAAACATCTCTGTGTTTAGTAGCACTGTGTAGTTCCTTTAAGTCCACTCTTTCAACGTCTCTTGTTGTTCTGAATCCAGATACTGGTGAAACTGGTCTGCTCAGCTGCACCCCTGTGGCTCCTCTATCCCTGTCACACTGCCTGCCTGGCTCCTGACAGGGTGTTTGCTTCCCCACGCAGATCCCACCTGCACCACAGCCATCCTTGATCAAGTGACCTTGGAAGCCCTGTAGAAGGACATGAGACGAGGCAAGAAGAAATAAACCTGGGGATACAGTCTTGACCTTAACAAGTGACACAATCTGTGGGATAATGTCTCTGCATAGCCACCCGTGCTTGGAAGGCACAAAATGGGGAACAGCCCTGCTCTTTCCAAAAAGATGTGCTTGCTCGAATGAGAAACAGCCAGGACTCTGATCATAGAACTGAGCATTAAAATGTGAGCTATCCTCCACGTGCTACACTTCAGAGGGGAAAACAACAGGAGAAGAAGGGGAGATTTGTAGACCCTCTGACTCATTCACACTACTATACTCTTCCTATAATACATTGCACTCTCAAGCTCTTGATTTTGGCCTAAGGAGGATAAATGATCCTGTCAATATAGGGAAAACATGAAAAGAGAAGGGAAGCTCATGGAATACAGAAAGAGCTGTTATTTTTGTCTGACATATTATCTCCATGACTCCTCTCCCATTCTGCTTCATTCCTACCACTTAAGTTTTTCCTTTCCCTTTCCCAATTGTTTGCTGTATTTATTACATGCCAAAACTTCTCTGTCTCCCTTTTACTCATAATTTGAATAGCTCAAAGCATTGGTATATCATGTAGAAATTAAAAAAGTTTTAAACAAGACAAAGAGAATCACCACAGAACCTCTATGTAAGCTTCTGAAAGGTAATCCAAGTCAACATATCATATTTTGAACACTAGGAAAAGTCACCCTTAATAGGAAAAGTCACCCTTAATAGAAAAAGCAGTGTTTGGTAGAGCCACAGCAGAGCAGGCTGGTACTGAATGCCTTATAACATTTTATGGCATGTTTTATCAATATTTACACTTCTACCCATAATTTTTTACATATTTCTCATGTCCACATGTAATACTCACTCTTCCCAGTTCTTTATCTTCAAGTGCCAGCACCCCGGTGCTTTCTGTAAAGAGTTTTACTTTGACAACAGGCCGAGGATGAGTAGTGGTGAAATCCCCTTGGGTTCCCCATCTGCAATAAACAAAACAGAATTTAACTATGGTTGAGGACAGGCCTGATTGTTACAGGACTGTAATCTTATCTGCAGAATATTTATCAATGTACTCCTAGAACTTAATTTTCAAACTTCTGAAAGAAGAGGGTGGGAAAGAAAAGGGAGATACATTTTTGAAAATCTAAGGTCAAATACCTACATGGAAAAACTAGGTTTTCTCTGTTAAAACTAATCAGGGTTTTTCTGTCTGACTTTTGCAATAAAAATTCAATCCAAAAATTTTTAATGGTAAACCCCAAAGAACTGAAATTATATCCTCATAAGGACAAACAGAACCAAACAAGAAAGCAAATAAAGAGAGATCTATTTTCTATGAAACATATAATAGTCACTATCTTGTGCATACAAGTCATATTTATTCATCAAAGAATCATGTCCCAATTCACTTCAGGTGACCATATTATGCAGAAATTAAGAGACTTAGGCAGAGAAAATCTTATATTTTATGAGATATTACAATTTAGTATGAAAACATAGAAAAAATGTAAACAAAAATGTGAAAAAGAAAGGAAAAAAGTGTTATTTATCAGAATGACTTTAGCTCTGCAAGATAATTACTGCTACAAGGCTTCATGCTTTTAGAGAACCTTAATTAGGCAGACAGACTTCTAGTTGTTAATCTTTTATCTCAGTTAAGACACTTGGTTTGTCAGCTTCCTCCCCCACTCCCCCCTCATGTGCCAGTGGAACAAAAAAGGAAAGTTCTAAAAATTAGAATGCAATTCCTTCAATGAGCTATTCCATTTTTCTAAACAACCACATGGGGCTCAGTGTTTTGATTATACTTATTCTGATTATGCTACTAGGCACAAACAAAATGCAAAGAGTAAGCACAACTCCAGCTTCATGTTTTTCTACTGCTTGAGACATTACAATTAGCAGAAACTAATAAAATAAAAAAAAGGTCACTTTAAGAGTATGTTCCACAAAAGTATGCATTACAACAATTCAAAATCTTGTGCCTTATTTAGAAAAAGCAGGAAATTTATTTTACATTCAAGAAGACACAATCTCTGCACTGTTGAAAAGTGAATGCCACAGAAGCAACCTTCCAGCAAAGGCAAAAGCCTTCAACTAACATGACTTACAGACTTCAAGACAAAGTCAGGAAAGTAATATGTAACAAAAACCAGAAAGTTTTAAGGAAGCAGCAGTTCTGTATAAACCAGTCCTACAGGTGGCTGAATGTGCAGACTACAAAAGTCAGGTTCACTGCAAATTAACTGGATCTTATGTTACATTCTGTCTCTGCTTTGTCTGGATTAGATAGATGCTATAGACAGATGTCTGTGGTGTTCATAGCCTTAGCTTCAGCAAAGGCAATTGAAATAGGAACCTTGGCAAGAAATTACCTTGCTGAGTGGAAGAAAACCTGTTTTATTATCTGATGATACATGTTGCAACTGCAGGATAAGACAATGCCTAGCACTGCTGCACTTCCCAGATGCAATCCCAAGGGTAGGTTTTGTCACAATACAGAAATGAGATTTCTAAGGAGAAAGCACCATCATAAAAGATGATAGTTGTATCTTCAGTTTTGTCTCCAGATACCACTATTCAGGAAGAATGCTGTCTTGAAATTGCAAACACAATCTAAGCACTTTGATAGCTGCACCCTCTGTCTCAGGTCCCGGGTTTTTTTGTCCCGGAGCTTCCAGAAGCTTTAAACTGTTCATGCCATAGTGCAAAAAAACAAGAGAAACTCCCATTAAAACAATAAAACAAAACAATCCCTCTCTACAAAGATCTAGTACCACCGTCAACTAATACAAAAGAGACAAGAAATCAGAGGTCATGCCAACTAAAGGGAAGAGACCCCGGCTGTTTAAAGAAGAGAATGTCATCATCAGTGACTCAGCTTCTGCAATCTGAGCAGCAGGTATGTGCCATGGCATTTACTGGGGTTTGAGCTCCCCAGCATCAGGTTCAAAGACCGGTGCAGCTTTCTCTGGAGATCCAGGCTCCATTTATGAAGGACCTAGCAGGGAAGGATGGGGCACACATGACCCTTGCCCAGGGAACCTGACAGAATTTGCTCCTTCTCCAATTTAGATGCATAATGTGAGACTGATGTGAATGGGAGTAACATGAGGTCATCCACCTGTTGGTGGCACTCATGTAGTACTAGAAATCACCTTTAACATCAGATGTGATCAGTAGCCTTGACTGACACCTTTCTCCCATCCCTTGTTCTATCTGCAGCAGTAAGTGAAAATCTTGGGATGAAAAGTAATGGTCTGAGGCAATTCCTAAAGCTTAATGTTCATGGTAGAAATATTCCATGCACCGATCTGCATGCTTCTGGCTGATCAGGACTTCAGATGACTCTCATAGCCTCTTAGGAACATGTCTTTGGAAGTGCATTATCTGTTAGATGATTACAGTTTACTGACTAGATTTTAACATAATTCCTCATGAAAGAACTCATGAGGAATCATCTTCTTTTAGAAAAGGCAAATCTAAGATTGTATTCTTTACCACCATGCGTACTTGTGGGCACCTAATATTCCTCCCAGTTGTGAATAACACAGCAAAGTACACACAGCTCATCTTTTTGTTCCTTGTGGATTACTAGAACACAAGTCTTGTTTCTTTGAAGATTTGTATTGTTGCAAAGGTATCAATTTGAAATTAGAAGTTGAGAGAATGCAGCCAAAATAGAAGTGGTACCACGTTCACTTTAGTTTGCTTCTTCCAAGAAAGAATATGAGTAAAGGAGACCAAATAATCCAGACAGATATTGAGTTTACCTATATGCTGTACATGTAAAAGCATATTATTGTTACTATATGTACTAATGCATTAGGTAATAACTGAAGTAGAATTCAGAAATGACAGCCTAATCAAAACGTATGATATTGAACTCCCAGCTGTAGTTTAATCCATACGAACATTCATGCTAATAAGAATTTGCAATTTGCATTTTTCTGTTTTGTCAGTATGAAATTAAGTGTAGTAATAAGAATGGCCTTGCTGGTTGCATTTTGCACTGTCAACACCTACTAACAAACTTCAGTCCTGTTAGAAGTAAAGTTCTGAGCTGTAAAAATTGTGTCATGAAGGTAACAAGATACCAGGCACTCAGTATTTATGAAGGATGACCCAAAACAAGAGATAGACTGAGTAAAGCATACAGATGTACATAAGCTAGCCTATTTTGCAATACTCTTTACTTCAGTGTTCTGAAATTATATTGGTGCTCAATAACTGTCAGACTTCAACTTCTTTTTTCCCCCGGATGTTTCTTTTATGACACCTGATTTCACTGAATCACTTGTTATTTCCGCTGTAAAATTCTGTCAATTTTTTCCATAATTTTGGCTATTTATTCTAGATCTGTATATCTGTACAAAGAGTTGGTAAGTTTAATGGTGAAAATAATTTAGGAGGATACCTAATAATTCATGGAATCAATACTTGAACTGTAATTACCATGATGCAAATCTTTATTACCATTACTGTAATTTCTTATTTAAATTCATAAATTTTATGTGCTAATACAATTATATCCACTTGGTTTTTCAAAAATCTATTTTTTTTACCAAAATTCATTTGTCTTCTGTCAAATACATTCACTGATATATATTTAAAACACTAATATTTCCTGTTCTCACATCTAATTATTCTCTTTGGAGTGAATATTGTAGCAGAACTTTTCATTTAAATTGAAAAGCTAAGCTGATGGGTATGGGTCAGACAAATCTATATTTTTCCTTTAAGGCTGGAATTAAACCCTTATATTTTTCCTGGAGAAAATACAGTCCTTCCCAGAAATGTTTGGTGCTTTTTTTTTTTTTTTTTCTGATCCACAGATGAGAAGGCAACCATTATACAAAAGATTGTTCCTATTATTCATAAGATAAAAACTTTTCCATTGTTTAATTGAATTACTTTCTGTTTTAAATAAGAACTAACAATGTCATCTCCAGAATCTGAATTCTGAGTAAAGATAAGCTACTTTTCTTTCTATTTTAACTTTCAATACCAATAACAATGAAATATTTTCTGCATGAAGATAAGTCTTAGATTTGACTTTTATGTTTCATAGAGGGAAGCAGGTTAAGCTGCAGATTGCAACTTGGCTTTCTGTGAAAACAAAAGCAATTCATATATGCTACTTTTATCTCATTTGAGTAAGTGTATTACAGATAATTTATTTAAAGCTTGCTCTGCTATGGAGCTCCTGAAGTGTGGAAGGGCAAGAAGGAAGAACAAGCAAATTAATTCACCTATATTCTAAGCTGCTATTTACAAACAGTGCATCTTTAGTAATTCTTAATAAAATATAAAAATGCAATGCTTCATATTTGTAATAGCATATGTTTTAACTACCAAATGTATGTAAGCAATGGAAACAGGAAATCAGCCACTTCCAAAGCTTTGGAGGAGCCACTGGTTTATGAATATCTGTCCAGTCATTTTTGCTAATGTCAACAATCTTGGTGCTGAATGTGTCTAGATGGGAAGTGCAAAATTTTAGTCAAAAACAAGTATGGATCTCCAGAAGAATTCATACTAACTTATGTAATGACCTTTATTGTATGGTTGGTTTTTTGGTTTTCTTTGGTTTTGTTTAATCGTGCTAGAAAAGCAGTCAAAAGTAACTTCAGCACTAAATACTACAGTGTGCTCACTGCACTGTCAGCTGCAGCCCAGGCAGCACACTGGAGACCTCTAAAACTCCCAACTTGGAGTCTGAAAAAAACCCAAATCTGCCTCTTCAGGCTCTCATTTGGCTATAGAATTTTCCTTTGTATACATAATTTTTCTGCTTTTACCTACTCATTCTCTTTACTATAGAAACTGCAGTGATTTGATGTTTGTTCATCTTTAACCGCAAACCCC
The DNA here is from genome assembly GCA_035221455.1 of Xenops minutus. Classification (NCBI taxonomy): domain Eukaryota; kingdom Metazoa; phylum Chordata; class Aves; order Passeriformes; family Furnariidae; genus Xenops; species Xenops minutus. Next base: position 21,479,312 of record JAWWEE010000040.1, on the reverse strand, counting down.
AATATTTTCACCATATTTATGCTCCTGTCAGATGTATGTGGGCCGATATCATAATTAGTGACAGAATCCATTGCCAAAGTTTGTTTCCCTTCCCTGCAAAAAGTACCTACTACCAGCAAGAAGGTGAATGTTTATTTCAGCTAAAGATTTATCACTCTGTCACAGAAACCCCTCTAAGCAAATTTATTTTTCTCTTTCAGTTTGGAACATATTTCATACACTGGGAGCAAATTTCTCTCTTATGTTTTTCACTCTATTCATGGTCTCTATTAGTCAAAACTTTTCTTTATAAGACCATGGGAGTGACTATTATAAAATTAATTATTCTAAGCAAATACATAGGAATTTTATTTTAGCCCTGTTTACTAGAATACTTTCTTTATGATAAAATATCAAGTCTACAGAATTTTTACACCATGGGGAATTTATTGACCTCAGCAACAAGGAAGTCTCCATTTTGAAACCAGTACCAGGGTGTAATGCTCTCCTTGGTGCCTCCTTTTGCATCTTTCTAGGTTTGATTCTTGGTTTAACTCTACTACATAAATGTACCTCAACAAGTTTCTTAACTGTTAATTAAACTACCTTAAGAGGTCTTCTGGAAGAGTTTTCTTATTTCCTATCCATACAGGGATGTGTACAGAACTGGAATGAGCAGGAAGACCCACCCAAGCCAGTTTGGTAGATGTCTTAATTGCTCCACAGGAGTAAGAGGTTTATCAGCACTTCATCTTTGCGCATCTTGAAGCTGGACTGGAAATTGAATGTTGAGTTCTCTGTAACATCCCTGTGTCTCAACTATTTCAAGAACCTATACCAACTTTGCTATTAGTACTTTGTTTAGAGAATAGGTATCTATAATCCTCAGGTTAGAAACTATACTCACAGTTCAAGTTATGAGATGAAAGGTCAGGAAACAAAAGGACAGATGAGGCTCAGCACCTCCCTGACACATCTGACTACACTGATACTTGAAAACACTTCATATCCCAATCTGACAAATGTTCTGTTTTTAGTGAAGGATTGCATGAGTGCGGAGTTTATGAAGTGTTGCATATTATTAACTCCACGTGCATGTGCACAGACAGAGAGAGAAATGTGAAAGCCATTGGCTATACCAGCAGTGCAAGTTACCCCACAGCAATCTGACAATAAATCCATAACTTGACAAGGAGGCTCCATTCAGCCAAATGAAATAGACTTAAAACCATACTTATCTGATTTTGGCGTTTTTACTGAGACTCCTAAGGAAGGTATTAGTTTCTGCTAATTGCTACTAGCTCTTCCCCACTGATAATTGGAAAAATATCATAATCATTTCTTTTTCTCTTATAAGCACAAAATTACCCATCCATTTAGTAATGACTGACACCAGGATGCTACACTAGAAATCATAGCTCTAATGCTAACATCTGTCTCACATAACCCAAAGGCATGTTTATTTTCTGTCTTTTGCACACCATATAAAATAATATGAACATTGAAGCTCCTCCCTTTAATGAGAGTTCTTGAAAAAGGATTTTGAAAGTTACTGCACAAGCAACACAAGTTTGTTATGCAGCAGTTTATTATGCAGGATTTAATAGGGTAAGAATTATTCCTTATATGTAACATTACTTTTTATTTTATAGATTTTTATATAGATATATTAATAGTTATATATTTTTTATAATATTTATATATTAACATTATTTTTTCATATATATTTATTTATGTATGCATTCTCCAGTACATCAGCGGGACCTGGAATTCATGTTTGAAACCACAAGGGAAAGAGCTGGTATGCTTGCACCGTTCTATAATGCTTATAATGGGGTTTAAGTTGTAAATGTTTTTCCTGGAAAAAAAATAAATCTCCATTTTCTTATTTCTCTATTTGAAAATTACTCATATATTTTGACAGAAGTACAAAGAGCATAATTTCCTTCCTTAGAGTAAGCACATTAAATGGCAGCTGAAAGGTAATGCATAAAGAAAGTTCTAAACAAACCACAATGTTCTTTTATAGTAGAAACACAGGTGAGCCCATGCTCAGGCAAACTGAGCCATGAGCTTGGACATGTGTCTTGGCCTTCCTCACTGATCTATCTTTTATGTGTCTTGACTATATTGTTCCCTGTGTTACTGTGATACCACTATTTTATGCACAAATCTTGATGAGAATTACAGATCCATTGTTCTACAATCCCTACTGAAGAAACACTAATATTTTGCATAAATACTTCCTGCATTTAGCTACCATTTTAAGGGCTGTAAGCTTGTGAAGGAGCATGACAAAAGTAATAGGTTTAACCCCGAGGTTCCCATCAAAATCTTCATAAAACTACAAAATATAGGCATGAGAAAGATAATTTCTTCTACAGAGATGGATAACAGGAGGAAGGAAAAATACAGGAAAAAGGTAAGTCTTGGTATAAAGATGGAAAGTCATGCAATTGCCTTTAAGGATCACCTTCAATTCCACCTAAGCAGAGTCTACATTACTGTCTTTACTATTTAACATTTATTTCTATCTGTATGGGCACTTTTAAATTGGCACACTAGTGGTTTGAAATGTAGACTAACAAGCCAAGTCTTCAGCACTTCCCTTATAAAACCTGTAGCTGCACACTAAGTTGCTCACAGTTTAATTTCTGAATGCATTGTTGTGTTACTGCCCAGTATAGTCACTCAAAAAAAGTAAATTTTGGCACATTTGTTTCTTTTTCTGTGGATTCAGCAGCAAAATTAAGGGGTTTTAGGGTGACTCTTACAAACCAATGCGAATTCTTTCTTGGTACTTTTTTCTCAAGAACCAAAAGTTCTGAATTTGATCCTTACTTTGGAAACAGCAAGGACGCAGTGTTCTGATGGATATGCTATATTTTAAAGCTCCTTTACACAACTAGAATAATACAAAAGGAAAGAAAGAAAGAATAGTCTGATTATATGCAGATTTTTTTTTGGTAAAGTAACAACTGTTTTAAATAAAGGAAGTAACGAAGCTCAAAATTACTATTTATCATGGAGCTAATAATGAACTAGACACAATCATGTTTATTTTTAAACAGAAAAATTATTATGTGAAAATTGCTTGTAAAAAAGCAACAACAAATTTGTAATTATTTTTTTTTAATAAAAGAAGTGTCTAATAGAAACCAGAAAGACAAAGCAGAAGAGGGGTTCAATGCATAAGAAGAAACTAAGTAAAAACATTCATTTAGGATCCTACACTGAAAATGAGAAAAATGCACTGTAACAGTACAGAATGTTATTATGACAAGTATTGTCATCACAAACATAAACCAGTATGAATAAATTATTACTTAGTCTTGCTTTCCCATCTCACTTTCAATAGGCAACCAAGACAAGCCAGGGTGAAGATTTTGACGGGTATGTATCTAGACTACACTCTGCCAAGCACTGGGAACCTCTGATACATATTATGTAAAGAATTCATGAGAGGCATTAACTCCAGTTTCCCAACAAGTTTCAAACCCAGTTAGAGACTGGTGATGGACACGAAGCCAAGATATAGTCATCTATGCTCTTGAAATTTCAATATGCATATTTATTTTACTTTTACCTTGAAAAAGATAATTATGAATCCATCACAACATTGTTAAAAGTTGCAACCCCTATTTACTAGACTGACCTACCTGAGCCTGCACAGTCTATCAGGGAAGATCCAGAAATCAAATCAGAAAATTTCAGTATTCTAGCTGGCATCACAGCAACTGGTATATTTTATTCTGAAACCCCTTTTACTACTCTTTCTGACTCCTGCTGCTCTGATCAGCTGTTCACATTATTCTGCCTCTGTTTCTGCTATCCTCCTACTCTCAATCTGGTGGTATTGCTTTCAAATAGGCATATTAACCTTTAGACTCATACCTGAATGATGTGTAGTTATTAATAAATTTCAAGATCTATAAAAATTCTTGTTTCATCTCTTCAGAGAACTATTCTGAATTCTAAAAGTACTGGAGCTCTTGACACCTCTGAGGATCAATACACATACTAACACAGTGACAGCAGAGAAGAGTCTGCCCATGGTGGGGTGAAAAGCAGTTTTCTGAACGTCATGACTATTTGATATGTATAAAGTATTCTTAGCCTGAAGAGAATTCAAAAGCAAAAACTTCTTTCTTTCAAACCCTCCTTTCCCACAAGTTTTCTCTTTGCCCAAACCAACAAACTAAAACTAATAAACCTGTAAAATTTGTTCCAATTCTAACACTATATCTAGTAAAATGCTTAGCAATTAATTTGAAGGTACCTGTACAGTATTGATACAATTGCAATGAATATAAGCAAATTTTTAAAAGATCTCTTCAGACGAAGATACAAGAATAGTATATTCTGAAAATGTAAAACAGGACATTCTGATCGTGTCAAAATCAAAGAGAAATTTAAGGTAGTCCTTCTCAATCCCACTTTTTTTTTTTTCTTGACAGGCCTCTATTGCTCTAGATGATACTTTACAGGCTGCCTTTGCCTTCACTCTGACCCAGCCAGAGACAGTGTAGCTATATCAGTATGAGGCTTAGCCTGATCCAAAACATTTTTCTTATAAGCAAGATTTAATTAGCTTTGGCTCCACACCATTCATAGCCAAATGCCTTACAGTTTTAAGCTGGATCACACATCTGTAGATGCTTTAGTGCAATGTCAGAGAATGCTTATATCTGTCTGCAAAATATTAGCTGCACTTGCTGTGGATCAGGTAGGAATGAGAATGAAAACAGATACATCATGTCCATTAAGCAGCATGTAAACAGTCTTTCTCCAAGCCTTGATTGTTATAGTGAAAGGTGTAAAAGTGGGACACGCAGCTTCCAAACCAAAGATTTTCAAAATGCACTGTGAAATAAAACTGTTATCAGTCTTGGAAGAGACAAGTAATGTAATTTTACATTTTAAAAGAAGACAGATACCGCAAAACAACTATTCTTTCCAGCAGTGCCACTAGATGAGGAGGGTTAATGCTCTCTCTATATGTTATATAGGATATATATATAATATACCTTAATATATGCCTCGATGATGGACTACATTTATTATTAAGTATCTAAATAGAGCAGCGAATACAACCAACCCTAATTACCTCCTTTCACCCCAATTTCTTCCATACCATGCTTATCTTTATCTGAAAACTGAGTATTCCCTTCTAACAGTGGCAGCTTTCACAGTCCCTTAGATAGAATATTTTGGGAGTTAATCATAGAATCACCATAAAATTTAGTTTGAAAGGAACCTCTGGAGGTCAGCTAGTTCAAACCCTGTGCAGATGAAGGCCAGTTAAAATCAGGTTGCTCAGGTTATTATCTAGTGGAGTTTCAAATCTCTTTTAGTATTAAAAGCCTGTAATTCATATTTCTCTGCAATAAGAGAGATGAAAAATTTCTTAGACAATATAAAATAGTCATCAATGACAGAACATAGCATCAAGACAATCAAGAATAACTGAATAAAAATGTCACATATATTTTCAGCTAAATCCATATTACTTTTGTAAAACTTTTCCATCATTAATCCAGAACATAGGCTGGGATAAATGTGTAATTTTTTTCTTCTCCGTCATTTCCTTTGCAGAACCAAAAAAACACAAGATAATTTCCTACTGCCAATTTCTTTTTTTCCTCTTAATAGCTGAATACTAGACCAACATATATATTTCATCATAGTGCCCAGTTGTTTAAAAGGTAGTTTATTCCACCCTATTTTGTGAATTGCAAATATACTGACTTGTGACAAGATGAAAAAAATGATGGAATTTACCCTTTAGAGATAGAAAGGTGAATCCTAGAGAAAATAATAACATTCATTATGCAACTCAATCAAACCTAGTTTATGAAAGGAGGCACACTTTGTTGTCTGTCATGATTCCCAATCATGTCCCTAAAATTCCAAAATATTATTAAAGGATCATGTTCACCAAGTTTTCAGTATTGTGTACACCAACAAAATTACATTGCTCAAGTTTTAGCCTGTGAAACAATCTTACTAATAATACACTGAGGTTCTCTATCGTATAACCTCACTTTTCTAAATGTTGCATAAAGTGTATTTAAGTTTTAAAGAAAGTAAGTCTGTATGCCAAAAGTAGGATGAAGAATTCTATTTTGTTATCCTCCGTGAGATTAACACCAGATTTTGCTGCACTTATCTGTAAGTAAAAAACTTTCAGAGATAATAGTCAAAAGAACACATGAAATCCATCAAGGGAAAGACCCTGATCAAAAAGGTAAATCCTAAAGCAAATTAATCCTAAGAAGATGCAATAGGAAGCATAGAACAGCAAACTAGGAACAGTTAAATCAGGCACTACGAAACTGCAATCTCATTATTCCTGTGCAAAAAATCCCACATGAAAATATACTTATTTCAATTAAAAAAGCATCCCAGACAAAGAACAAAAACAAAAGCCCACACTGGAAGGAGGCTTGGTTGGCTTACCAGCAACAGAAGAGTTTGATTACTCCTCTGATCAGGCAAAACTTCTGTTTCTGCCCCTCCTGTCTCTCTATGGTTATTTTCTCATTTTCTACTTAAGAATCAAAGCAATATGAGGCAGGCACAACTTTTTTATTCTACTTTTTCTCCTGTGCAACAGCAAGAACATGGATTCCTACACATGCAAACAATATAAGGAATTATTACAGAAAATTACAGTATCATTAAAGGATTACTGACCAAAATAGGTTTCATTTATGCAGATGTATCAGACATAGAGCAGTAACCTGTGGGAAAAGTACCTGTGTATTTTCTTTCCTTACATACTGTACATCCATGTCATGCAATCAAATGTTAGGTGATAGTTTTATCATCTTTTTGTTTCCCTTAATCAAAAATAAAGATTAGAAAGTTGCAGGGACTAGGATGAAGATGAAGAAATAAAACTATCTGATGTTTGGAACATGATTGTTACAGGTTATAAATGTTACCCTTTTTCCTTTTGAGAAATGTAATCTTAGGCCATATCTTCAAAACACCGTATTAAAAAAGTATCTTTTTTTTTCATGAGCTAACATGTCATTAGTCCTTTTTTCCTTTTTTATTTTTAAACTACTTTATGAAAGTTTTGCTGCATAATCTTCAATTATGTATCCACAAGTTCTCATACTTCAAATACTTTATGGAATTAACTATGGTGGAATACGTCATAAAAATAATGTGAGCAGCATTTACTTTATTTGTGCATTACTGACCAACATTCCCTGCCTCCTCTAGTCAGATCATGTATTCTTCACATACTTCTAATATATAATAGCCCTTTATGCAATCACTGGCAGCAAAATATGATCATCTTATTTGTCTTGTTCACATGAAGAATATCCTGGCTCTATTAAAATTTTCTCTTCATGCAAGATACGATCTTTTCCTGTTGCATAATTATGTGACAAGAGAATGTCATTTGTAGTGCTAAAAGATAGCATATTCCCATTATTTATCTTTAGACATGATTATACATACCTAAAACATGACACTTTTCAGAAATCACGCTATTTTAATATTCAGAATGAATAAAAATCAGTTATAAAATAATATGTGGACACCAGACTCCACAAGACTAAAAACAAAGCCACATCAGTAACATTTGAAAAATGAAATTAGCACCGGATTTTTCCAGATGACCCCCTGTGGTGTCACAGCAACAAAGTTATGCAAAGCTTCACACAACTGAGGGGGCTCTCTTCAGAGGGCTCTGCTTACTGATCTTTGGAAGAAAAGGTCACAGGCTATGTTGGAGGGATTTTCAGCAGGGCTAAAAGGCAGGAAACGGTTGGAAGGAATGAGGAAATATTTCACAGGCAGTAATAAAAAATTTAAAGGGTTTGCATGTGAAGCTGTGTAACTGATCTGTCTGTAAAGCTATCCAAGACAAAAGCTCAGGAAAACTACATTGTTCTATAGCATTTGCATTTTGGAATAACCGTTACTCAGTAAGATACATACATATAAACAGTGCTTTATTTAGCTTGCTAAGAAAGAAAATGAAGCACTTCAATATAAACTCATAAAATTATTATTCAAAAAGAGAGAAAGCAGATGGGTTAAAAGCATTAAGGAACCAAAAAGTATTTATTACTGTTAAAAACTCTAACTCGGCATCTCCCCTTTCAGAAAGAACATTGTTTCTAACTTCCTATTTACTCTTACGGTGGCATTGTTGAGGTTACAAGCCAGGGGAAGGAGCTGTGGCCATGAACGTTCATACCGCTGCATCATCTGAAGGGGTCACTCCACCCACCTGGTGCGGGGATGTTGAGAAAGGGGTTTGCCAGGGGTCAGAGCTGTCCCAGGGTCTCAGCTGCCCCTGCCAGAAGCCCCTGCCCCATCCCCAATCCCACCAAGCCAGGAGGGCAACACACTGTGCCAGAGGCAACCTGTGGCAGGGAACAAAGGGAATCTGAACTAATGCCACCACTGCAGTTAAGACTGAGCCTAACAGGCAGAGGACACAGAATGGCCAGTTTAGTGATGTAACTCCTTGTAACACAGTTTTCCTGGGTTTTTGGTCTCCAGTCTGTGGTGACCAGTGACAGGACCCAAGGGAACGGCCTGAAATTGTGTCAAGGAAGGTTTAGGTTGGGTATTAGAAGATTCTTCACGCAGAGGGTGGATTGGCACTGGAACAGGCTCCCCAGGGAAGTGGTCACAGCACCAAGCCTGATGGAGTTCAAGAAGTGTTTGTATGATGCTCTCAGGCATATGGTGTGACTCCTGGGGATGGTCCTGTGCAGGGTCAGGAGCTGGACTCCATAACCGTCTAGTCCCTTCCAACTCAACATATTCTGTGATACTCTGTTTTCTTTAGTTGGGCAGATGGGGGTGATTAATGGGTAGAACCCTGTACCACTTTCTGTCTCCTTTGTTCCTGGGGGAAAATGTGTTTTGTTTTGGTATTTTGTGGGGGGAGGTGTTTGAGGGAGGTTATTTGTGGGTAAGCCATCTCCCTTGTATCTTTGTGGTGCTACTATTTTTCCTTGTTAGTGAGCTGTTATTTTTTTTACTTACAACATCCTTGCATTTTTGGTCTCCATGTTAGCATGGAGACAAGAGGGAAGGGAGTTTATGTAATTGGAGTTCCTGCCCCAACATTTGTCTTTAAACAAAGACAGGCATTCAGGGATTTAAAGGAATACTTATATGGGTTCATAAAAATAATTGAGAAAATATTCAGCATTTTGGAATAGTGAATTGTGAATTAAATCTGCATTTGACTCATGCTTCCGTTAACCTCTCCTCTAAGATGACACTGGCTTGCAGTGGCATTTTGAAACATTTGAGTATCTAGTTTTCTCCTTTTCACTGTCAAAGCTTTTGAAACTTCTGATGGAGTAGTAGCATTGCACTGCATACACTGATGTTTAGCTGATGAAAAAATAGGCATAAATAATACTTTACACTGCTTTTTTTCCACAAATGTAGCTACCAGTTCAAAATGATAAACTGACTACAAAAAAAAGTGTGTGACAGGCACATGATTTGGAGCTCTTGCCAGCAGTCTCCCACAGCAGGCTGGTGGTAATCATTCACTTTTCATCACTATCTCATTCTGCACTTAGTATGAGAGCTTTGATAAGCTTTTCTAGCTGCACATCCTACAAAAAATCTGCAGTTACGATCTCCTCCAGCCTTGTTGATACTTTCCCTTCATATCAGAAAGACAGTACTGAAAATTATACTAGTAAGGAGCCAGCTCCAGCAGCTGGCAAAGTAGGCAGTAGCCAAGGCCTCTGAAGGCTTAGTTCTTCTACATCAGAAAACAGATGGACTGGCTGTGCTTGCCTCTACATACATGACTTTGCCCACTGCTGTCAAAGGAGGCATCTCTCTTCCCAGAAGCAGTACCGTTACTAGCATCAGCAGCTGCAGAAAGTCACTTCTGTTTCCATCTCTTCCTATACCTCCTCTTTCCAGAAGAATATCCAACCCTTCACCCAAGGACTGATGCTTCCCGTCACCCTGGCAGGTCTCTATCAGAGAATAGTAATGAGTGCTGGAAGAAGCAGGTGTGCAAGAGGAGGCAGATGGGATATGTCGGTCATAAAACTAAGAAAGATCTTAGAAGAACTGGACACAGGCTGGGATAGAACAAAGAAAAAAGAGATGATTTAAGTCTTCTGAAACCTGGGGACTCCTCCTGCCTGTAACAGTATTTTCCAGGTTCTCTTCCACCAGTGTAATTTTTGATTAAATGCTGCCAAGCCCTCTTGTTGCCTCTGCCGCCAATCAAAAGCAAATATTGCTACTGCCAAGAAAATTTGGCTCTAATAGAAAACTTAAACTGTGGAAGAAAGGATGTTCCATTCCATAGGCAGCTTCGTCCATCTTCTTCTTCTTTGCCCATAATTTGCTAATTTCATGCTTGTCTAATTCAATATCCTCCCCCATTGCCTCAAATGACATCTCTATATGTGCTCATAAACTATGTCTCTATATGCCCATAATCATACTGTAGCCAAAGTCTCCTCATCACTCTTGCCAGAAATGAAAAACAGTACAACTCAGAAGAGCACAAGAACTAGAGAGATTTCAGAGCTCTACAAGCTGTGCCTCTTCATGTTACACTGTTTTATAAGACAGCACCAGTAACTCCCATTCTAGTGTGTTCTTCTAGTGTACAGTTTGGGGCATGTCTCAAAAATTCACCTCCTAAAGATGCATAAATTTTTCCATATAAATCCATATAAGTTTGGATCATTAAGTTTGGACCATCACTTACATGGAATAGCCCATAATTTGTCTTTCTCCCATATTCAATCAACTAATACCTGAAATCCATTAAATCAGTTTGCAAGCTTGGAGCAGGTCCTAACATTATACTTTTTCCTAGAAATACTTCAGTTGGTTTTGTGTTGACTCCATCTTTTCTTGGTATTTCTAACTAACTATGGACTATCCCTATTATGCTTTGTTCACTATATCTGGAAATATCCAGAGAGAAACAAAACTCTTAATCTACAGACTGTTTTCTGGAAGGACAGCAATCTGAACAAAATTCAAAAATTTGTATAATCTAGGTGATTTAAGGAGATTTGATGACCCATACCAATGACATTAGAGGTTAATCAAACATTTATAACAGACCCTAGCAAGTTCAAGGGTGAAAAAAAAGAGAGATACACCATCAGAAGAAACAAGAACCTTCACAGTGACAGCAGGCAAAGGCTGTAGGCACTCGTTGCAGGAACTTGCACAAGAGCAACTCTGAGTTTGAAGACAAAGGACAGTATGGAGTTATGTTCTCCATGAGAAAGCCTTGTGACTCTCATGGGACCCCGAGCCACCGGTGAATGCCCCAACAGGTCCAAAAATGAACAGGTGGTGTTGCACACCCACTTATGACCTTGCTTCAATGTGTACCTCTGTGTGTCTTTTGTACTGTTGTTCCTTTAAGAAGGTCCTCACGTGGTACATGCAAATGATAAGAATAAGCATTCCTATGCCCTGGAGAAGGAACACAGCCAGGGACTGTGACAAATGAATTTTACATCTTGTCCCACATACTTAGCATTCTGCAAAGATGTTTGAATATGTTACTGAAGTAGGCTGCTGGCTTACTTGCCAACGAAATCTGCTGCAGCTAAGAGAAAGTCCACCAAATTAGATCTCCTCCTACTACCAACCCCAGATAAAACTGTGCCTATAATTTTGCCTAACAAAAGTCTGTGTTTGTGGTCTGAACAGAACAGAAACTACCACTCCAATTCCATAGAAGATGTTTTATCAGATATTGTAACAGCTGCAATTTTTAAATTGTCTTTCACAAGGCACACTATGGTGCCAGTAAAACCCCAACATGCTGTCTGGAAAGTTATCTACAAAAGATTCCAAATGACATTTTAACAGAGAGAAAAGTGTCTGAAGACAGTGTGTAGGTCAAACAAATCAACCAATTTAATTTCTTCCTCTCTGCCACTCTAACTGGTTGAACTACAGATGGCATGATGTTATCCCCCTCCAAGTCAGTTTGCTGACTGCCTCCATCAAAACTTAATTGAAAGTAGTGGATCCTATAATTTAAAATGAAATAGGCTCAGCAGGTGAGCAAGCTTTGTCTAGATTGATTACTGGGTATTGATTTCCCACCAATTGTACAAGTTACACTCCACAGGGCCACCTGCACATTAACCTAGAATACATAAAATCACCTCGGGCTAACATCTATCAAGAGGTTTGTATTTTTAGAGGATGCGGTCTCTAGTTATTTTCCTCACCCACAGATTCAATGGCATTCATTTGGACAGTATTCATGCTTGGTACTTCATCATAAATAACTATTATTTCTATTTTAATTTTTCTGAAAGAATTTAAGATAACTACCCAAGGAAAAAATCATCTAACCTAGCACTAAGTTAACTGTAAAACCTGTAAAGAGGGTTAGACAAGCTCTCCCATGATATGAAGGAAAGAGACACTGGATGCAGCAAAAGCAGAGTGGCTTACTGTGGCCTGGAAGCTTCTGCTTGGTCCGTCTGAAGCTTCTCACCCCCTTCCACTTCCATGGTGCAGTAGACAATACGATTTGGAGCGACTGACTTTAAACCTTGTACCTCCATTATAACAATCTGAGGAAAATAAAGCAAATAGTTTATCCTTCAGAAATAATTACATAGCATGGCTCTTGCAGTACTAATCTCCACACAGGTAAAAAGAAGAAAAAAAGAACAAATCCCTGAAGTTTCAAAGTCTCCTCATTCAAATCTCAATAGACAGAGAAAAGTTTTGATTTTGTCTTTTTTTCACACTTTCAACCATGTATAGAAGGAATTGAAAGTTTTGCTCTGCTTCTACTTGGACAATGACCAAAAACTCACTCCAATCATAATTTAAATGCCAATGGTGGAGTTTGAGACTAATGTTCTAAATCTTAATGCATGAGGAAATGTATCTTTTAATCACTCATCTAAGTGAATATTTACAGAACAAACAGGTTACTAAGTCAGACTGTAAACAAGTACATTGATCACATCTTGAAGGGTAAACCACCGTGCTGTGTCACTGGAGGTTGCAACGCTTTAATCTCAGAAGTGATTTGATGTTGTGCTGAGCATGAGGCAGGTCAGAGCATGACTATCAGCTCCTATAATGTTTTCCCCACTACAAACATCTTTTCCTTCTCCCAGCACAGTACTTACAGTCAGGTTCAGTGTGCATATAGGGAAGAGGGAGAAGAGAAAGGGGAAAAGCCTCTGCTACTAGCTGTGCCCTGAGGGTTTTCATCACCAGGGAAATTATGAGCTTGGCAGATCCCATAGATTTTCACCTCCTCTAGACTACTAAGTTATAGTTCAGAAAAGCCAAATACAGCCCTACTTTAAATGCTCTCTGCTTTTTATAAATCTTACAGTTTTTCACAGTGTGAAGTTATTGGAATTTTTGCACTTCAGATGTTTCTAATTCAAAGAAGACTTGAGAAGACAGTCAGGTTCCCCTGCTTGCTTTAGAAAAGGTGCTTTTCTTGCCAGTTTCATTTGGGCCTATGCAAAGAAACTGGGAAAAATGTACTCCATCAGCAAGAGAAGCTGTTCGCAACTGAACCTTACATGTAGACCAACACTTGTTGGTTTTAAAGGTGTCAGAAGTAATGACTACTTTTGATCTCATTAGAGCCATTGGTTTCTTAGGTCAGCAAGTGACTACTAAAATGCTTTGCTATAAAACACTTGGCAAATTTGCCACTTTCTTCCAATTCAGGTAAGTTAAGCCAAGCTTCACCCTTAGCTATAAAATCCTTTCTACTTAAAAACTCCCAGAATCTTAGTTAAATGTCTTGTTAAATTGCTAGTTTGTAAATATTACAGTGAGATGACAGTCACCGATCATTTAGAACATTTTTATATTACTCATAAATTATCAACACTGCCTATTATGCTTTATAAGTAGTAACAGGAATTCAGGGAGAATAACATAGTCATCTCTTTTCCATCTTTTGTTGTCCAGGAATTCAACTAGTCAGCGATCACTGAGAGCCTGCACTAGAGATCCTTCTAGATGATACTGCCTATACAATTTTTACACATACCAAATGTATGTCCTTGCTGAATGCAGACTTCATGTTTATTCCCTTTTACGTTGATACCTTTTTTCCTGAGTTTCCAACCTAATTGCACAGTACATTTTAATTTGATAACAATTCTGGATTCAAGACATGGAAAAAGGTTGCATTTCGTTCCTTCCAAAGGAAACTGCCACCATCGGATGTACATTAGCTCATTAGCTGATAAACAGCTTCCTAAAAGCTTGTCTATTTCTGAAACTGTCTAACAACTGAGGAATATAAATAAGTGTTCTGTCTTCTACTACTATGATATTTTTATTTTTTTTAAAAATTTCTGCAAACAGAATATTTGAGGAAACATCCAACTTGTAAAAACAGTCATTGTTGCTTGCAGTGATGCTCAGGATTGTCTACGACCTTTGTTAGCAAGGTCCACTCCTACCAGGACATTATAAATATTATTAGCAACCTTTGCTGTTCATAATAACAACATGTAATGGCAGCATGAACCCTGGCCAGTTTACCTCCCCACCCATCCAGAAATTTTCATCAAGTTCTTTTACCCTGTTCTTATCCTTAGACATGCTATAGATTTCCTGTTCATTCATGTGGCTGTGCAGCAGTCCTCGGAGGGGATTTTGCTGGTTACCCTACAGTTTAGTTGAGCCCCCCCACAAGAAGTGACATGGACATGTTTATGTGTTATTCAAGAAATGTGAAATTGCGCACCTATGACCTCACATTTTCAAAATATGAAGTATTCTGTCTTCAAGGAAATGCAATCAGCTTCTCTTATCTGGACATTTGCATAGAAAAGGATCACATATTCCACATTTTAGTCTTCATTAATATCAGTTCAGCTGTTTCCTTTTTCCTTTATATCTTCTGAGATTTTGCTTCCCAAGAGCAAGATATGCACACACTTTTTTGGCAAGAGAGTCAACTTATGTAGTTATTATCATGTTTAAAATGAAAATCTGCCATACTAAAAAGTATCACATGTAGAGAATACTTTAATTCTTTGTCTAGCACAGGATGAACTGTAGATAACTTATGTTGCAGAACATCTCTTTATCAGTGATGGGGAAAAATAAAAGAGAAAGGTAGTTCCCCAGACCTAAAAGACTACATTTCCAGTGGGCGAGAGGAAGGGTTATAAACAAAGCAAAGCTGTTATAAACAAAGCAAAGCTGTTCCAAATTTAGAAATGCTATTTCCTGTCAATTTTCATTTCATGATTGTTTCAAACTTTTACTGTGCTTTTCCCCTAAATATCGCAACATTTTTCGTACATAAGAGTTCTTTCTAGAGGCACAGAGAAGGCTTTACATATATCCCTCACCAAGCAAACTTTCTTGAAGGCAGAAACAATACTGACAAACTTTTTCAGGTACTTTTTAGGTGCTTCATAACTACTCTTCGTCAATGCTATTTATGGACCATTCCAGCCTTGGTACTCCACTTGAGGCAGACACAGCACATGTAATGGAGATGCACAGGATTCAGCACAGGAGACAGGAGTTACAAATACTTCATCTTTCTGTATACTTCAGTACTAAGGCCCACACTCCAGCTTTACATATTTGATGAACTAATACTTTTTGGCATATAGAATAATGCATCTCACTACTCTTTGAAAGCTGATGTTGAGCTTTTACATTATTAGCTAGTAATATTAAAATTGCATAGAGTGGGAGAAGCAATTTCTCTGTCATACAAATAATTTAAACTTTTTCATCATCTATTTTTGACATGTTTTTAATTCTCTGTTTTTAATAATGACAAGTGAAAAAAATGATCTGCATTTTTAACAACATGAAAAAAACAGATGCTCATTTCACTTAACAAAAAAAATTGTTTAAAATATAAGCAATTTCTATTTGTGTTAAACTCTGAAACAATTGAAATACTTATTCTGTAGCATTATCTGTTTTCTTAAGCAAACTAGAGCCACTTCAAGTGTATAGCACAAGTATAGGACTTTCTGACCAACAAATACACAATGTACACTCTGGTAATGTTTTGATTCTATTATTATTGAAAGAGAGATAAGCATTTCCTGGTACAGACATTTGTGGAATTGGACCTGAGTTATGATGCTGGAAATGTTCAAGGCCAAGTTGGATGGGACTTGGAGCAACCTGGTCTAGTGAAAGGTGTCCCTGCCCATGGAAGGGGGGGTTGAAACTAGATGATCTCTTAGGTCCCTCCCAACCCAAGCCATTCCATGATTCTATTCTGTGATCAGATGTGTTTAAATAACTAAAGGTATTTGTGGTTTCCTCTGTAGTCAGTTGAGACCTATATGGATTAGGAACGCATCTGTACAGGCCAGACTTCCTGCATCATCTCAAAAAACATAAGACAGATTCTTGAGGAAAACGCAGAAATTTATAAATACAAATTTCTGTGTTTATTCTCTAAATGCTTCCAGTGAGAAAATGCTACTTGTTTATAAAATTCTATGAATGAGTTCTTGATAACATTCACTTTTCATTATAATGTTGAAAAGTATACTTAGTTATTTAATGCACTGGAATTTAAATTAAGTTAAATTTGTGTGGGAGATTCAACTACCCACACTGCTGTATGGGCCCAAATACAACTCCTGGTGCAAGAAGAAAATGTATCATAGAGCTGTAATCTAAATCCTAATTACCAAAACACAAAGCATAATTTACTTCTTTAACATAAAATTTTAAAGTTACCAAGAAAGGAGGAGTAAGAAAAAACTATCAAGACAGATATTCTAGCAATTTAAACCATCAAAAAGTTTTCTGTGGAATTTGTGATTACCTCTAATGTGAAGGAGAGGACGACGTCAGACTTTGACAGCTGAACTTCATTTTCATCTCCTATGTCCAAGAATGCAGAATTCTGTGATCGCTTTAACTTCTGCAGTTTAAATTCTGGACCACCTTTAGACACTGGCAGACTTTCCAAATTTGCCATCAGCAAATTCACTGAAGACCGCAACTCTTCTATGTACATGTTCTCCATTTCCCTTGTTACAAATTTTGGGAATTTTCTTTCCTTGGAAAATATATTTTAAAAGTTAAGGAGGCGAAAAAAATTCCCTTATTATATGTCATGTAAATTTATCGATTTGCTTTCAGTTAAGACACAATAAATAAAAATAAAAGTCATAATTCCAGCATCTATCTATTTTTATGTCTTCAAAACAGTAATGGGAAAGCCAATCCTGTCCCACAAAAATGGATAATTTTGACAAAAAGAAATAAATTGCAAATGGAATTTTGTGCACCCCCCCAAATCATTCAACCATAAACCTAGGTTGAAAAACTACACATTAGGTATTCTTGATACAGGTGTTTTAAGCATAGTAATTGATAATATATCCTCAATGCTACCTTCAAGTATTTTCTAAATTGACAAAATGACTTGTCCACTAGTAATTTTGTTACTTCATCCATTTGCCATGCTACCAAAACTAAATCACTCACATTCATGCGTCTAATACAAAGCTGCTAAACTACAATCATTACAAGAAATTCCTATAATTGTTTACCTCTGTTTTTAATAACAGGTAATTAATTTTGAAAGTAATGTTGAATTATTATATATGGGATTATTTTAAATAATAATCTCTCTTAAAAAATACAACTTGAACATTAAGAAGAATTTTTAGGCAAAAGAATTTAAATATCGTATTTATAACAAAGAAGGAACATATAGACAAATATAATGCAGGTATGAACACATAAAGAAAATTCTATCCACAGTTTCTCTAAATGAACATTGGGTGCTTGGGAGAATATTATTCAAGATTAAACAAAAATGCAAATTATTCTAAAATATATGTTTTACAGAAACAAACACTGCTCCTCACGTACTGCCTGCAAAGACAGTCACCTTGCTCCTGAAACAGAAAATTTTTATCGCTGTTATAAAACATATCATAAAATGTTTTATATTAAAATCTTTACAGTTGATTATATTTCAATAACAAAGACCAAGCAACTTGACTGTGACCCAAACTACCTGCAGCAAGTCTGGTGGCCTGGCTAACTACAGCATTACAGTGCCAGTATATTACAGATTGAAAAGAAAAAAAAAGAATTAAAAAGTAATTTATAATTAGAGATTAAAAACATAGGACAAGGTATACGGTTCTCTAGCAAAAGAGCCCAAAACCCTTAGAGAGTGTTTTTCAAACTGTACCTTATCTTGTGAGAATCATTCAAATAATAATATGCCAACACAGAAGATAGGTGAGATAGACTGTGTTCTTAAAAGATATTTCCTCTTTTTAAGTGTTTTTTTCAACTACAATGTAAAAATAAGAGGAAAACTGGACTTTCTGATGAAGGAAATGTAGGATCACACAGCATGAGCTTCCAAAACCAAGCTTTGCTTTCTCCCTACCCCTGTTGACACAGATACTCCAGAGCAGAAAGGAATTCATCTGCCAGACTGTTCTCAAAGGATCTGCTTAATTTTAGAATCAAAAAGAGGAAGCACACTCTATAGATCATCCCACTCCATCTCATACAATGATTTATTTTTGGTAGAAGAAAGCAACCACTTACCCTTGCCATTTGTTCTGCCAATTGTAGTCGACCATCTAGTTCACGTCTGATCTGGGCTGCTTGCTCATCTCCATTATCCAGCTTGGATAGAGAACAAAAATAAATCTAACTGTGAGAAATGCAGTATATTTTAACTTTATAGCAAATAATGTATCAAAAAAAAACAAAAGAGAAATGAATTTCCTTCTGAAATCAGTGAAACACTAAGCAAATAAACAGCTTTAAGGCTTACAAAGACAAAAGAAATAAAATGGCCACCAGTTAGTCACAGCAGCCAGGACCTCTGAAGGGTAGCCAGTGCTCCCTTGCATTTTTAATGCTCAGACTATAGAGAAGAAGCATTATTTCTTTATGAAAATAGCAGCTAAAACCATTTCTCCATGAAGCAGGAAACTGGAATGACATACTGGCTTAGAAAATATTTGCAAGGAAATTTAATCGTTGATGCCATGAGTTCCTGTATAGGCATATATTTGTATGGGGAAAGAAAACCGTGTAATATGTCTTCTGAGAATGGTATTAATTCACTCACATAGCTCTTTTCTCCCAATATTGCCCACCTGCTCACATCAAGGCATACCCAATTTCTGAACTTCTAATATTTTCATATTAAGAGAATAGTCAGTACCATATTTCAATCAAGGAAGTAAAGGGGAAGGACCATCTCTTCACCCAGAACAGCTGGGTCTCCACAGATAGGAGACTTCCCAGCTCATTTTTCACCTGTTCACTTATTAGGGTAGTGGGGAGGAGTGTAGATGAAGTGGGGCTTCACCTCAACACGTGGACCTGGCTAAGAGGAAATAAGAGTGATGCATCTGGAAAAGATCAGGAACATTTTGCCTTCTTACCAGAATAACTGCCAAAAAAGGACAAAGTTAGAGTTCCTATGGAGGGTTCTCTGTCCCTCAGGCTAACTATACACATGAAGTGACATGCTGATATGACCCTAGTGCATGTCTATGTTTTTAAACCTACAGCTAAGGTTTAAGTACACCTGAATTGCTCTTCATTAAAAAATAAAACTTAAATTGATTAGGGGTGTAAACTGGCAAAACCTGGTTGTCTAATTGAATGAGATCTCCAGCTAATGAACACACCATCAGTTTGGCATATTATTCATTACATTAAATTAAGGTTTTTCAGTGACTGAGACTCCTAGCCAGTGCATCAGGCCAAATACATCAAACTTACCTCCTTTACAATGCTCCTCAGCTTAATGTGATACTTCTTATTGAACCAAAGCACTCATGAAAATTAGGCACTCCAATTTAAAAGAAAAAAAAAAAGAATAATTCAAAATGCCCTATCCAGTGCTTACAGGTCTATTATAGCACTATGCCTAATGCAAATCTGACCACATTTAGCAACAGGATGAAAAGTTTTTACTGCTAGTACGGAAGCGATGACAGAGCATGCAATCTGTCACCTGTGCAATCTGGCACCTTCCTTGCAGGAACTGATCCAGACTACCAGAAAAAAAAGAACAAAACATGATGGCATCCCCAAAAGAGGCTTGAGTTTATACCAGAGAGCATACAGATCATATTACAGGCTGGAAGGGTTCTCCCATTAAGTGTGCCCATAAATCTGCTACTAAATTGACTGTAGCATAAATGGCAAGAGTATTCTTGAAAAAAGGAAATGTTTTAGGTTTTCAGAACACAATTATAGCATTCCAAATAGATTCCCAAATTTGTATTCTTCCATTTCTCAACAGATTAAGACACTGCTTATTGAACTTGCCACCATGAATATTTCTATTTTCCTTTATATTATAACAAATACTTTTGCAATTATTTTTGTTTACTCAGTATGAAAGTCTGTCTAATATGAAAAACATTATTTTAATAATATATCCCATGACAGACGATTGCTTGAAAAGATATCAGCTTGAAGGTAATTTCAATGACTGAATTTTGATTTCTGCAGAAAGGAGGCTGTGGGAGAACTGAACAAAGCTAAAAACTTTTCCTGTGTCAAGGCACAACTTAAATGACTGCTTCCATTATGAACTCATTTGAAGAGGTAAAAGATATTATTTGAAGACTGTTATTTAGTTATTTTTCCATTTTAAAAATATTAAGTTTAAGTTAATGAAAGTATAACCTAGTTTTGTAAATCTTAGCATTTTTCTTTAACTCTGCATTGCTATTATCTGTTTGTACTCCAGTACCTAAAAATGTGATTTCTCTACTTATTTTAAAACTTCAGTCTTCTTCCCAAAATACTTATACATTTCAATGGTTTTGTTAATGTATGCATGTAATGATGTTTTGTAAAGCATGGGAAGAAGCTGAAGGGGTGAACAGCAGAGAATGTTACTTATAGAAAAGAGCCAAGGTAATAATTACTGGTACGTCTTTAGCATCTGTCCCAATAGAAAGCAAAGCTGTCAAAATTAGTTTTATTTTTTTGCATGCAAAGGGAAGTGACAATGATAAAAATGGTAACTTTGCAAGGTCATTCTATCTGTTTTTACTCTAAACAACAAAATATATGAAAAAAGAACTTTACTAGCAAAGCAGTGATTGTGAATGTGCACTCAAATCATAATTTATGTATCTACTGAATATGAAGTGACAACAGCAGAAAGAGTGAGTAAACTCTGAAAATACAAGTGTGGTGTTTGGAATTTTTGAGTTGAGTCCACTGTTTTACATAGAGATACTTGACAGAACCCATGACATGGGTGGGGAGAGGTGACAATGGTTAAACATAAGTGTACCCTTTTACATAATGCCTTATTCATGGATCAAACCCATACCTAAAACGTCTGTGGATACCTAGTTATGACAACCACTGAAGTAATTTTCAAACTGTTAAATAAAAACTAGGTGTGTGACACTATGCATAGAAATTAATAGAAATGTAACATTGCAGAATAGCAACTCAGATTCTTCTCAGTATTACAACTGAAATTTGGTTAAAAGAAATCACTAATTTGAAAGGACTTAAAATTGAGTAAAAGGTTTGTCTGTTTATTTGTTTGTTTGTTTTAAGAATAATTGGCATTTACATGGGATCACATAATGCTTCTCACCCTTAAATATCAAGTCACATTTTTAAAAGTTACAGCCTTAGAGATTATTGTAAAGGAGAATACATGTAAGTTCCGTTTAATAAAAACATTTCAGCTTGCTGCAATAGTAATTATACACCATAGCTGTTTGTGGGAGTAGGGTCAGAGGATTATCGGGACTGGAGAAGAAAGAATAAGAATAAAAGCAAGTGCAAGAACAAAGACAGGAACGATTCTAAAGGAAGCTCACCA
>JAWWEE010000040.1:21445535-21457398 GCA_035221455.1 Xenops minutus | reverse complement strand
TAGTTTCTAGCTCCTTCTAGCTAGCCCCTATAAAACCCTTTTACCCTGTTTAATAAATGGCCATTTCACCTTATCCCACGTTCCGTGTGGAGTGGTCCTTCCCGTTATCCCGATCAGGTCTGTGTCAGCTATTCACTGATTGCACCAATATTAGAGATGCTTCTCATGTCGCTTAAGCCTCACACAACCAATTAGTTTGCATTTTAGCAGCAGGGAACCTCACTACAGAACACTCTACAAATACCACAGACCTGTATTCAGTACATCAGATGCATCAGAAGTCCTGCCCAAACAAACCAATGTTTCCCCTAAATGCCATACAAATGCCCTCCCCCCCCGCCCCCGCAACTTGCAAAACCTAGGCAAAGACACTGAGTCCCCTTCTGAAGGCTAGTTAATTCAGAAGGAAAATTCCCAACTGAGCAAAAGTATTAGTAAGGCAGTTGTGTCACCAGTGCCCTTTCTTTCTGCAAAGATGATTACTTGGATTTTTAAAGCTTCTTCAGAAAAAACAGTAGTTATGAGTGAGTACACTAGGGTGAACAAGAAGTCACTTTTTATTAAAAAAAAAAGTGACAGTTCATAATATTTTTTTTTTTCTCAAATGGTGTTACATAAAAAGAGCTTTCGAAACCTACCAGAATCAGACATCAGGGTATTAATTAAAAAATGCTTTTACTCCTTAATGTTTGAAGTTGCCTTTATTTTTTCCTCACTCAGAAAAGGGCAATCATCTTTAGAGAGGGAGTGAGAACATCCTCAATATGCAAGTTGCCAAACAATTCTTATTAAGAGGATTGCTTATATAAGTGTCAACTACTGAAAGATAGACTGAGGTTTCCTGCTCCAAGTTTCTGCTTTAACATTTCCAGCCAAAGCACTAAATTGCTTCTAGAGAGACCAGGGAAGATAACACACTGCTTTATCCCTAACAAGAAAAGTAGTGACCATCTTGTCAAAGAGCTCTTGCACAATCTTGCTTTGAAGTAAGGATCTGAAAATCAACTGGACCCCATCTGTGAAAACCAGCTCAACTCTGGCCAAGTTATGAGCCTTTGAAAAATCACCTTTGCAGCAGTCAGGCTACAAACAGCCTGACCGTTTGTAAATCAAACTGCATTCAGATTCACCTTCAGGTTGTGCTGCCCTCTGTCTTCAATACTTATGATGTCTACACTCAGATTATCTTCTCATTTAAGAAAGACTGTAGCATACCAGAGTTAAAAATCACTATTCGGATCAACAGCATGCTATCTGGCTTGACAAAATGTTGTTTAATTTGTATGCCTGAACAGCATAGAAGAGAAATGTCTCTAAATCCATGAATGTTTCCATACTTTACTAAGTTGGGGAAGACTGCATACTTTGTGATTCCTATTTAAATATTTTTGGTTTCAAATTACTTAAAAGGCTGTAACATAGCAGTGTATTTTGGAGCAAAAGAAAAATGGTACACAGGAAAAAAAATCTGGTTAATGTGCAAGAGCAACTGAAGGTAAATAAGGTACTAATGTTGCCAAGAGGTGCTGCACGAAAGCCCCTGGTGCTCATCTACGTTACTCTACATTGTGGATGCCCATGTAGGTAACCTGCAGGGTCCATCTGTGACTACTGCCTGACAACCGAGGTAAAAACTGCCAACATAAACCAAATGGAATAAAGGCCTTGGATTTAAAGTGTCAAGATAATACAACACTGAAAAAAATGGATTTCTGGAACCAACTAATGGCATCCAGCAGCAAGGTTGAAAGAGGACAGAGAAATCCCAGTGCTCAATTTTGACTGTCAATAGACTAAGCAGCAAGAAGGTAGTGGGTGCAGCAGATGCCAACACTGGATGTTTCAGACCCTTGTCCGTGCTACTCTTATCTCTGACTCTAAAAGGAGTTTTGCTTCAGACAGACCTGGCACCTCTTAGACCCACCGGATTTGCTCCAGTGCTTATTTTTACACAGGTGGAGTTCTTGAAAGGGGCAGACTGGGAAGAGATTAAAGGTGTCTGCACTGTCAAGGAGCCACTGGGCACTGAACACAAACAGCCTGCGGAGATTTCTGAAGTTTCCCAAGCTTATGAGCCCAGGTTAGCAGATAAATATGTGAAGGTGGAAGGATCAACAAATTCCAAGTCAGACCAAAAATGGAGCACCCGATTCCAGTCTATGATTGCAATCACCTTTGGACATGGATTCAACAGGTCTTAACTTCTGATGGACAAGATTGTGATGGAAGCAAATGGCTTCCACTTCCTGTAGGAGGGGAAAACCACATTTAATTAAAGGACAGCATGTGTGGAGCTTTCTGAATGGCTACTGTTTGACCTTTTCATAAACAGCCTGCCTCCTGTTTCACAGCAAGAAAGGCACGGCTGTAAAAGTAAAGAAAATGTTATCACTCCTCTATTTTAGAAGAGGCTATGCCATTTAGCTTCAGTTTTAAGATATTTTCTCTTCCTTGTGTATAGATTATACAGAGGATTAATTCAGATTCATCAAAGTGATCAATAAAATCTTATTAAAAGCTCTCCCATGTTCTCTGCACCTTATAAAGCCCCTATCACATATCACACAAATGGCTATGCTGATAGATGAGCCAGCCTGTGTGATGGTGAAATCCTGTGGATTTCTCACAGAACTCTGCAAAAGACAAACTTTAAAAACTCAGTTCCTAGATCTTACTCTTCTCAACTCACTCCTTTTCCCAGTTAACACACACATAACTCAAAAATTGCTAGTTCTGGCAAATAAGCTCAGAAATGTGTTTTAGAATATGTGCAACACAAAACCTAAGTGAAACGTAAGAGAACGGATGTCAGAGACAGAAAATCTGTTAAGAGTTAAAATAAAGAGGGAAAACAGACACCCATTTACCTACTTTTTAAATTATTTCTCTTGTGCAATAGTAGTATACATGTTTTTGGCTAATTTGTTGTCAAAGGACAAACTCAGCAACCACTCAGCATTTCTACTTTCAATTTGTCCACAGCAAGTCCACTAAGCTGACAAGTCCATAACCAGTGTGAGGTGTTTGAACAACTTTTTACAATGCACCATCAAACCTCTCAGGCTTTTTGTATCGATTTTGCTCCAGTAGAGCACAAGATCACCTCTCAAACAACTGGACAAGCTGATCACTCAGTTTTCCTGCAACACAGTGCCCACAAAAAGCCCAAACATCTCTTGAAATTAGTTTTAAGACAAAGTGTTACTAGCGGCTATTTCTTTCCTTTTTTTTTTTTTTTTGGGGGGGTAGGAAGGGGAAGCAGAAGTTTTATAATAATATAAATATTGAAATTACAATGGAGGATATTTAGATGAATGGAAAAAGCATATCACTTTTTCTGTAGTCAGTATTGTTAAAAAAAACTCCGTAATAATGCAGGTAAGCAGAAAGGCCAGTCAATAGTCAAATACTCCACACTAGCTTCACTTGGGTAAAAAATAAACACCAATCAAATAAAAGTTTTTAAAAGCTGTGCTTTACTACCATCAGGAAATCCATGAGATATTAGACCTCACTCAGAATTTTTTTACAGGCTCAATGCCACCCAAAAACCAAGAAAAAAAATCATACACAATCTCAGATGGTGATTTTGTTCTCTGAAATATTTTTATAAAGTTCTGAACCTGTTTATGTGATTTCAATATTGATTTTTATATATATGACTGATTAAGTGGTAAAAGATACCATGCTAATTGCTTGTACTCAGTAATTACAGCTATGATACATTGACTTGTAAAACATTGTTAGCATAAATAAAACCAACCCAAAATCTATAGTCAAGATTACATTAACTAATTAAATGGATTAAAAAAATTATTCAAAGTTCCCAAAAATAACACTGAAAACATTAGTTTTAAAATGCAGACCTTTTTTTAATCAACCATTGAATGGACACTGGCAGTTTCCAAAATAATCAAAGCTGAGACTTTTACGTGGATTTTCCTTACATTCAAGCTTTGAAAACAAATTCAGTGCAGTTTCGAGAGTTTCAGCACTGGACAAAATGTCTCCCACAATTCATTTTATTCAGGGACTTTCAATACCAAATTCTGCAGTAAAACCTACAATAAGACTCGAAAATCAACAGGAAAGGAAGCACATCCAGTATTCAAGCTAATCACAATGTATGCAATGGGAATAGCTAAAATTTTTTATTAAGTCCACCACACTCAGTATATGTACATAGGTCAAACTTTCACTGTACTTGGCCAACACTGTAAATGGTAAGAATTAAAGAACTAAATACACGCCATGTATTAATGAGAAAATTTCTAGCAAGAAACAGTTTATCTAAAACCATGATGTGCAGATGCACAATGTAACTTCAGTCAATGACTACTTGTCTTATCAATCATCTTTCATACTTGACTGCTATTAACCTTTTAGAAAATCTGTAAGTACTTAAAAGCCTTTTATTAACAGTGAACTTGATTAACTTTGCCAGCCAACTTGATTAACTTTGCCAGCCAACCTTAGCCAGTATGGTATGTCCCAAACAGCAGAGAATAATTCAATCTTTACAAAGAGCTTCATAGTGTTGTTCAAATATAACGTGTATCTTCTACTTAATACTACCATTCCTGAAGAAAATTGAAAAATAAATTAACTGTTCAAAATTTATCATAGACCAATTTAAAATGTAGTCTTCAATATTTTATGGCATTTTTTTCATCTATGGAGTTGAACAGGTATTTTGTGAACAGGAAACTTGGAAAAGTAATGCAAATATCTTTGCACAGTTAAGAATGAGATTTTCGTTGGTATATTTGGATTTGAACAGATCCCAGGACCATTTTTATTCACATGATCTGAGGAGAGAATGGGGCTTCCCAACCAGAATTTTCACTAATTTATAAGAATAGTCCTTTACCCAACATAGATATATCACTGCTCTGCATCAATTGCCCAAATAAAACATCTCTTTCATTTTACTTTATAAAACTGAACTGAAATTAAAATTGGTGTTCTGATAACCTAAATTCCCAGAATTGAGATGTGTCTCATCTTGAACAAATCTTGGTAAGTGGTATGTAAACAAATAAACAGCATTCAATAATGCACACAAATCGCCTTTGTACGTACTTAGATGATAACATTTGAAGCAAGTCTGCTAAGTACTCATATTTACAAAAGAAATCACTATCTCCACAGAGTCTGCTACTAGTTTTTCCTCTAACTTAATGCAAAGATAAAAGTTGAAGCTTTATTTGGTTCACAGAAGCTCTTAATTATTCAGTGTGGGGTTTCAGTGAAAAAAATACTCTGACCTAGATACAGATATTTTAAATATTTATTTATTCAGAGCAGTCTGTTTAGGCAACAAGGAGGGAAAAATCAGACAGCATGTACTTAGGCACTTAATAATTTGTCTTTAGCTAGCATTTCTGTAAACATTACAGACTCTTTACATAGTCTTGGAATCATTATATTACTTGGACATTACTAGCAGCAGATCCAGAAAGGGGAAACAAAAAACAAATAAAAGCCAATTTAAAAAAGAAAATTCCAACATTAGACTCCCCCTGAATTTTATTCTACTTGCTCCTTAAATAGCTTTTTGGTTCATGTTGGTTTTGATACACTGTCCTAAGCCTGCCCATAAATGCTATGATTATGGTACTCTTCTAATAAAAGTAAAGATATATCAATTTTATGAATTGTATAAATATGGAGATATATATGTACACTGATTCAAATATTGACCAAGAACAGTTTCACTCTACTGACATTGTCTTCTGCAACAACAGGCTCTTCAATCTTGCTTAGTTCCCTTGAAATTTCACTTCAAGTTGTTTCTGTAGCAGAGGCTCTATTCTATAAAGCTGAACCCCAGTACTGCAAACCATGCGTCCCCCAGCTCTGGTTTTAGCTGTAGCCCAATCTGTCTTCATAACTCAGCTACAACTCCCTTGTTACACAAACAGTTGCACCTACTCAAACAGATTCAAAAGGAATCTATTGGGAATTGAAGTATGCCTCTAGTTGTACATATCTAATGGCCACTGTGGACAGTGAAAATAGTATACATGCAATCCTTTGCAAAATTTTTGCTTGTTTGTTGTCAAAGAGTGGATCATATGGTGCAGCACTTATTTTGACACATGCTTAGAAGCAAAATGGCTGTTGATTTTCTGAGCATTATATTCTTGCATTTTCCACAAAGTAAACCATCAAGATTTAAATAGTAAAATTAAAAGCAATTAAATTTCTTTATCTTATTTGCACCGATACTTATAAGTTGTTCAAAACAGAAGATCCAAAAAGAATCTATTTAAGCTCAATGCAAGCCAAGAGCCTTGTCTTTCCTAAGGAAAAAATGGGTAGAGACTCAAATCAACCCTGCATAAAATGAGACAGATCATTTGGTTTAAAGCTTAAAAGCCTTTGCAGACAATTGAAAGAAACTGAAACTAGGGAACTAATACAATATCTAGTTTAGAAAAGCCATTCCACTTCTGTAAATCCACTTACAAGAAAAATTAAAAACCCTCAAACTATAACTCATGCTTTATCCTAAATTTCTCACTTTATAGAGTACTTCTTACATACTTTTTTTCATTTGTTTATTGCTATTCTTCAAGCAAAAAAATATGCTAATAAAACATGTATAATTACTATTACATCTCTCAAATTCTAAAGGAAATTCCTTCCTTTTTTCTCTCTGGATTATACATTGCATGCAACAGACATTAGAAACATCCTGTTAGATCAGACAAAGTCCATACAGACCAGAACTGCGGGTGTTAACAGTGACAGCAGAGGAGGTTATTTGGGTGAAACACTGAGGCCTGGCTGTTCTCCAAAGTGAACATCTCTAACGATAGTTGTGGAGCGCGAGGAAGTGTGTGGGATGTTAGACGGTATACCCAGGCCAAGTCCTGTTAAAGTCAAATTATGGATCTGTTCTCCAGGAATTTGTCCAAACCCTTTTGAACCTCCTGCTGCTGTCTGCCCTCATCACTCCCCATGACAGGAGGTTCTGGAAGTTCCCCAAAAGCCATATACAGAAGCACTGCAATCCATTTTCAATCTCTTAGAAACTTCCCTGCGTGTCCCAGTTGCTAGTGGTGTGGCATTTATTGAGTGAAGGTACACATTCACCCCGGCCACTACCATCATAACTTCGCAAACCTCGATCATACTCCTCCCCATCAACTTTCTCACCTCCAGACTGAAGAGCTTCAGCCCTTTCCGTCTCTCTGCAAAAGGCAGAGATTTCCATGATTTCCAATGCCACCCTCTAGTCCCCACTGATCTCCCCTACATCGCTCAGGCCAAAGCTGGACACAATATTTAATGTATGGGCATAAGAAGGTTATATACAGCAGGAAAACAATGCTACTGCTGTACACAGAACTGATGATTTCACCGCAGGGAAGCTGAAGTGCCTCTCTGAGCCGTGACTGCCCATGCTCAGCTCAGAATCCTGTGGACATGCACTGGTTTATTTCTCCCCTGATGGATCACCTTACACCTTACACTTAGCCACATTAGAGCTACATTACATCACATCTGTCACACTTCTGCCCATGCAGTTTTGTGAAGTCCTCCTGGAGTTCCCTACAACTCAAGCAACATTACAGGAGACAAAAATTTCATATCATCATTCATATCAGTCAGAGATTTCCCTTACACTGTCTTCGCCATGATATATATGCTGAATAAACATGCAACACTACTCCTAAACAGATAGAAACAACACTTAAACTCTCTAGGAACCAGTCAAAAGGAAAACAAAAGAAACTTTTCCCCAAAACCTTTTTCAAAAATAGCAAGACTGCACCATAAAAATACCACCTTCTGGACTTGAATATTTATAACAGAATTTGTCATTCAGAAAAGTGTCATGAGCTGATGAGGAGCCAGGCTACTGGCTGTTTGGCGTTGGGTTTAAATAACAAGTATTAGGATTAAACTTCAGAATTAGATGTGATTAGAATCACATTAGGATTCAAATTAGTGGATCAGTGGTGGATTATAGAGGAGAAAAGAGACATTACCACAGGTCAGAAAGTGTCCCTGCAAACAATGGAATTTTCTGCCTCTCGTTCTCTTGGCATTTG
Source organism: Xenops minutus (assembly GCA_035221455.1). Lineage (NCBI taxonomy): Eukaryota > Metazoa > Chordata > Aves > Passeriformes > Furnariidae > Xenops > Xenops minutus. Next base: position 21,449,335 of record JAWWEE010000040.1, on the reverse strand, counting down.
CAATGATTGCACAGATCAATTGGCAAAACTCAGGTCTGTCCTTCTTACTTGTTGAAACTACAATGTCTGACCACCTCTGCTGGACAGGATGAAAACCTGAGGAAAGCATATTGTGCTGAGACAGAGGGAAGGAGAATAATTGTAGGCTCTTGCAGGCTCTCTAAATTTACAGATTAAATCATTATGAATATTATGTTCCACAGATAAACCCAGCATATGGGTGCAAAGCATCATTTTTTATTAAGAGAAATAGAACAATTAAGAGCTGTAAAATGCCATCCTGTTAATATATTTTATCTAACTGTATCTTCGTTGTCACATCTGCTTACCAGAGTTCAGGGATACTGTCCAGACAGACTCCTCGCACTCATCACAGCCATGTTTTCCACGCTGTAAAGGTAAAACCCTTCAGTTGTTGCTGACTAAAAATGTCTTCCACCCCAACTCTGCCATCACAAAATTATGAATGCTCACACACAAAATAGCTGCTTTTTTTTTTTTCCCACTTAAGCCTTTATTTTGTTATTTGTATGGGTGTTCTTCCTACAGCTAGGCAGGACAAAAGCTTCAGAGCTATTCATAGAGCCTTGTTGAACCATCCAAATAAAGTCTCTTTTAAGTCAGAAATGTAGAGTCCCTAGGTAATCAATGGAGAGACAGAGAAGCCTCCAGAGTTATTTAAAGCACTTATGCAGTTATCTATACGCCTACCGTGAATACTGTGGAAGTCCCAACTACGCTGGTAATCTCTGGTGAGTAAGATGATCAAAGAAATGGGTGTTCTTATTCTCTCTCTCACCTTCCCCCGGACCAGGCTGAAATAGATTCTGGCTGTCACCTTCAGTACAAGTTGGTTTCAGGATCTGCCTAGGGAATACCCTCCTACACCCACTCTAAGCAGGAAGTGATGGGCCTTAAATGAGTTATGACTCATGTCCTGATTCTCCTTAGAAAAAGTCTTCCACTCTCCTTCTCTCCCACCACCTGCAGAGATTACCATATCCAAGACAACCAAAAAATGAGCTTGAAAACCTTGTTGGTATATGCATAATAATCTCCGAAAGGGGATCACATTGTTTTCTATTTTCCTGAAGTTACCCTTGCTTCAGAGGGAAATTCCCTGTCCTTTTGTTTACTCTCCTCACTCTCCAAAATTATCATGCAGAATGTTTTCTTGCCTTATTAATCACTGATAAAATTGTCTTTGGAGTGTTGAAACCAAAGGGAATATATGCAATTAGGGCAATAATTGTTCATGAGCATTGCATTAAGTAAGAAAAAGCACCTTGAATGCCATGTCAGCATTTTTTCCAAATAACTAAATGTGGCTGACTTAACTAGACAGAATTCAGGCTGAGAGCTTTTTGTAAATGTGATGTGGAGAAGCTAGAATATAACAGAAATGGGATCCCATTTTCCCCCTTTCTGTTCAATTCTATAGCATCAGCTGGAGAATGCTCTGTATTGCCACCTGTTTCTAGAAGTCAGTGGTATTAGCAATTCTACCGATGCAGAAATACAAAAATCCTAAATAGTTCAATAAGGTCTGAAAAATAGATTTAGTCCAGAGATTAATGTATAAGAAGGAAAGCGTCATCTATAGATTTCTGTCACACTACGAAAATTTGACTTTCCTATCTATGAAAGTTCTAATCCATGGAGCAAGGTCCAAAAGAAAACAGTTTATGGCTCTTCAATCTAACAACCTAGCTTAAAATCTTCCATGTTAGGTTAATGTTTCCTAATGTTTCCTTCCATGTTTCCTGTCACAAACATATATATGCTTTCGTGTCAAGTCTTACGTGTCGCCCTGGGCCATCTTTGTTGTCAGTCTTACAGTCACCTTGGATCTCCTCAGGGTCACGTCAGTGGTGCTCACACAGGCAAGTAGCAAGAGGCAGTAGCTGGAAGGCTAGAAGGGCCTCAAAAATCTTTCTGCAACATCACAAATCCAGGTAGAACACAGTATAAAGGTCACACATCACAGGCTAGAAGCAGGTATAAAGGTTTGGCCAGCAGATTGATGCCTTTGTCCCGCACAGGGTGGAGTCAACACTTTTTGCTCCTTTTTTCCAGTCCTACTCCCTTGATCTGAAGTGCCCAACACGCACTCTTCCCACAACAGAACTCACTCATCCACTTCTGCAGCCAGGGTCCTGAACCAGTTTTCTAGATGAACAACTGCAGAGAGACAGGGATCCATTCTCCTGCTGCCAAAAGTTACAAGCTTCCAGCTTCTATCCTCCCAGAAACATGGAAATTGCTAACATTAACCAGGTGTGAAAACAATAGTTAGAGAAAATCTGCTATGCACCTGTAAAAATAAATAGTTGGTCCAGTATGATAAAACTGGAATACTGTTCAGACAAGGAGGGATAGGTGTTTCAGCAAGATTCTTCTATCTCCAGGTTCCTGAGAAAAGACACAGTATGGGGAGAAGAGTGCGCCAGACTGACTGGAACATGATTTTATAGTGCTTCTAGGAATAAAACAAAGATACTCCAGAAATTATGTATACCTTTGGAGGCTGTCTCAGGCACAGCTCAGTGCTATTTTCCCACATTTATGGGCAGTCCTAGTGTTCCCACATTAAAAAACCTTGGCACGGCATGCTCAGTTAGGAAAACAGTTTATTCAAAGGTGTCAGAGGGAGTGACTCTTCCCTTACTTCATTTGCAAAGGGATAGTTCTCCTGCCATACCCCGAGTGCTTACAATACAACAGCTCCTTTCAACATCAGCTAGAAGTCAACATTTCTACATTTCTACTAAATATGTAGCTTCAATTTTATTTCAGATTTTTCCTGTTTATACTAAAATGTCTGGAAGTCAATTTATTTATCCGTTATCTCAAGAAACAGAGTCTGCACAAAGTGCAGATGCACAAAGTGCAGATGAATCCTATTTTTACTCTCCTCTTACTTTTTCCCAGCAGGCTCTAACTTTTAGAGGGTTACAATTATTTTTCATCTCTTCTCGTGTTACTGACCAAAAAAAAAAGGTTAATTCCATTGACCTGAGAATTTCTCATGCCTGTAGCAGAAAACTAAAATGAAAATAATCTACCTGCCTACAGAAGACCTAGAGAGAGAGAAACAGGTACTTCCTTGTAAACGTGTCAGAAGTTTGAAATGATGAACATCTAATCACAGACAGCCTTAGCACTGACACCAGACTGAATCTGAGCAACTATTTTTGAGGCTTGTAATATAAAGTATGGGAATAAATGAAAGGCCAAGAAGCATCTCCCTGCATAATGGGATTATTCTGTTGAGAATCAATCCTCCTTTAGGGTGAGAGGGTTTCTGGGGTAGACAGCCTGGAAGCTTAGAGATCGAGAGATTAGATCCTACAGATTAGGGCAGCCTCAACAAAGGAGACAGCTGAAAAGGTGACCTGAGAGTTCTCTCATTTTTAGGACAGCCAGAAAAGTACCTTCCTAGAGGATAAAAAATGCTCATAAATTATAGCTTGTTCAAAGAGAGCTGCAGATTTCTCAGCCATTTTACATAAACAATTACTCTTGCATGGGACAGTCTATCCTCTATTATAGCTGTGCTATGGTATTTATACTTAAAATATCACAGAATCACAGAGTCGTCTGGGTTGGAAGGGACCTGTGGAGATCTAGTCCAAACCCCCTGCCAAGGCAGGGTCAGACCTAGAGCATCCAGGTGGAACCTCCTGTGGGAGTACAGTCAGAAGATTACAGGAATTGGAAAAGGAAGAATAAGAAGAAAAGCAAAAAGGAAGACAGCAACAATTAAATGCATCATTATTTGACAAGTTATTCCCAGTTTT
>JAWWEE010000040.1:21425316-21445435 GCA_035221455.1 Xenops minutus | reverse complement strand
CCCCGCCTAGTTTCTAGCCCCTTCTAGCTAGCCCCTATAAAACCGTTGTACTCTAATAAATTGTGGGCCATTCCACGTTACCCTGCGTTTGCGTGTGGGGTGGCTCGCCCCGTTTCCCCCCAGATCTGTGTCAACCTCCCTGGACAACCTGTTCCAAGGCTCTGCCACCTTCAATATAAAGAAAGCCTTCCTTGCATTGAGGTGGAACTTCTTGTGTTTTAGACCATGGCCAAAATACATATCTATCATATATACAGAGAGAGAGAGAGATAAAGAAAGAGATGGCTCAATTCCACATTTAACTGCATCTTTGTCTCTGGAGTGACTGGGGTGCAGAAACCCACAAGGACCTTGTCCTGGCAGCCAATTGCAAAGAACCTTCCTTTCAAGAAGAAAGCGTTCCCTTAAAAATTTCAAAAATGGGGGGAAAAGCAGCTAAGCTTCAGAACAAGACATTTGGTACCAGTGAGCAAGAGGGATAGAGAAACATAGGGCCATTCTTTTTCTATGACTTTTTCACAGGAGCAGCCTCACACTGGCTGCTGAAGACACCTCAGGATGAAAAATGCTGCAGAGCAACAAGTGATTGTTATGAGCAAAACTACTTTACTTTGAATTGATAGAGGAAATAAAAAATACCACCATGTCTTAAGAAGAAGAGATGATGAATTCATATTCAGGGTCATTAACTCATTCAGCTTGCTCAAAGGCATTCATTCAAATGCACATATAAGCTAGTAATAAGACACATTAATAAACTTAATCATCAGTCTCGAAATGTGGCTGCAAAATTTATTTGTTTTGCATTCATCTACCTGAAGACACAGAATCTCTCCTTAAAAAAAAAAAAAAAGGAATTAAAAGAAATTAATAATACAACAGCCTTTGGCAGAAGTTTTACTTTTATTGCTTAATAAAAAAGTAGACAAATTTTATCCTCAGCTAGTAATATTAAACATGATGAGTCAAATGCACTGGTGATTATAATATAAGTGCAAGTTAAATGCCGGATATATTTGGCTTTGAGTGTTCAGGCACCTTAACTCTCTTGGATCTAGAACTGAAGAGAATGTCAAAACACCAATAATTACTTCATTAAAGCTCCAAAAGAGTATTTAGGGGAAGAAATACAGGGAAGGTAAAAATAGATGAAGCTTAAAAGGATCTCCTTTAACAAAGCTCAAAACAACTTCCTTATTTCTTTGTGCTACAACAGCCATTCTACTGCTGTTCCTGCACTTGCTGAATGCCAAAGACAATCTTAGAAAACAAAACAGCTTGAAAGAACAATTCGCAGCCAAAATCCCAATGTCTATGATTTCCATCCTCAGAGGAGGCATAAGACAGAGAAGGGGAGATGTGCAATTCTCAGCTCCTCTCTGCTGATTCTCAGTAAGGCGTGGCTCACCTCTTGTGACAAGAAGGGTGATACACAGGACAACAGACCTATGAGGATGATAATTTAGTCAACACAAGTAAATTCACTAGTCTATGAGTGCTGATAATCTCACAGTCTACTAGAGACCCTGCATTTCCAACTCCTTCACACTGCTGCAAAACAAAACACAAAACCAGAAGCCACATATGCACAAAGAGCTCTATGGTAGAAAAATCCGCATGTGAGATTAGCTCATTTGGTTACAGTATGATGCTAGTAACACCAAGGTTCTGGGTTGGATCCCTGTACGGGCCATTCATTTAAGAGCTGGACTCAGTGATCTTGTGTGTCCCTTCCAACTCAGAATATCCTGTGAAATTCTGTATATTCTGTATATTTTGTCTTAAAAGTAATTAATCATGTAGAACTATCCTTCACAGTTCTTTCTTAACACGTATATTGAACAAATAAGGCTTTGAATATTTTCATACTTTTCAGATGACTCACTTGTTTTCCTTTCAAAGGTAGATGTCAAAGCCAATTTTCCTTATCTGACAGCTAAGTGTGAAGGATACTGTAATTCCTCAAGTACTGAAAACGCTGAAATGTTGTCAGCACACCATTTTTCTCTGGTATTTTCTCAGTGCTCCTTTAACTACAAACAAAAAATACTTCATAGTATTTCATTATGTAGCTTGCAAGGCTTGTAGAGATTGTTCAGAGTCAGATGTTTAAATACTGTAAAAAGGTAACTTGCTTCTCTGAGGATGTTTTAATATTCTTTCCATGACTCTTCCATCATTAGAGTAACTGAGAACAAATCAACACCCTTTGGGGCAATCGGAGACTTTTTTCCAAAGTAAACTTTGCCATTATAGAAAAAAACATTTGCTTACAGGCTAAAACTCCCCCCAGCCTATTTAAATACCATCAGTTTATGTTAACAGCACTGAAGCACTTCAAGTTTGCAAGACTTTGTTTTTCATCAGAACTCATGCTATTAAGCTGAAAATTCAAACTGGCCTGACAAACACTGTTCATCTTAGCTCTGGATTTCTCACAATCTCATTTCAGAAGTAAAATTAGGAGGAATATTTGTAAGGTTGCAGCAGTATTTCTGAAAGTACTGAAACTTTTGTCTTGAACAAGACCTCTTCAAACCTCTCAAATGGAGATAAAAGACCAGTGAAGCACCTCACCAAAATAAATTAAAAAAAAAAAAAAATCACTGTTTAAATAACTAATAACTTCATATTCAACTCCTAAGTGCACGTAATCAAGAGTGAGAACTCATGAAGAAGAGACAACAGCTAAAATCCTATACAAAATGACAACGTATTTCTCCACTGAAATATTTGGTTTGAATTACTCTGCTCTCACTCAAGAACAGACAGTGAAAGATCTCTTCTCCCTTGAAGAATCAGAATTTTTTTTTTTTTTTAATGTGCAGGAGGAGGGCATGGAAAAAGATATATTTAGGTATTCACAGGTACTAGAAGTCAAAAGCAGATGTATGAACAAGCCTGAACTGTGGACATTTGAATGTTTCTCCTATAAAAGGCATGAAACACTTTCCAGGTTGACAGACACATAGGACCATTTTAAAGGACTGACCTGTTCCGTAAGGAAGTACATCATTAATGCCCCATGATAATGTGCAGAAACTTTCCAGATTCACATTTATCATCTAAAAACACGGTCAGCACCTAATACTGACTATAACTCTATATCCTCCCACAGTCCCACAAAATTACTGCTTTTCTTCTCCCCAGAGATCTCCCATACCACTGCACCCTTCCGCCCACTGAGAGCCCAGACAGCTTCTCCCCTTACTCCAGCCCTGCCTGCTGTCCACACTGCAGTGTCTGCAAAACTGACTTTTATCTAGAGAGCAGAAACCTGCACCATGCTCGGGTGTGCATCAGCTACCCAGCAGTAAAATCTTGGCAGGTAAGGCCTGAAAGTAGCAGATCTCCTGTATAAAGCATGCAATCAGAACAAGGGTTCTGGGATGTTGTTTTGTTTGGGTTTCTTTGTTTTGTTGTTGTGTTTTTTTTTTTCCTTGGGTTTTGTTTTGTTTTTTATTTTATTTGTGAGGTTTTGGTTTGGTTTGGGTTTTTTTTTTTGGTGGGGGAGAATTGCTTTTTTTAAACCCATTTGGGTTTTTTTAATTATTATTTCCCCCCCCTCCTTTTTTTTTTTTTTTCAAAGAAAGGGCAGTAGGTGTATCTTGGGCTAGGTGCATTAGTGGATATCTTAGCTAACACCTGATGATACTTTGAAAATACAACAATGGATCTTGCCAACATTTTTCACAGGTTACTTTGTTGTATAATCTATAATTTTTCATGAAGTAAGTGATGACAGTAATTGGTGACCATTTGAAATATACTGGCTTAACTGAAGTCCTGGCCACACGATAACATCTCAAGGACTCAGTTTCATTTCTTGTGACTAAAAACAACTCAGATACTTTTATATTGCATAAAAGTATGTATTCTAGAATAAATAGCCAAACTGATTTTTTTCCCGTTCCAAGCCTCAACTTAATTAATGAATCTGCTTAAGTTTTGGTCTATATATTAAAAGGGAATTTTAGTACTTGTTTAATTACTTCAAGAAGATTATCAACACTACACTGAAACCTTCTGTACAAAGAAGTCATTATTCTTTGTGCTTCATAAACGCACACTTGTCCCTAGAACTTATACTGGGTATAAAACTTTATAAGTAAGGGAAATTCTGTGATCTGTGAAAGAACTGCACTAATTTTCATTATTTTACCAAGGAAAGGATCAGAACTACAAATATGAAAAAGTCACAAAGGCCTTGTTGCAAATTAAACTTATTTCCAAAATGGCATAATTAACTGGACTTCAGTAAAGTTCTGGGTGAAAGACTCCAATTGTATTGAGTATGAGAAGCAGACTAGTTCATAAGAATTTACTGACAGAAACTATTCTCAGAATTAAAAGTAAAAAAATTATTACGTAAGATATAATATAATCCATCATTCTCAATATTTGATGCTTATACAAAGAGTTACATCTTTCAACAGCTAAATATAATAAAGGACACTAGAAGGATTTTAAACTGAAAATTGTATCTTGCACCATAGTACCATATAAAACTATTTTCAAAAGAATTAGTTTGTGGTTGATTCACAAAAAGTTCACAGTAGAAGACAGCAAATAATTCTTCTCAAAAAATGTTACATTATACTTAAAATTATTTATTACTTGTCATAAAAGAGAATTTGACTTGCAAAACTTCCTTCATTATAAAAATCAGTATTGATCTCTCCTCCTGGCACCCAGAAAAGGGGTTTAGATGAGCTGAAAAAGTCAGCCTTATAAAGGTATTTTCGAAATTAAATAAACTCTTGTATGGAGTTATGATTTACCTGGAACAGAAATTCTGGTACTGATGAAGTGGTGTAATAATAGTGTATGACCACACATCAATTTGAGTCTGACTTTCATTTTGACTTTCTGCAAAGTTATCCTCTACATCAGGGAATAATTAAAAAAAAAAAAAGACAGAGAAACGAAAAGACTGTATCGTGTTTGATCTCTATAAATCAAAGAAATTGAAACAACAGTTTGACCCGGCATCTCAAATGCAAGTCAAGGAGCTCATTAAGTCCCAGATAACTGGCAATCATTTCTTTATAATAAAACACAGCTCAAAGCAGCACAATGTAAATAAAAATCAGGTGAAACTGCTAGCACTTACAAAATCAAATCTTTTAATGACAAAGAGATGTGGGCGGTTGGCAGCAGTTACTGGCCTTTCTCTAAATTAATCATAAGAGAAGTCTTCAACATCCTAATGAGAACATCCTGTCAACGTTCCCTACCTAAGGACAAGCTTAGGCATTTAGTGGATGTTAAAAGATTTTGACAAAAAGTTATTCTTCAAAGAAAGATGCAAAAAATTCTCAAAGCTTTGTGGACTATGTTTTATAGTGCCAGAGAGTTGGTCTACTACTATCCACTTTATTTTTAAGTTGTTCTGCTGGTTGAATGAACACTGCTATCACACAAAGAATGGAGACTGGCAACCAGTGTGCACCCACAGGAAGACACACCTGGACAAAATTGTATGATGGGCTACTGCAAGATACTAACGGTGTAACAGCTGAAGAGAATATTCCATTTAGGACAGGCTGGGGAATAGAGGCTGCTGAAATCCAGTGAAAAATTTCTAAATGCAGAGAACGTCAAAAAAAGGAGGCCAGCAGACAATACCTCCTAATGTTACACACAGCACCCTTGTCTGCTTAGCAGCCCTGTAGATGCAAGATAATTTATCATCAGCATTGTAAGACATTTTTCTGTTTCCTGCTTCCAATGGGTTGGAAGGTACAAAAAAAAAGGTGGGATGGGGAAGAAAAAGACTCAGTTTTCTGCACAAATTCCAACTGTACAGATTTGCTGTTAAGGGCAGCTGTTTCTCAGCAAAATATACAGAATTTCATACATCTGATTCTCTGCTAGAAGCACAGGCTAGAAGCCAAACTAATCAAAACCTCTATCAGAAATACAATTTTAACATCTGTTTGGACTTGGACTTATCTCACTGCTCCCAGACACTATTGATTATCATTATCTGCAAGTCTCTAGTATTCTAAACAGCAGAGGCAAAGGGAAATTAAAGTGAGCATTTTTATACAAAGACAGATAGAGGCTTCTAGGGCTGAACGAAAGCTGCTGGTCCTGACTGAGAACCTGACTGAGTATCTTCCTCCCATCTTCTATAAATATGCTGTCAATAGAAAGGAATAAGATACAGCCTAAACTATTTATTAAAACTATAATGAGAAATAAGGGCTTTTGCCAAAGGAGAAAAGGCATTATATTATCAGAGACTGGCTGCTGTCTGCATTGCACTTCCTGGGAAGGCTAGGTATGATTGTTGTCTTTTTCTCTGCAACAGACTTCTCTTCATACCTTCGCTTTATTATGTGCTTAACTGGACCACAGGAACAGGATATGAAAAGTGTGATTGGTAGCAACTTTGTTGGAGTTCATAATGAAAGTTTTGCTTTAACAAAGTAACCTCATCCTTGCCTCAGAAAATTAAAATCCTCAGAAAGCCAGAGCCCCAAACAAGGGTATAGCCTTGAAGTATTTCCCTCTCTACTCTTTCCATCTTGAAATACACAGGTGCTCATGTATCGGCTCCCAGAGAAGTAAATCTCTCTTTCTTCTCATCCTCCAATACTTATATGAATGAGGGGTAAACACTGTGTTCTTCAGAGACCTGCATGGGAGATTTTACAACCTTCAGTGCTCAAAAGCAGGAAGATCAAGAGAAGCATCTTCTCTTAATACCATTGAGTCATCTTTGCACACATCAGGGTGCTCAGTCTTTCTCCCTTCTTACCTATAATGAGTTTATTTTCTGTTTAGTTTTCAATTAAAAAATAAGAAAAGCAAACAATTCTATGCTCACAATTCTACCATGTTAGAAGACAAAAATGAGCCACTGGGATGTTTCAGTTACAGACACATCAACATTTCTATAATTAAAACTGAAATAAAAAAGCCTTCAAGTATACAGATACAAGAACCAAGTGGACTGTATCATCAGAACCACTTCTAGACCAAGGGAAAAATTTTCTTGTTTAATTGTTCAAAGCTCTACAACCACACTTTTTTCTATTCCTCTAGCTCAATGCAGACTCACAGCAGATTTTGACCTCTCACAGTGACACACAAAGCAAGATCTAGCAATCATCAGACAGCAGAAGAGAAAGAAATCCAAATAGAATTTCTACTGTAAGTAACAGGTTATCCACTTCTGGGGAAAACCAGTGAATTTTTCATGTTTTCAGGTATTGGAACAGGTTGCTCAGAAAGTTTGTACAGTATATCTCCATTCTTAGAACTTTTGAGATCTGCCTGGTAAAGCCCTCAGCAACCTAATTTGTCCTCACAGCTGACCCTACTTTGAGCAGGAGGCTGGATAGAATGAGGTATTACTCAAACTGAACTATCCCATGCCTCTATGTTCTACTGTATAAAAACCTCTTCCACAAATAAGCCAGACTTCCGTGCTTCTTTATCTTGTTACTAATCTGCATATCCCAGAGGTTAGCTTCATGGTTTACATGTATGTAAATTAACAGGCAAAAGGAAAAAGAGGGAGCAAACAGGAAACAAAGAAGGAATACTTTCTATCTCTTTTCATTCAAAACACTGCTCATGATTTGATGCAGGAAAGAATATTACACTTTCTCATTATGAAAGTTGAATCTATGAAGCTGAGAAGTGTTAAATACCACAGATGTTTCAATCACAGAACATGCCACACTAATCCATAAATGAAGTAGGCAACAATGTCCGAAGATTCCTCGTTTGTTCCTGTATTAAGACGGCCCATAACTGCAAGACAATCTTTAGTATAAAATATGAAAAACAGCTTAGCTGCATTCTGGTTCACCATTTTATAGACAGTGTAGCAAGCTATGTGAGCTCAGTTTAAATGCTACATGCACGTTGGTTGGTTGTGAGACTTGCAAAAATAGCTTCCTTTTCTTCAGGTTTTTCCTCCTAAGTAACTGCCAATTTACACTTGTATCACTGTGAAGACTGGCTAATAAAATATTTCTACATACCAATTACAGTACTGGTAAATGAGAGACTATACATATAAATCTAAATATGACTGTCTTGGCCTCAGTAATTTATGGGGAACATTACTTATCCAACAAAACAACAAAGTAAAAATGTGCAAATTGGCTTCATAGAGGGTGTTTGAAATGGAGCATGTTTAGTTCTAACATGGGAAGCTTTGGGACACTGGATGACCAAGGACATCCTGAATCTCCAGTCACCAATTTATGGCAGCAAATTTCTGTTAAAGATGTATACACATGCTCAGAAATGTATGTACATACACATGTAATTCATACGAGGGTATGCAGGTGTACAAACCATACAACATTACTCAGAATCACCCAAATCACTGGAGCTGTGACACTATAAAAGGTCTCAGGAGATCCTGTAGCATAATTACCACATATTCTGGCACACCCTTTTCCCAAGTGCTCAACAGTGACCGGATCATGCAGAGATTCCTTTCTTAGCAGTCTCATCTCCTTGGACTGCAGAGATGTACCTAAAATTGAAGGCTTCTACACAGAGGGAGGAAGCACTTGACCTGCTGGCAGGGGGAGATATTCTGGACACAACAGAACCAAATGACACCAATACTTACTTGACAGGCATTATAAATCAACTGGTGTTCCAATTTTTTGATCCCTAGAATCTGCTGAAACATTTCATAAAGCTGTTCCTTGCTCAGTATCAGCTCTGATACAGCACTTAAGGCCATTCTATTCGGCTGTTTGCAAAAGTCCTCTTCTCCCCTGTATATGGCATCGTATTTGGCTAGCCAAGAACTTAACACTGTCTCTTTGCTTAATCCATCAATTTCCGGCAAACTTCGGACTCTCTTTTCTATGTTTTTCTTAAAAACATCTCTAAAGTCACTTGCAGAACATCCTCCACTGTGGACCATTCTTGCAACCCGATCACTCTTGAGAAATACCTTTTAAAATAAAAGAAGAGAGAAAAAAAAAAAAGAAACAGAAAAAGTTAGGCACGGACACAAACACAAAACAATCTCTTTATAAGGGATTACAAGCCAGTATTTTGTTTCTATGCAAGATGGCTTTATATCAAAGACTTATACAGGCCAAATTTACAATGTTTTTCATAAAGAAACAAGTGATCATGTTGAAAAAGTAAGTTGCTGTATTGAATTAGTACTTTAAGTAGTTTTTAAAGTATTTATGCATAGATTTACAATAGCTAGACTAGAATGAACTCTGAATTAACAGCAGCTAAATTTAAAATTTACCTACAATGAGAGAAAAACCCGGGGGGGTGTGGAAACAATGCTCCCAAGAAACTAGAGGAACTACTGAGAGAACAAAGACACAAAGACACAGATATATTTCTACTACTGTAGATACAATACTGGAGACACAATATTGGACTTTCTGTGTAAAATCCCCAAAGACCAACACAAAAATAACCTCTCAAGTACTCATACTCTAAGATATGACATGGCAAATTATAACAACAAACCAATTAAATCAGCATTACCATTCTGTAAGAACCTTTCAGTGTTCAAGGACAGTTGTCTTCACCTCTTCGTTTAACAAGGGCCTTGGCAAGGTTGATCTTTCCAGACACTGTATGTGGCCTGTACATAGCTCATTTCTAGTAGCAAGTCTCATGAAATTACTGCTCTACAATGTGCAACCAACAAAAAGAGGACCTGTGTAAACAACTTATGTGTGCCTTGGGCAAGGGATAGACTACATCATGCCATTGAAAGGATAACTTGGGGAGAACCATCTGGCTTCCTGCAGCAGAGAGACAGGTCAAGGTCCTCCACCCTGCACAGTTCAGCTGCCTGGGGCTGCTTGGGTGCCACACCAATATCCCAAGCATAGCTGAAATGCAAGGAATGGAAGGGAAACCACACAGCTGCAATAGATTTTCTATCTGCCACCTTTATGCTTGCTCTCTTCAATCAGATGTATGAACTGCCAGTTAACTATGCATTTTCACATAGTCATTTTAGTCACCAAGAGCGATGAAATCACAGTAAATGTATGTAATAGCACTGTAGAACTCCGACAACATGTTATATCTCATGTTAGAAGACAGTGCAACTAACAACCACCCTAAAATACTACTGTGCATCACTTGTAAAATACAAAACAGTGGAGTAGGAGAGGAGCTAAAAGAATGAGCAGAGAGGAGTACACAGATGCAAAGAGATCAAGAGAAATGCATTCTAAAAGTTTCAGTGCTTGTCAGTGCATGTTTCTCTGTAGCATATTTTAAAATGTAGTTAGTTATAAAATACATCTTTCAACAGATATCCTAATTGATATTGTACAGAGGGTTTCAGATTAAGCCTAAAAGTACTTGCCCAAACAAATTATTTAAAAAAACCCCATCACCAATATATGCTAATCACATTTTACACTCTTTCTGTACCATGAAAGATTTCCTTTTATGGAAATATAAGTATCTAATGTTAAATTCTTATCCATAAGGGGACCTGACATGGTTACTGTCAATTAATGCTTATATTAATTTCCTCAAAATGCTACACAAATATTGACTCTCATTTCAAAACAAATAATAGTCAAAAATTCCACTCAGCAATAAAACTTAACAGAAACAGGTACAAGAATATTAAGTCTTTCCTTGTTTTAACAGTCTGCAATTACAAGGATTCATTCCTCCAACAGCTTCATTGGAAAGCAAACAGAAAAAAAAATAAAAAAGATGACTTCAAACTAATTTCAGTTACTTTGTACTGTTCATAAACAACATTCAATCTTCCATCACATTAGTCTGCATGACCAATGAGAGAAAGCAGATGCAGAAGACAGAGAGAAATTAAGAATATTTAGACACTTCCCACCCAGAAGCTCATATTCATGCAAGATTACTCAACCCTATGTATTGCTAATATACCTGGATCAGTCTTATTAAAAAACCCAAAGAAACAAAACAAAAAAAAAAACAAACAAAAAAAGGAACCTGCAAAATACGCATTGTAACATCATCAGAATATGGTTCACTATTCATTATCTTCTTTCATTCATATTATTCCAAACCATTAATCCTGAATGCAAGGGCTGAGAAGCTGTTACCACTTTTCTGGATTTATGAACCATACTAATTCAAAATTTATTTCTGATTCTGAAGTTGATTTTCTAGGAGACTGCAGGAAAAATCCATTCCATTTTTTAACCACTTAACCATGGAAAGGAAGCACTATTGTAACACTTGGTGAGCATAACATTGTCAAAATAATAGCACGTTTATGTTGGACAAAGCAACAGGTATGTGCACATACAAAATACACTCTGCATGTATTTTTGACCTAAAACGTTCCCTTTGGGTGTTTTTTGGGTCACAAACTATAGTTCTTTTAAATTTTCAAAAATTATTCCAAGATAATTCTTTTGCAAGATACAGTGGATATTAGAAGCAAATTACTCAAAATATAAAGGTGTGAATAACAGATTATCAAACACGGTTGGTTCTGAAAAGGAATCCATTTGACTTAAAGCTTTTATCACACTATTTGAGCGGCAATTTACCAAAGTTTTTTCTGAGAGAAAAAACACATAACATCACCTTTAAAATGAACAACTTTTATTTCAGACAATTAAAAAGCAATAATAACAGTTTAACAAGCCCACTCAATTTTCAAGACTTTATTTGCAACAGAAAACAGTAAGAGAATGTACCATATGTGTCTCAAATTTAAAACACGAAGATGCATTAAAAAGCTATTAAATGTCTCAATATTCCGGCTCCTGAAATGCTACGCTATGCTTCATGTTGAATGCAAAATCCTTTGCTTCAGTTAGATTTCTTGAGATTTGACTCCTCAGTTTCAGAGCTTTTCTGAACCATTTTATGACTGCTTAAAAACTCCCAAAACCTGAAGAGTAGTTTACAGGAATCAGTACTAAATGGAGAACGGTATGCCACCGGTTTCACACCAACGGAGTTAGTGTTTCTACCATTATTCCAGACAGCCCTTCTGGCTGAGTACCTGTGGGTCTAGAATCTAGGGATATGTACATGCTTTACAACACCAGTGGTTGAAATATATAAGCTTTTGCAATAGTCTTAAAGTTTTTCTTAAAACTTTTTCTTCAATATGGATTATATGAGCAGGCCAACCATCCCCATTAGGAAAAATATTTCTATTTATCTGTAAAGCAAAATACTAATTGAGTACATTCACTACATCTCTCACCCTTCTTCCCTTTTTTCCTGTATTTCTATTGTCTGATCACTAGATTTAGTTCTAATTAAATAATCATTCAAAAACCTCCAATGTTAAAATGTTATCTCAAGTCTCTGGACTTCTTCAAAGACATCCTGGAGGGACACTTTTTGGCAGCCAGCATTTGAACTTTTAGTATTATTACCTTGAATCCAAGTCAACATCAAGTCTCCATGTTACCTACTGCCATAAAATTATCAAACACCAAAAAGGAATGCTCTATTCACACAAAAAATGCATATAGGAGAAAACAGATGGTTCATATACAGGTTTTGATGGGCCATATATATATCCACTTTGAGAAACCTTTTCTATTCACATTATTTAGAGCCTTTCTAAATACTTTTGGACTGAACCATACCTTCGGTTTTTGATGGATAAAGTTCTTCTCATTCAAAGATGAGACAAGGAGTTTAAAAACATAATTACCATTTGTAACCTACTGAAGCATGGTTTAAATTTCCTTTTTTCCAATCATCATACAAACTCAATTTCATCACTCGCAAAGAATAGTAAAAAAGCTTAATTCAAAATAGTCTTTAGCACTTGATAGTTACATTAGGTGTATATTTGTCTTTAAAGATTAAAAATCATTATTTGGCAGTACCTATAACTTGAGAAAATGCTGAAAATATTAAACAAAGAACTGATTTTTCTATTTATTGAACATCATACCAAATATAACTAATTATATAATCACACAACATGAAAATAATAAT
Organism: Xenops minutus; assembly: GCA_035221455.1. NCBI lineage: Eukaryota > Metazoa > Chordata > Aves > Passeriformes > Furnariidae > Xenops > Xenops minutus. Next base: position 21,432,499 of record JAWWEE010000040.1, on the reverse strand, counting down.
CTTATTCTCTATTGTAAAGCTTAGGAAAAAAACCCCATAAGAATATATAGTATGGCAGAAGGACAACTAGAATGATTTCTCAGCCTCTGAAAAGAAAACTCCTTACTTATCTGGCCTCTGTACACTCTCACGTAGCACAATAGCACCAACATTCTCCTCTTCTTTAAGCAAAGCAGCACTGGGAACTTCATTTGCCAAAAGAGCCAGAAGAGATTTTTCTTTATTTTTGACGGTCCCTGCTGTTCTTCTAGCTTTGAGGGAATCACATTTACACTTTGGACATGTCCTGTGTCTTAATAGTCAGGGCTCAGCGCATCATCTCTCAAGCAAAAGATGGCTGCAGCTCAAAATGCACACTACACCTCTGGGACAGTAACTCCTAGACATACCAGACACTATCTGAATTAGCTTATCACCTTTCTTTACAACAACAGTATTTCAAGCTGTGTAGTAGATTTTTTTACTTCTGCCAAATTCTGGCATTACTGGATCCCACCTCTTAGTACCCTGTATGTCCCAGGACAGTGATAGGTGTGTGACGGATGCACTTGGCCCCTTAACCAAACCAGCAGAGGTTTGGTACAGGCTTCAAAGGAAGCAATGGCCTGGGCTATAGCTGGGCCAAGAACTCCTCTAGTTTCAATCTATTCTCTGAAAACCCACAAAGGAGCAGAGTGACCCAGTGAGTATCGATGCATGTGAGCTTGGAACACTGACAATGCAGTTCACACATGATTTGTAGATGGCTTTTCCAACACTCATTTATGAAGAAACAAAGAAAGCTGTGGTTATAAGAAATCTCAGGCATACCTTTCCCACAGCATATAATTTGACTAAAAGCCAACCACTGTGTTCCATATATATGACACGTAAAGTGAGTTTTCTTTGAGTTCTTCCAGCTAAACAGCCTGGCTTCACAGTGATGATCTTCCCTTGAGGTGGGATGCCTCTCCAGGCTGCTCCTCGAGGCTCAGAGACCCTTTAGCAAGGGCAGACCTTTGGTAAGCAATCAATATCGTGCATAACTTTTTAGTATGATAACTTTAACATGTGCCTTGGTAGCTTTTGAATCACCATTCAAACAACAGTAATAGAGTGAACACTGACAAAGTCACAGTTTCACATCACATTAAGATCACTTTTACTCATTATATAATGAGTCAAGTTGGAAGGGACCCATAAGGTTCATCAAGTTCAGCTCCTGGCCTTGCACAGGATCAACCCCAAGAATCAGACATGGAAGTTGTAACTGCAATAAGGTCTCCCCTCAGTCTCCTCTTCTCCAGGCAGAATAAGCCAAGTGACCTCAGCCACTTCTCATACAGCTTCCCCTTAGGGCCCTTCACCATTTTCATTGCCCTCCTTTGAATGCTCTCTAATAGCTTAATATCTTTCCTATATTGTGGTGCCCAAAACTGCCCACAATATTCAGTGGTGAGGCTGCCCCAGTGCAGAGCAGAGTGGGACAATCCCCTCCCTTGACCGGCTGTGATGCTTTGCCTGATGCCCCCCAGGACACGGTTGGCCCTCCTGGCTGCCAGGGCACTGCTGACTCATATTCAACTTGCCACTGACCAGGACCTCCAGGTTCCTAATACCTTTCACAGGGCTTCTTTAAGCAACCTAAATCAATCATTCATGACAAGGTGCAATAAAACACCACAGCCCTTACACACAAAGAGGGCTTCTAAATAACAGGTCACCCAGGAGCTGTGGTAGCTTTCTGCTTCTATTGCTATGATTACTTGTATGCCATTCTGAATTAAGCATAAAACATTCCTTTCTTCCAGGCTACCAGTCACAGCTGTAACAGGATCCTCTGCAATGATGCAGACCATAGGAGATTCTTCATTACCTACACTTCGGCATTTATAAGTGATTGCAGCAACTGCTCCAACTGATGCTGCAGACTTTATTTTATATATGAAAGTACTTGATCTCCTTCTAATTAGGACTACCCGGGTCTCTGTTGGCCTCCTAAAGCTTACTAAGGAGCTGCAAGCACTGCACTGTGATCCTTTGCTAGCACTACCAATCCAAACACATTCTTTAATGGTGAAATTCTTCCAAAGACTCCACCAGATGTTGACACAACTGTACATGTGTTGCCATACGATGGCCAAACACTCTCCTACAGCAGCTCACAACTGATGAACTAGATAGTTAGTAACCTATATCTCCAATGTGTCTATTCAGGCCAATGCACTGCAACTGATATTTGAGGCATCCTTAAAACACACTGAAGTTAAACTGAACTTTTTCATCTAACTAAGAAAAAAGATTGTCAAATAAGGCTTACAGGTACTTATCTTTGGAAAAATTTTTAGAAGAACCCTGTCAATCAGACAGAGATATACTGAGGGCAGCATTTCGTCCTTAAGGGATTGTTCTTGTTATAAACAATTTTTCTTCCCGTTTAAGCCTGCAAGAAGCAAAGCTGGAACTATACTAAGATTAATGACAATTATGTAATATTGGAAATTGTCAATTAAAATTAAAAAAATAGAAATTAATAGAAAAACCTCTTTGATAAAGATTGAACAGGAGCAAAAAGGACTTTGACAGAAGTCCAATGAACATTAGTCTGTGAATGCTTTTCAGGTTTCTGATGCACTTTTCTAATGTGCTCTGCACTCAAGCTCCTGCTGTGTTTTATGCTATTACCAGAACTCTTGAGTTTATGACACACAGAATACATTTTTAAAAGAGGAAAGCAATTTTCAGGTCTGAATTGAGCTCTAAATTTTCTGAAAAAGACAATAATTCTCTCCCTACAAACTAAAAGGAATTGAAATAAGTTTCTTGTTTAAAAATTGGATGAGACATGCATCATCATGCTGTGTTAGAAGCATTAGTTAAGGCAAAATAGCACAGGACATTTACTGTGTAATATTAAATAGCCCCTTTGCTGCTACTGCAGCAGCTCCTCAAAGTCTCCCATATCACAGTTCATTAGCAACTCTTGTCACAGTCAACAGCTATCACCAATTTCTTAAAGTCCTTCCTGTTCCACAGGAATAAAAATATTCCCCATTTCAGTCATTAACATGAGCAATGTTTTCTGGGACCACTTCACACACTCCTCAGTAGTTCTATTGTGTTCTGAAACCACACAACACATCGCACCAAAAGCCGGGGGTAGTTTGATGAAGCTGCAAAAAACTTCTGACGGCCTGGAGAACAGCTTCCACAATTACGTATATTAAGAACAAAGGCTTATGCCTATTAGGAAATAACATATATTGTAGCCAGCACTGTTTGCTGGTACACTTGGAGTTGCAGGAAAAAAACATTGTTTCAGATGTGATATTCTCATTGCACTTACAAGAGTCTGGAAAAGAACAACAAAAAAAACCCTCCAAAAATTATTAAGTTGATGTTTAGAATAGTTCTACTAAGCAAACTATAAGAACAAGTTCATTTTGGGTCAAAAATAAATACCTAATGCAGTAGCATCATACATCATACAACATAGTACATATTGATTATTTTTATGCTACTTGAATAAAATTACTGCATTGACCATTGAAATAGCATTTATATTCTAAGAAGAGACTAATAGCTATCAATGCATTTTAATAACTACTTTTAATAATTTTTGGCTGCTGAACATGAGTGGAAATTGAGCTACTTGATGAGATTTGCTCAGTATTTTGAAATTAGAACTACTTTTCACGTTTTTAGAAAAAAAAATTTAGACTGGTTTGCAGGACTTCTTCCTCTCTTGTTATTTTCCATTCCCTAGAAATATCCTCCAGGCACTCTTTTGATAGGTTTGAAATTAAATTATCAGAGTTAAAGAGTCCTAGTTTTTATATTTGTAAGTCTTCAGCACAGAGTTGTCCCCTATAGGTAAAAGAAAAAGATATATACATTTTAAAAAATCACGCTAAAAAACTCCTATCACTCTATTTCAGTATTTCCATCATTATTTAGTTAATCCAAGGTTACTTCTCCTAGAAGTATACTACATCATATAGTTTCTCCTAATTCAGGGAGGGAAAAGGTGAAATAAAAAAAATTGGTTAACAGTGAGGGGATTTTTGTTTTTAAAGTCTCCTTAAAGCATCACATTACTTTAAGGGGAGAAAAGGTAATAAAATTTAAAGTAATAAACCGTCATCATATGAAGAGTCATAATTTAATCCTTTTCCTTTTTTTTTTTTTTAAATGCATCTACTACCCTTCCTGAGCATATTAGGCTATGACTTCTTCTCATCAAATTAATGGTTCAGAAACCATAACAAGTTGAAATCTTTAGGTGACATACTTTGGTTTCTTCAACTCTTTTGGGCAAAACAGCTGCACACTGGACATATTCCACAGCTTAGCAACCAGTTATCTGTAAAAAACTCCAGCAAAACTCCAACTCTTGAAAATTAAAATGTGTGCTACTGCTCCAGGCTTATATGTTTGTAAGCGTACTATGTAACACTCTGCACTGGGATTTGCTTCTTTGCCCCCTTTTTCAAACTGGTACAAGCAATTGCCCAAAGTCTACCCAAATTTCTGTTCCTGATGGCTACATATTTCACAGACTTATGTATTGCAATGTTCATGCCTTGGGCACAAGAACAAACAGAGGTATGGTGACAATAACTGTAAAAAATCTACAAAACTATTTCACCCAGAAGCAGTGTTTTCTCCTGGATTCATTTATTAAAGTTATACAAATGCCCTTTTGAAACAAGCACATTTATCCTCCTTTCAAGGCTGACAACAGCAACAATAGTTCTTGCATCCTAATGAGACATAGAAAGTTATGTATAGAGATTGTTTCCTACAAGAGCATGGTTATGGATTACTTTTGCTATGTCTCCACTTGGAACAGCCACTGCGATCTTCATTTTCAAAGTTCAGTCTCCCCTTTGACCAAGCCCTGGAGTTCACTGCCTGTCTGAAGCACCTTGAGGGACTTTGTGCACTGTGGTATTGGCCCTCAGCTGGTACGAACATTCTGGAGGAGTTATTCTCCAAATGTCACCAGGATGTACAACTCCAAAGTCGTCCAACTTCCCTCCCGTGTGACACTGCTCACACAGGGAATGAATGTTCAAACGATTTTGAGATCTCTGCAGGCTGATCCACAGTCACATATTCAACACCAGCAGCCACAGAGATGCAAATCATCTTACACTCCCTGAAGACGATGGCCCAGTACCCTCATGTATGAGGGTAATTACAGGCAAGTGATTACCAAAATTACTTCTCATCTTCCAGTTTTCTATGCTAGGAGAAATTAGATGAAAAATAGGTAAAACAATAGCAGAAATAGATCTGCTTTTTTCAAAAGGTCGTGATGCTCGGTTTGCTGAAACATAAGAAGCAGCCAGCTGTTAAAAGAAATCTGTTATGTAATTCTTTGTCCAGTAAAGGCACTGGGAAATCTGATGTGCTGCTAGGGAAAAAACACTGTTCCCTCTGCATACTGCTTTCCTCCTGTCTGGGATATTGTAAGAGTGCTGTAGACAATGTCATGAGGTCTGAAATCACACCTATATGGTCAGCCCATCATTCCTATTTAATTGTGGAAATAAAAACATAAATGACACTGGAGATTGAGCAGTTTCTGTGCAGGCCTAGGCTTTTCTATCCATCAGCTCTCTCCTGATAAAAAAGTCGTATGATCCTTGTAGATGTTTCTCAAGACCTTCAGATAAAGGAGAAAGAGCAGACTGCACACAGTGGATCTAGAATAAATCGTGAAGCTCAGTAATTCCACAGCAGAAATGGTACTTCAGCTGTCAGCCTGCCCAGAGGAAGATCTAATTGCCACCTTAGCACGATCTATCTTTTTAATGTATTGACTGATACAGATCACAAGCACAAGTGGAAGTATATTTTATACTGAGCAACACACAATCCCAAAGGGAGGGAGAAGAGTTTTATGCTTTGAAGCACATATTTGTTTGCTTGCAAGTTAAATGCAGGGGTTGTCTTGTCATCAAGTCAGACAAGTTACCAACAACCTATTCTTATGTTATTTTCCCAATTTACTCAAGAACTGGCAATTACAGCTGATATAAAACTGCTTTAGCAGGAAGTTACAAAGCAGAGGTAAGGAATTTCTTCCTCTACTGTGTAGGGCTTAACTCACTGTCCTTTGTTAGAACTATCTCTCACCATCTAGCTGGCAAAGAAGTAATTTGCAAAGCCTCTTTTTGCCAAAGTGCATTTTCTTGGTTAGTAAAGTGACAATTAAAGCATTAGGAACTCATCAGCACATTGTTTCCAGAGTTTCTTTTCTCTTTATAACAGCCAAATTTGGTGACTGATGGAAAGCTCCAGATTACTAGAATTTCAAAGGGTCTATTTTAGCTAGCATAGGCCTATTATAGGCTGTTATATTGAATATGTAACACAATATGAAAAAAGGCTTATTCTCACTTCACTACTGGTCCCCTTTATTTTCCAGTAAATTCCATAAGGAAGGTGTCCAACCCTGACTATGAGGGAATAAGCTGAAAGACAACAAAAGCAGCCAAAAATAATAATGCAGAAAGAATAAACTGAAGATTGAAAAGAAACAGATTTCAAAAAGGAAACATATACACAAAAATTAAAAGTAGCAAACACAGCCTTGCCAAAAGTATTAGTAAAAAACATTTACTTAGCATATTTATCTATTTTACAATCACAGATGATGATTAGTTTACACATAACTACCTCTGGTACCTGCAAACTTGAGAAAAACACACAGCTGCTTAAAATCAGTAACACACATTTCCGTTTTCCTTGCTAAAAAACTCCTCAATTCGCTGACTTTTTTGTGTTTACTTAGTGCTGTAAAAAATACAAGCCCCAGCACTTTATCTCTTATGATAGCGCTTATCTCTCAGGATACAATCTTACTAAATATAAAATGCAATTTCTTACATTAACTTTGAGAAAAAGTGAAGTAAATGGAAAAGTACAATAGGAAGGGAAAGTAGTCCTTCACTTCTCTAAATTTTCCTCCAGAGTGACTTGTGATTTCTAGTTTTTATTCCACTTGACTGAAAAGTGGAAATTATGTAAGTGACAGTTTTCATCATTGGTATTGCACTGGATTCATCTTGTCAGAGATGAAAAGAATTGGCTATTTCCCTTCCTATTACCATTAATGTCTGGCTGCCGTAAAAGAGGAGCCCCGAAGAGGAGATACAAGGACTCCTTGAAACAACACCTCAGCCTTGGCCGTATT
>JAWWEE010000040.1:21393114-21425216 GCA_035221455.1 Xenops minutus | reverse complement strand
AGCCACCAGCGTGCTTGTAGCAAGCGTGGGTAGAGCCCTTGTAAATCTTCGTTCGTGAAGCCTAGCCATGATGATGATGATGATGATGATGATGACCATTAATGTTCTCCTGTATTAACCATTTTCACTTAAGTGTAGATTAATAGCTTTTAGTTCAAATGAACATACAACTAAATCTCTATTTTTAAACCTAATTCCAGGCAGCTTATAGTCAGAGCAGGTCTGCTGAGATCCTTTCAGTCCATATTGCCCACCACCACCCTAAATACTTTCATTTAAAATGAAGACTTTGGTTCAGGACATAAGTTTTTAACTAACAACATCACTTTTTCATTTCCAATTTATATATTCTGCCACTGCAGATGAATGCTCAAAAAGCACATGAGCAAACAGAAATTGGGCTGACGCCACCTGAAATGTCATCACATAACACTAATTTCTTTCTGTCTCTGTTTTAACAACTGAAAAAGTGCCAGCAAACTGACAACTAAGCAAATAAGCTGCCACTTTCTTTCCCTGTACTATTTGGTTTTATTGGCTTGTTTTTTGGTGGTGTGGAAAGGGCACTGTCATGTGAAGAAACAGGTTAAAGAACTAAATTCACTCTGTGGCCTAAGGAAACTGGAAAACAATTGACACATCATGAATACTGCAAAACTTGGGTAGTCAGTGTAAAATAAAGACAAGAGTAGACCCTCTTAAGCTTTGTAAGGTTTAGTGATTGATGTCTAATCTTTTAATATGGCATCTTTCTCCTACTGTGATCTCCAGGATTTAAGGAAACAACAGACATGGAAAAATGCAGCCTCTTTCCTTCTAAGAAAACACCCTATTTTGCATCCCATGAAGGGTGACACAGTTTTAACAGTATTCTTGAGAATTAGATGCAGTGTGCAGAAGTGGCAGAGAAAAAGATCTATGACAAAGCACCCCAACCGTGTACTTTGCATCCCAAAAGAAAAGGCTGTCTGCTTCTGTTGTCTCCTGTATGACCCAAGAGCTGCTAGGACAGTCCACTACAGTTGTTTAAAAAATAACCTATCATTACTAAAATAAGGAAAGTAAGAAAAAATTGGCTGAACAGGAGAAAAGAAGGGAACAACTGCTGTAGACATGTAGAGCTGCATGAGTGAAGACAAGTAAATAAAGAGATGCAAACTAGAAGATTCAAGGAGTACAGTCCCATCTAGCTGATAACTTAGAAGTTTTTGAAGTCTCGGCAAGAAGAAAAAGGAAAAGTCTTAGTATTGTATCTCCATCTGCTCTTGCACACTATCCTCCCCACTGAGGGGAGAATAAGGACAAACCATTCAACAAGCCAAGTTTAGTTAAGCAACTCACCCATTTTAGACCCCTTTCCACGTGCTGAGCAAGGGCACACTCATCCAGAGGACAACGCAGAGCTCCTAACACAGGCTCTGCTCTGAAGCACTTCCTAGAGGAATCTCTCTCCTACCACAAATAGAACAGAGAAGCTTGCAAAGATCCAGTGTACAAGCTGTTTTACAAAGTATTCCAAGGCAAATGGCGTGAATGTTTTCCAAAAGTTCTAAACTGTCACAACAGAAGACTTCAAATCATTTGGGGAGAAACAGAATGAAACAACATAGTTGAGTTTAATTGCCAGCTGATGTGATAGATAATAGTAGCTTTGTGATGAGAACATATTTGGTGTCATAAAAATTGCCTCCTTGCCTCTCCCAAGAGGCAATTTGTACTTCAAAGTGTTTCTGTTTTAAGAGGAAGATAAGAACAATAGAATATGAGTGCAGAGGCAAGCAGGAACAATGCATCATGAAAATGGAGGTGCTTGGGGAATTGTTTGTTTTGTCTTCACACTTAAAATGCATTATTATTTGTGTGGACATTTCTCAACAGCAATACCATCTCATCACTCATTAGAATGCATTTCTATCCCAGAAAGTGGTACAAAGGATATACAGAGCTTCTAGACACCAAGCCATTGGCATGTAGGATTTAGCTGCTAACTGTAGTCTTATAAATATTTTCAATAAAACTTTCTTAAAAAGTCAGCCTTTATCATAAATGCATTCCCTCTCTCCCCAATTATAAAGTGTAATCTTTGCATGTTGAAAAACAACAATACATTTTCCTTGATTCATTCTTCACAAGGATGATCAATTCATGGTGTCTATAGAAAAGTTATAATACACAAAAATGCTTCAAAATAAACCCTGAATCTTAAATTCTTCCTCAGATTTAGTAATCACCCAGCTGGCTACACTTCAGACAGCAGTGCTTCAATGGGAAAATTAATGAACATTTGGTCTGCAGTTTAATCCCTCTAGATTTCAGCATGCAGAATGCAAACTTTTATAAGTTGGGCTATTTTTATGCATTCCAATTATATGTCAAGGTCCAAATAGCTTTAATGGTAACTTTGAGACTTCTTACTCATAGTTTGCTCTCTCTTTAGAGTGCTTAAGTTTTAGAAAATATTGATTCAATACGCTTCAGCATTCTCTAGACTATTTTACAGATTACTTTTCAATATATCATCTCAAGTCAGAAACACCTTCAATTTCTTATTAATTTTATGCAATCATCAGTTATTTTGCGTTGCTAGCAGTATATTCTGTGGCAAAGATTAAACTGATCAAACAATTCAAGACACAAAAGTGAACATTAGCTTCTTCTCTACAGCCACAGTTATTGCCTGTACCTCTTACAGGAGCCACTGCTGCCTGTCAAGCTCCTGCTGCCCCTGACCTCCATGGTGCCCATGCTGCTCAGGTCATGAGTGAAGTCCAAAACAACAGTACAGCTGAGGCAAGACTTTTGCACCCAGGTTGGGACAATGGCGAAGACATTGTCCAAGAGTATTTGTCTTGCTCCCTCAGCATTTCCACAACCCTGCCTTTCCTCTTCTGTGCTTCCAGAAAGAGGTGTTGATAATAGCAGAACAACCTATAAAACGTTATTTGCAGATAGTGGAGCAGGCTGAGATTATTACAGTCAAAGAAACCTCTTACTGAGAGATAACTATGGTTGTTTACCGAGAGACAAAATCCATCCAGTGTAATTCAAGATCCTGCAAACAGTTTTGTTGGACAATTACACATATAAGCAAGGAAAAAATAAATCTTCATAGAGCTCTTATAATTGAGGGCCCCTCATAAAAAAACCCCCAAAGCCCATAACTTTTTTGATTTACACTTCCCAGCATCAAGTACAGGGTAGAATACTGAGGGCAGAAAAAGAAAGGAAAACCACCACCACGATGTTGATAAGTTCTTCTCCAGTTTGTTGATAGTCTGGTTTCAAATTTACAGCAACAAGACTTCACCACGTTGTCTTTTCTCCAACTATAGGCACTGGTTTCAATAAACTAGAAAAATACAGGAATGCATGCTTATTTTTTAGCTTTTTCTTTCAAATGACAGTAGTACTTCTATTCCAAAATATTTTCAACCTAAGCCAGTCAAGAGCTTCAGCAAGAAGTGCAAATGGTTTACAAGTCAAATGTAATAAGCAAATATTACCCTCCTGCTGTCAAAATGGTGCTACTTGCTACTTTCATCAAGATAAAGCTTAAGTTATTTGGTTATTTTGACTAGCCTAGTAGTCAACATCCTAATGCAATTTTAATGTCCACAGAGAACAGTGCACATGGCTTGTCATCTCTAAGGCTAAATCCTAACACTGCAAAGCCAAAGTCTGATCACAAATTCTTCTCATTTTAGTTTTTGTACTGTTATTTCACTCAACTTCTAGTCATAATTTCACTAATGCATAAGATTTTTCATTTTTATTAGAGCTTCTTTTGGACTATTCGGAAAACATATTTCCCACTTACTTATCTAAGAAGCAGACTTGCACTGATCTAAGTAGTTTTTATAAAAAAGGTAACTCAATTCTGTGTCAGACTATTTGGAAACATTTTCACTATTCATCTGCCAACTTTTGAAACACATTACTCATACCAAGAGCCTTCTGCCATCTTCTAGCAGAGATTTTCTAATTTGATGGTTTGAAGAGCGCAGAATAATCCTTCAAGGTTTTTTATTTTAATCGTAAATTTTATGACAGCCAGAAACAATCTCCTTATTATGGTCACTTCTACAAATTATTGAACCTTTCAAGACACTTATTATTACAGACAGGTTAATTTACTGTGAACTTTGCATATATATCCTGATCGCTATTTAAATATTGAAAAAAACCCCAGTTACTAAAAAAGCAGTAAGCCACGTATTCAGAATTTGTATTGTGGTGTCATCATAATTAATGCTTCACTCAGTGAAATAATGCAGATTATCTCCCCCTTACACTACAAACAGCCCATGAAACAGTAAAAAGTCTAAAGAATTTGAACAGGTAAGGGGTAAAGATTAAGAAGAGGCACAAAACTGTAACAGGAAACACCCTATCAGAAGGTAAGTCTAATACTTGCTGCAGTCACAAAGTCAGTACATAGCTGCCCAACAAGTCCAATGTTAAAGTCAAGGAGAAAAGAGTTTTTACAAGATTGTTTCATTAAAAAAAAAAGCCCTGCACATTGGCGTAAAGCTGTGTAGTGGTACTGCCATGACCCAGAGCATGTGCTAGCAGAGCAGCCACAACTAAGAAGGTGCACACATCTATGAGATGCACGCAAGCTACAGCAAATAGAAGAACACTGCCTTGGCATTACCTGGAGCTGCCCTCCTTCTCCTCACTCAGCACATCCAATTGGTTTTGGCAGGTATTTCTTCACATGCTGACAGAGCCAAGTTCAACATCTTTAACTTCCAAGATAATGTGTATTTTGGCAGGTTGCATTTGGAATCTATCTGCATTAAATTATACCAAAAACTTTGGAGCTTCGAGGCACAGAGCAAGGTGCTGTTTCACTCTTGCAATCCAGAAGCAATTACAGCTGCAATGTCATCAAGTAATAGATTGACAGTGAAACAATTGTAGAGGCAGCTCATAAACACACTGTGAAAGTCAGGAAAACTTCACTGTCACTCTCAGCCTTTGATATTTTGGGATGCAAAGAAGAACTGATATCAAAAATAAAACAACACTGAGCTAAGAAGCCACTGAGCCACTGTTAGATTTAGATAAACCCTAAATTAAAATGTCAACAAAAGCACTTAAGTCTCAATGCCAGCAACAGAACCAGATTTACATTGAAATTTGACCCAATCTTGGATTTGCTTTGAATAAAGATTCATGCTAGCTTTGCAGCAATACTTCCCTCTACTTAATTAAAAGCAAGATGTTATTTTTTTAACAGCTAACTTTATCAATGCCATTTTCAATAAGATTCTATACCAACTTAGTTCCACCTTCAATCTAAATTGAACATATGAGAAAATACCAGCATTTCCAAACTCTAATGCCATATTTTCTTAAAAAAAAAAAAAAAAAGTAATCTAGGAGAAGGAAACTTTGAATACTTATCACTTAGATCCACTGGGTAATCCAGATGAAACAGTCCTTGAACACAAAACTTAATCTCCTGTCCAGCAGCCCTTCAAGGTAGACCTCTGTTTCCACAGTTTTATTTTCCAGTCTAGAAACTTTCAGTGGCTTCCTAGTCCCTAGAAGTAATTTTCCTCTCTACAGCACATTAGGCTGGGTATGCTCCCTGCTAGAATATTCATAGGAGATCTTCCATTCAGGAAGATACAGCCTCCCCTCATCAGGTCTTCCCTGACCACATTGCAGAAGCCACTGAAACATGGCCAAGTCCCCTTTCTCTTGCTTGCCCAGACACACTCAGAAGTAACACTAAAGTGAGCAAAGGCATTAAACTAGATGTATCCTCCGTGCCCTGTTTTCTTCATCAAAACCAGTTTATGAACAGTACCCATTCCTGAACATTATGCCCATTGAGTTAACTTAGGAAGAAAGTCTCATAATATGACAAAAAAGGCAGTTTTTAAATATATTGTCAAATATGGCATGGTCCCAGCTCAAAAGTAACTTAGGAATCCTAATTTGCTAGCACATTCTAGATATTATGGTCATATTCACTATGCTTCATCTAGTGGGTTTTTCGTTTGTTTTTAGTTTTGGAGTAAATCTGAGGTTTGGCTTCCATTCTGCAGCATTATTCAGAGAGGAAAAAACTGAAGGACTGGAGAGATCTTCAAAATAGTCCATTACACCAAAGACACTTTAGCCTAAATGCTACATAAACAATATGAATTTTTGACCCCAACACAGCCATGGAGAAGAAATCAATGTCATCAACCTAAATTCCAATGGAACTAAGTTGCTGACTTCCTCACCTTTTTAGATGACATCTTCTGATGATTAGGATAAGAAGACAGCAATTCAGTTTTTCTCATTGCAGAAAAAAGTTGTATTTTCTAACCTAAGTAAATAGGAGTAGGAAAGAAACTTAGCTCAGGTGTGTACCCCAAGCACACAGAGGTGGCTTCTCTCCTGACTTACTCTTTTTATTCCTGCAGCTGTTTAATTGGGTTCATTTCACTTTGTGTCTTTATGTAAGAGTTAGAAGCCACACACTACATGAAGCACATACTATTAAAGCTTTTTCACATGTCAGAACAGAGTCACGATTATCCATATCTAAAAGTAAAAACGTGGTGATGGCTTAGAGAGGGGCAACATTACCTTTTATTAAAAAATAAAATTGCTACCTCTAGACAACATTTTAAGACCTCTGCTACAGAATGCTGGAAAAAAAGTGAAAAGGCATTGTCCAACTATTTCCACAATACCATTAAACTAAGATTTCTTTTGTAGATCAAATTTGAATTATTTTGCATGTGTGCATTAACACTGGCACTGTCATGTAAATAATTATATTTAACAAGGCCACTAATATTAACATTCAATTTTCTCTGCAAATTATTAGAATTCTAGGAAAAAGATGGAGTGCTGAACAGAAACACAGCAATCAGAGACTCCAGCCACCAAAGGGCAGCCAATATCTCTTGCCCAAATTACTCAAGTGTTCAGTGGCTATCTTGCAGCTGACTCAAATGTGCTGATCTCAATTCCATGACTCAGTCATACAGATCAAGGAACAGATCCAGCTGAAAATTAACAAAAAATGGATAATATTTGAAACAACCAGTTCCATCTCTCCGACTATGAGTCAGAAAATCTGGCTCACAGCTTGGCTATGCAGTGGGGTCAAGAGAGATGGGGGAGAGAAATCCTCTCATGGGCAGTTTTCACTAAAGTTGTCTTACATGAATCTTCAAACCACTATGTTTGAAAGCATTTAAATAAAATACTAAAAACAATTTCACTCCTTCCATTTATTTAAATTATCAATTATTCAAACAGTCGTGGCACACAGACACCAGAAGCCCTCTATACTGCAAGGAGCTGGGAACACTCAAGGACAGACTTCATATGGACCCTGCGTCTCTGATGGTAGGAATATACCATGCAGTGCAAAGTCCTGGCCAAGGTGCCTCCATATTCTAAATAACTGTACCCGGAGGTCTGGCATAGCATTAGGGGGGTCACAGATATCTAAATACAGACAAAAAGAATTATATTCAAAAACTTATTTCTCTTCAGACCTCAATTGTCAAGCTTCAAGCTAGGGGACCTAACTTGCCTCAAAATCCTGGAGAGAAATGTTCAGATAATTTAATTGAGAAACAGGTGACAAGCCTCTTTAATCGTGATGTGAGGTGATGACAGTTGGGGGAATGAAAACTACATCTGCTATTTCCTAAAATAATGAATTCGACATAAATGAGGAGACTGACTGTCCTCAGTTAAGGAGCCTTCTCCATCTTCCTAATAGGAAGTTGGCCCTCTGGATTAGTGGTATTACAACATCCACCTGGGAGGCAGCAGTCTGCATTCTTAGTTCCTTCTCTAAGGCATGTTAAGCTGTTTTAACCAGTGACCCAATGATCTAAAATACATAAACACGAGCATGAACAAATCACTGGAGAGAAGCCTTAAAGAAGATGAAATGCCAATAGAGTAGACAGAATAACATAAAAGCTCTGGAGAAGCTATTGCTATTATAGTTCCTAATGTCAAAAACTGTTTGCAAGCTTAACATGATCTTGTTTTCATCATTAGAAAACAAATATTTGACCTTCTGAACAAGGAATCTGACTCAGTTACCATATGTGAAGTCTGATAACTCAAGGGAAACCTTGCTTATATTTAACTAATATATCAAGGCCGTAGCTATTCTGATCTTAAAGGCTCCAAGCAACCATTTCTTATGGAGTGCTACCCAATAAGTTAATTATTGTCATATTAATTACTGTCATACTATTTTTTTTCTTGTGCTAACAAGAAAAATAGCTAAAACTGTGTCTTCTTTTGCTAGACTAAAACTGATTTAATAGTAGTTATAGGGAGTACTAAGAGAAGATGCTGAGGAACACCTCTGGTATTGTAATTTATAGAGGTCTTTTTTCTTAATTAACTATAAGAAGTGCTAAATCAAAGGCAGAGAACATCCATCTTTGTCTTGGCAATTATGCCATTTCTCCTCCCTCCTCCCCCCATGAATATTCCTTTTATCAGTCTTCTACATTTCATATATTCTCAGTTATACTGATTGTTACTAGTTCCAGTGGTTTTACATTCAGTTTTATTGCAGGCTCTCCTTCCTCCTGGATATGCTTGCTTTAATCCATCATATTTGCAATTTCAGTTTGTGGATAATCAACTTTTATTAAACTGCTCCTAATTTTCCACATCTATGTTCTCCCTCACAACCAGTGAATCTGACCTGTTTCTTAAGTTTCAGGAAGTTTAGCAATTCTTCTGCATTTCAGGAGCTGCAAATGTAGTTGCACTTACTCCATCAGCCTTGCTGAAGAGCCCTTATAATCTGCACACTGGGTTATAAATATAAAATATATACACACAAATGTATACACATACGATGTTCTTTCCTATGGCTCTTTTACTTCTGCTATATCCCTTTCTGGAGATGGAATAGATGTAGTAATAGACAGCAATTAAAGTCACTAAAGTTTGGTATCCTTGGTTGCATTGGGAAGAGTGTGGCCAGCAGGTCAAGGGAGGTGATCCTCCTTCTCTACTCAGTCCTAGTGAGGCCACATCTGGAGATGTGCCTAGATGTGCCTAGTTCTGGGTTCCGCAGTTCAATAAAGACAAGGAGCTATTGGACAGGGTCTAGTGGCGGACCACAAAGATGACTCTTATGAAGAGAGACTGTGGGAGCTGAGCCCCTTTAGTCGAGAAGAAAGAAGGGGATCTTACCAACACATATAAACATTTCAAGGGCAGATGTCAAGAGAATGGTGCCAGACTCTTTTGACTGGTGTCCAGTGAGTGACAGGACAAGGAGAAGTGGCCATAAACTTAAGCACATGAAGTTTCACCTCACCATGTGAAAGAACTTCTTTATATTGAGAGTGGCAGAGCACTGGAACTGGCTGCCCAGGCACAGTGTGGAGTCTTCCTCTCTGAAGATATTCAAAACTCACTTGGACATGGTCTTGTGTAACTTGCTTGAGATGATCCTGCCTTGGCAGGGTGGTTGAACTAGATGATCTCCAGAGGTCCCTTCCATCCCTAACAATTCTGTGATTCATGCAGAATAATTAGACTTTTGTTTTCTTTTTGGAGTAGTCTTCCTTCTGCACAGTTACCACTTCCTCTGTACAGATCAGTTTGCTTCCTGCCACCTGAAAATATGCTGCACCACCCTGAAGATATCTGCCCCCTTCAAATGAGGACCATTTGCATGACTACTCACTTGGATTCCTGGAAATTATTTTCAGCTTTTAATTTACATGCTCTGTTTAACTGACATTTTTTTAGATTGCTTTTTACTACTTATTAGGAGTTTTACAGACTTTTCCCTATTTTCTTAAGATAGGATGTTAAGATTTCATTTACAAACAAGGCATTATCTTGAAGTGATTGCTTTCTCCTATGGTTTACCTTTAAAAATCTGGTACAATCTTTTTCTAATTTTCAGCAACGTAGTTTTCTTTTGGCTTAGGTGATGCCCATCTTTTTCATATAGCCCTTTGACTGTCTAAACTTTTTTCTAGTTCTTAACAAACCTCCTCCTCGCAACATTTTCCTCAAGAAAATACTAAAATGCTCCCAGCACAAGGCACTGGGCCAGCTAAACAGGCAGAATGCTGCTATGGAAATTCTACTCAAGTCCTATTTTTATGTGACCCAAAAGATTTTCTTTAGAAGTCAATCCTATATGAAAAATCATTGCAAGAGGCCTTAAAAAGAGCTGATGGTATTCTACAACCAGCTACATGAAATCTCCAATCAAAGCCACCTAAATATAATTTTTCCATTATAACTTTTCCCATCCTTGTAACATAAATTAAGAAGTTTCTCCCACTCTGAAATACAAATCAGCAGACTTCAAAAAGTGCCTTCTATTTATGAAGCTATTTTTTCTGTATTTCTTATCTTTAAGACTGCTGCTTTCACAATAAAATTTTGCATAGCCACAAGACATATATGATTTATTTTTTAACATAATCAACACTTTTTTATTTTGGGGGGCTTGAGGTAGATTTTTTGGCAGGCAAGGCTGTTTGCTTTTCAGATATTTTCTTTGAGGCTGGATACATCCTTTCATTTCCTATGCTTTGTTATGCTATTTGCTAATCTTTGCAATACAGCTGACGCTGCCCTCACCAGTTTCTTCTCCAGAAGTGTGTCTCAGTGTGCTGTTGGCAGTCAGAGGAGCCCTGGGAAGCAGCACTGGGTGCCTCACACATGGCAGCAATCTCAGACCAGCTATGGAACTCACAGCCCAGCCAGCAGCATCCCCTACTGTCAGCACTCTGCCTGCTGGGCCCTGAGCGGGTGAACAGCATGGCCCTGCAGCATGGCATGGAGATCCAGGAAGGATCAGGAGCACTCAGGGAAGAAAACCAGAACAAGCAACAGAATTTGTTGCTCTGGCTGTGGTTGTAACCATCAGGCAGTGTGCCCAGCCACCAAAAGCCCAGCCACCCTATGAAATGAGTGGCAACACTAACACATTCAGCTGAAAGTTATTCCTGAGGCCTCCTGACAGACAGCTCTGTCTGCCCTCCTGAAGGATAATTAAGGTTACTTAAGATTCCATGGTACACAAATGCTGTAACAATAATCTTCCTTTGCTGCAGCCAGTTTGTTTTCCTGCCTCTAGCTTTCAGCTTTCCTAATGAGCTGCCGATTAGTTATGCAAATTTGAAAAACAAACATTTCAGCTTTGCTTATGGTAACCTCTTGCTCCTTGCCATTCAAATTCACTGGCTCTGTATTGCAGATGGTACATTGGATTGCCAAACCCAGCCCTCACAGAAGCTAAGGCAGCACCAGCAGTTTCTGTATAAAACACAGTTTATGCTAGAACTGTAAATAACTGTGTGCAGTTTTGGGTGTCACAATATAAGAAAGATATAAAGCCATTAGAAAGTGTCCAAAGGAGGGCTACAAAGATAGTGAAGGGCTTAGTGGGGAAGCCAAATACGGAGTGAATGAGATCACTTGGCATTTTCAGCTGCAGAAGAGGAGGCTGAGGGGAGACCTCCTTGCAGTCAAGGGAAGAGGAGGGACAGGCACTGATCTCTCTGTGGGGACCAGCGACAGGACCTGAGGGAATGGCCTGCAACTGTGTCACGTTCTCCACCCAGAGAGGGATTGGGCACTGGAACAGGGTCCCCACGGACATGGCCACAGCACCAAGCCTGTGGGAGTTCAAGAAGTGTTTGGACAATGCTCTCCAACACATGGTGTTATTCTTAGGGCTGTTCTGTGAAGGGCCAGGAGTTGGGACTTTAATGATTCTTGTGCACCCCTTCCAACTCAGTATATTCTATGATTCTATGCACATGAAATTCCCACAGAGTTTTGGTCCATTATTCACCCTTTGTCTGAACAGATAATCACTGGAAAAACCTGTTTTAAGTCCTGCTTTTTAAAACATTTTGTCTGCTTATTGTTCAGGAACTCCAAAAAAATTCAAACCAACCTCCATGTAAGCAAGAAAGCTGGTTTCTGGGCCTTGCACAGGACGTGCTGACACTTGGCACAGATCTAACAAATTGAGGGGGATTACTAGTTTAAACAGCCCTGTCAATCCAAATGCAAGCACTGGAACCTTAGCACTTCTCCAAAATGTAGCCTCATATGCTGCTATAGTCCAGAATAAATAAATTTCTGAAGGCTGTAATGTGATGAGTCCCTTGCTGAAGTTCTATTAATTAGCTAAATGCATGCTGAATTTTAAACGTAAACAGCCTCCCTTGTAGTTGTTCTTCATGAATGCATTTTATTCCACTAATGGGCCATGCTTAGGCCATCTGTCTGACCCATGACCAGGCTGACAAGGAACAGCTGGATCTCTGTCACACAGCTACATGTGTTTTACAAGTGCTCCAAGAACATTTTACAGAAATCACCTCTAGAAGTATAATTTTGTAACTTTTTCAGACTTTTAAGCTTTTATATATCTGAGACCCACTTTACCTTCTTTCACCATAAAGCTTACTCATTTAATGAAAAAAGTGGGAAAAAAACCAACAACAAACAAACCAACCAACCAACCAACCAAAACAAAACAACAACAAAAAGATAAAACCAAGTCACAGTAATTTATGTATTTTGCACTCATTCTGAATCTCTGAATTGCAATGGGCTTCTGTCTCTGACTGATTTCAACCAGGACAGGAACTGTTTTAGGACTACAGATTTGCATGTTTTAGAAATATGTTTTAAAGGTAATCAAATAAATGTTTTAAAGAACAAAAAAAGATTGAGCTTACATTACTTTCATTAGTTCAAATAGGCTTAAGATTATTATATTGTGTCCAAACAGAAGAATGCTAGACACTGAAGTCCTAGACATTTCCTCAAACAAAGCCATGGACATGAACATGCAGCAGGCGGATGAGACCTTTCTGCTACCTGCTGGATGCAGAGAACAAGGTGATGAAAAGGTAGCAACGCTGCTTTAGTATGAGTATCACAGGTCATGCTTTTGGTGCTGAAGGTAACATATTCCAACTCACAGGCTGTCATCAGGCTAGCTATAACACTATTTTGACAGGACAAGTAGACTTCTTTTTCAAATCACCAACTCCTGTGTCATAATCTGTTGAGTGGAAAGGGAACATTGTCTTTAAGGCTGTTAACGTGTCCACACTGCTGTTTAACCATAACCTTTTCTGACAGTTTAAAATTATCAACTTAACATTCATCAACATCTCTTCTAATTTAGGCTAACAGACAGATCAAGACCATTGCCAAAAATTCAATTTGCAGGCTGTTTTATAAGTAATGTTTTCTACATTGTTAACCTCAGTAGGTTTTAAGAGCTTTCATTAAAAAAGGTTTTTCCCCCCCTAAACAAATTAATAAGAAGAACTTCTTATTACTGCTTACACTGCACACAGCTTTCAGTCTATGCCTGCTCGTGCTTTGCAAACTTCCCTGCCACCAGTATTTACTGTCACTATTACTTTTTTGAAGGATCAGGTCTGGGCTTATAGACAAACACAGGGCTCCTGTACTTCATCTAAGAGAAATGTCTTGTTCCTTGACTACTGAAGTCGCTGTTGCACATGTTATTTACATACACATTTTTTCAGACCTTCAGGACAACTTCCTCGACTTCTTAACAGTTGAATATGAGCATGTTTTGGAAACAGCATTTGCCTCCTGTTTCACTTGAGGAAAGACAGACGTACCTTCCCTTTGAATAGAGGAAACTGCGTGTAAAGAATTACTGTGAAGCCTACAGCCACTGCAAGTCTTCATATTTTAAGACAGATCAAGAACCATAAAACCCTGCTAAGCCTGAAGACACCTATAGTGATCAATCTGATTCTGAAGGGATATACACAATTCTTCTCAGAGCTAATGGTAGAACCAAAATCTGCATTTCACAACAAGTTAATGTATCTTCCCCTCAACTGCTTGGAAATTTCTCAGTGACTCCTATTCAAAGGGGCCTTATCTTTGTTCTACAGGATGTCTTAAAATAGTCATGACAGCACTCACACGTAAGTTTTTCCCCTCTTGCTGCCATTTCTTGGTTACAGAAGTCTGATCTCTGCATCATCAAACTGTCTTGTAATGCTGGCAGACAATTCAGTCTCTTCACAGACCTAGAGAATGCAGTTAGATACAAGCTGCACACATACTGGGTCATGATGACGATTAGGCTGGCACATTGAAAGGATCACAGCCCACCTGCAGTTCTCAGACCCATCTTTGTCATAGTGCCAAGGAAACAAAAACTACCTGCTTCTTCTGGGTTCATACTCAGATGCAGGAGAGTTCTCTTTGCTTAATGTCAGAAACAAGGCATCCTTCCAGGAGAGAGTAGTACTTTTTAAGTAGATTCTGGGGTGACATCTCAACTCTTGTTTCAGAGGTATCCACAAAAAGGACTTCAGCATCCATACATATCTGGGCCAATGGCCATTACCCTGGGTCCAGTGTGTTTAAAGCTCACTTCTCTAACAGTGATAAACTCATCACTCACATAACGGTGACAACTCATCTTCGGACTTTTATTCACCTTCTTTTCAGGGCCTGTGATTGGTGTGCACTTGGTCCTTCCTTTCACAGTGTTAGCTTTGAAGTTCAACATCAGTGTTGAACTATACTACATCCAGAGTAGTATAATGGTGACATAATGGTGACATAGGAGAACCCAAGCAGAGAGGAAGGACATTTTGCCTTTTCCTTCTTCATCAGTTCATCAGCAGCAGAGAATGACTTTCTGTAGCAGTACTCAGTGCTAGCTGGATTAGAAAAGTGGTGAAACTCTTTCGTGTTGAGAGATGAAAGCTTTAGCCTACTTCCCAGTGAGCCTTTATGGATGTGCTCAGTAGTCCAAGAGGGAAAGGAAGCTAAAAGCATCACAGTGAGCTGCACAGCTGTGGAGCTGTGGGCTCCCAGCACACTGTGACACATGCTCACTCTTATTCCCCTCTGAGCCCCTTGCCAGGGTATAGGCACAGAAGACCCATCAACTCAAAGCAGGTAGTGAAACAGAGCAAGAAAAAAGGAAAACATCACTTCTTTTTATTCCATTATTTCACTCAATTGTATTTGCTGCATATCCGAAGTGCAGTCAGAAAGCTGAGTGTTGGAGTAAGGCAACAGGGATCATTTACAAATAATCACCAATTACTACTGCAAGCCTCAGACCAGAACCTGAAAAAGAAAAGAACTTTTTTTCTCCAGCTACACAAAGTATATCAGTTACTGGGGCCCCAAGGACCAGTTTACTAGGTCTTTTCACAACTGAACATTTGTATAATTGTTTAGACAGGATGCCACTGTCCAGAAGAAAAGTTTGTACTTTAAGATCTCTTCTCTAAGTCCATCATTCGCTCCCAACACAAGCAGAGAAAAAATGGTGAGAGAGCAACTAAAATCACCTCTACTACAGTAATGAAAATGACATTAACTGACCTTGGAGATAAGACAACAAGGCTTCTAAACCTTCACCCCTATTCCCCTCCAAACACAAACTTCCGAGAAATGAGAGAAGACATTTTAACAACTAATAGAAGGCTCATTTTCCAGACAGAGAAGTACCTGCAGAGAATAGGAACACAGTAATCACAAGCTCTTCCTGTTGTTGAAAGACAAAATTGAAGAACTAGTTAACTGTCTTATGCTGTTACTGGTGATGGAAATGTGGACAGGTAGAGGATCTCCCTGAGCCCTGATGACTAGAATTGAGGAAAATACTCATGGAAATCACAGCATGTGCCTCCCTTACCCTGGTATTTTATTATCAGAAATCTCTGATCTGGCAGTATCTGAGAAAGGATATTGAATAACCTGAATTTTGATCTGACAAAATATTGCTGGTTGAATGGTACTAAGTTTGAGAAACTTCTAATTGTTCATTGCCTTTTGGTAAAATCAAGGGTTTTTTTCATAGTTTTCCATTAAGTTTTATTGAGTTACCAAAACCACAAAAGCCAAGGAAAAAAAAGGGTTACTTAGTTTTCATTACAAAATATTAGACTTTCAAATTACAAAATTACTTAACTAAAGGCAAAAATAAAGGATATTTACTAATGTACAGATTTATCTCAAGTAAGTGACTGCTGGACTACTAGCTTGGAGGAAGGTGCAAGAGATGACAAGAGAGTAAAGCCAAAGGGATTTCAGTGGGCATTTCAATACTACTTATCACATTGCATGTGTCACAGCTCATTATGACAGTGCAAGAAAAAGCAGTACAGAACTAGACATTTAGTTCTGCTTTGTTTCATTTTGCTTTTATCTAATTCAACTACTTACAAAGGAAATACTCCTGAAAGCATTAAAAACTGAATTGCATTGAGAGACAACCAGTAAACCAGTGAAGGAATAATATCAGAATACTGACTCTTGTAATTTGTCCATAGATTTCTACCACAGCATTCTAGACTGTCTGGACATGAACACACCAAGGTGAGCAACTAAGAAAGAACAAATAAACAAGCAATTTAATATACAAATTAAACAATTTAAGATATAAACGGACTCCTTTTACTGTTAATGTTCAGAGAAAGACTATAGAAGACTTGCAATTGAATAGACTCAAAACAGGGAGATAATTGTGCATTTATTCCTTGTGAGGAACAAAGATTTGAGAAAAGCTTGGATTTTGTTGAAGTTGAAACCTCATGTCTGATGAAAGTAGATTAAAATATTTCGTACTCTTAGACTTGGAAGGTCTACTGCATATAAGGAGCACAATAACATATTATTCATGGAGCATATTTATCACAGTGATAATTGCAGAGACACAAACTCATAGAAACAAAGGACTACTGCTGCTCTAAGGAAAGCCTTTCCTAGTTTAGGAAAGGTACCTCAAGAGCAGAAAACTGTAAAAAATGCTACAGAAAAATGTAGCAAAAATATCAAGGTCTCATCCTCATGAGACTATTTTCTTATGCTGGGCTGTGAACCAGCCTGCTGACATTTCAAACTGAGGGAAATGCTGAAAGTTATGTGATGCGCACAGGTCCCAAGCACCCAGCTGCAGCTTTCTAGGTGGGCAGTGCTGCCCTTGTAGCATGGCAGAGGTGAGCATCTTAACATTTGTATTGCTATCACTTTTCAAAATATCAAGAAACTCAAAGGTTTCCAGAGAAATCAAATCATACATATATTTAGGACCATATGGACCTATAAATACAGATGCAGAACTGCATCTTTTGACTATTTCATAAGAAAAAAGGAAAAACAACAATAGCAACAAAACAAACAAACAAACAAAACCAACAAAAACAAAACAAAACAACAAAAAAAAAACAAAAAACCAGCAGCATGGTGTTTAATCTAATCTTGCCAGTCACTGACAACTGTGCAAGGAGGCAGGCTGTGTGGGACTCATCTCTGAATGCTGGAGCACAGCTCTGTGACAACATGCTGGCAAGCAGACAGACAGAAGCCAGGTCTGGACAAGCTACCTAAGGTATATATAGGGTAGCTCTGTGTACAGCTGCCCTAGACACCTGCTCAAAACACCTGCAGATATATTTTCCTTCCTTTGCATCACTCTTAAAATTCAAATCCCTTATAATCATTCACTTCTGTAAGGACCACCACCTAGCTGGGTGAGAAGAATTACAGGAGTAAAACAAAAAGCAGTACAAAGTATCACAACCACACCAGGATTTGGGGCTCTGTTTGGAACCCTAAGAAATGAGAAAAGTGAAAGGTCCAAAGAGGGACCATAATAAATGCCTTATATCAAATTCTATACTACAGATTAAGAATATGTAATTTGTTCAGTATTTTTGTTTTGCTACAGAGGCACAGGACAGACACATTTATACACAGGGTAATGCAATAAGAGAGTGTACAATTCACATTTAACAAACAGTAAGCTAAGCAATGAGCTTAAGTTAATGCAATGATCTTAAGTTAGCAAGGAAAACTGAATTAGGAAATTAGGAGAAATGGTTTGATGGCAAGGCCAAGTGGAAAGACAGTTTCCTTAATGAGGCAGTTACTGTTCACTAGCAGTGCTCAAAGCAGGCATTTACTAACTGGAACAGACTGGGTAATCTATTTCTCTTAGTATGCTCTGTTTAAGATAATGTTGTTTCTTATTGAGAATCTTGGGTGGATAGAAATTTTATGCCTACATTTAGCTTTGAAGAAACGTGTAGCTTGTTCTGTGAGGAGTAAAATTTCTTTCAGGCAACATGAAATAGAAAAAGACATCTCTATGGTACTTTAGAAAATAAAAGCTTGAGAATAATCTTGTTTTCCAATGTGGCTTTTCAGAAATACCCCATGGTAGGAAATACAGATGAATCAAAACTTGAAAACAATCACTAAGAAAATATTTACATCATCACAGTCTGTTCTGCCTTCACAATTCTCAGGATATAATAATTTGTTGCTGTCTTTTAAAATTAGTAACAGAACAGATATGAAATGGGGTTGAGAGAGATCAGTGAGAATTTAAAACCTCAATTCTGATTTACTGATCTCTGGATCTCAGCCATGCATTTGCTGACCTTTTTTTATCCCCTACTGCCATGTTCTCTCTAGCTTAGTTTACTCAGAGATTATGAATTCACCACTAAGAGTAAAATGCCACTTTTTCAAGACATTACTTTAAAGTTGAAAGATTTTGACAAGTCACACATCTCTAAGGATTTGACAGGTAAAGCTTTGTAACACAAAGTAAAATAGTGATAGAGAGGTTCAATCAAAATATGCAAACAAAAGTATGTATCCCACCATCTAGAAATCCAAGGGAAAGTGAAATAATATCCCGAATAAATATCAGTCCTGGAAATTCAGTCTAATGGTACATGAAAATTGGAGGTTTTCTCCTTTACTTCCTGTGGGTTGGGTTTGGAGTTTTTGGTTGATTGGTTTGGGTTTTTTGTTTGGGTTTGGGGGGGGAAGGGTTGTGTGTTTAAGATCAAAAAATCATTTAGATGGTAGTTGCTTGCAATCCAGTGAAATAAACTCATTAGAACAAACAGGGCAACTTTCTACAGTGGATTGCTAATCCAAACTTGAAGTCTAAAGAAACTTTGTGATAAAATTCCAGAACCTGAAGAGTCAGGAGACAGATAGACCCTGGCTGGAACAACTTTGGCTCAAATGGAGTCCATAGGTATCTTATAGGAATTTCCACTTGTCATGTATGGAGACACTTCAAGTGTAATATTAATGTGAAACTACATGCCTCCCTCAGGTCATGTTGAGAGAGAGAGCAATTCTCATCTAAATATGTGCTTGACTGGTGAAAGGAGAAAAAAGTGTTCCATTGCTCCCCAATGATTTGGAGAGTCCCTGAGATGCTGCTGACTGGAACACACAGACATTACAATATAAAGGCACAAAGGAAAATTCGTTAGCATCAACATAACTCTTAATGAAATATTTTGTG
Organism: Xenops minutus; assembly: GCA_035221455.1. Lineage (NCBI taxonomy): Eukaryota > Metazoa > Chordata > Aves > Passeriformes > Furnariidae > Xenops > Xenops minutus. The sequence continues at coordinate 21,405,883 of JAWWEE010000040.1, read as the reverse complement.
ATATTATTTCAACATCCAAAGGGCTTTAAAGTCAGCTCTTTGCTGAGACTGGAAAAGGCAGCTGAAAGGATAACTTAAAAAGATAAAAAGTCATCATCCTTTCATCATCTAGTGAAAGAAAAATACTTCCAAATAATAATTTTCAGATTAAAAAAGAGTAAAACGTTAGTATCTCCTGCAAGATTTTAGCAGATATGATGTTAAACTGCCACATTTCTTGCTAGTACCAGGCTAGCTGAAAAAATCCTCACTGCTTTTAGTTGCCCAGAAGACAGGATCAAAAAAAAATGCAGGTAGTCTATGTTTCAGTGCAACGTGATGTTAACTGCAAAACCAAGGTCCAGATAAGTTCTGTTTTCCTCTGAGACAGAGCTAAATGGTGCTGGGATTAGAAGAAAAACAATTAAGCAAAGCAGACCAAATGCACTGTTGCGTAACAATTCAAGCCCTTCCTGGTTGTCTAATTGGTTTGTTCAGATTAACAGACATTCAGAATTCATCTAATAAACAAGTAACTAACATCACATAATGCTTACTACATTAGAGACATACCTCACTACCCAAAACTAATTATCTCTGTGGCGTAGAGTCAGACCGACAAGGAATCCTTCTTTGCCTGGGACAACAGGAGTCACAAAACAAACAAAATGGATACCATAACTGGAAAATTTTTTTTAACGAAATTCAATGGGCCATTCCTTTCCCTCTTCCTATCAGCACACACAACTTCCAGATCAAAGGCTAGGTGTAACTAATGCACTAAACTCCATCCATCAACTGCCTACCTCATTTAGAAGTTTGAAATACAAGACTGCTACAAATATACTAACATAGATCATCCAAAAATATCAGTGTCCAGAGAGACTGGACAGACACAATTCTGTACAGCAGGACATTCTGTGCAGCCTCTCTGACACTACACCAGTGGAAGCGAAAAGGGGATTTCCAGTCTTTGAAAATGAAAAGAATAGCTACATGTAGCTACCTGTAATGCAAGAGACTTTGTAGATTTCAGCTCTGATAAACTTTCCATGAACCAGTGATACAATACCCCTCTCAAGAGAAAGCAGAGCATCACAAAGCCCGCAGTTCCACTGTCACGCCTCTCCTTAACATAGAAGAGTTTGAGATCATGTAAAGTATATTTTAATTTGTGGTATCTTATCTCTCTCTCACTTCTTTCAAGAAAATAATTAGCCTGCTAACACCGAGACAATCTCCATTACATGCCAAATTGTGGCTGGTGGTCCAAAACACTGAAGGCATCAGAGCTTCTTCAACAAAATGGATGACCTAGATAAGCCTCTGTTAAGCATCTTTCTTGAAGGTGGCCTAAAAACACTTTTATGAAACTTTTCAAAGACCTGGCCTAAAACACACCTCTAAAATAACAGCCCCCATGTCAGCATTACACTGACCTCAAGTCTGCCAATGTTTTAGAGCAACTAGAGCGAAACTAACTATTTGAGTCCTAATAAGTGCAACTACAAATGTATTCAGTTTTGAAGCCTCCCTCGCAGGGCAAACCACAGGATTATCCTAAAGTTAACGTAAGAAAACATCCTCTTGAAACAGCTTTTTCAAAGTAGACTGTACCAACAATACATCCTATGCCAGTCTGGTACTCAGGTTATTGAAGAGGATCTGAAGGAGCAAAAAGCCCATACCCTTAAATACATGCATATGCCGATTATGACTTTTGAGAAAAATGGAAGCAGAAACCAGTGAATTTATGCCCTGAAATACTCTTAGCTTCTACACTTATTAGCCTAATATACTAAATAAATGTTTAATCTATTGATTTCATTATTTTGCCTCAATAATATAAACCCAAAATATTCCAATATTTAATTACTATTTTTTTTTTCTGTACTACGTTTTGATTCTAATGCATGCTTTTTGGTTCCTTTAGGTGTCATCTTCATCTCTGAAATATTCATCAGGATCAACTATGCTTTTTGTTGCCTTGAATAAAAACTGTATACCTAAAATAGGTGATATTAAAAATCAAGCTGTAAAAGCAACTAAAGTATCACTTAGTCCAGAAAGCTAGTTCCTATCTCTGATTTGATCAGTAAGATCCTTTTGCCCCTCATTTCCATGCAAAGAATCTTCAGACCAAGTTTTCCACAATTATGGGCAGAAATAGTGTCATTGTTTTACTCTTTTCTTTACAGAAATACCTCAGGGGGGTTTTAACAGAGTAATACAACATCTTATTGTCTTTATAAAAAAAAGCTCCCATAATCACAATTCATCCTTTTCTAAAGGTAAGTGAAAGGGCTTGCATTAGCAGTTCAGAATTTGACACCAAAGGAGGTTGGTAATTGCAGGACACTAGTCTACTTACTACAGAAGCTGAATGGTGCCACCTACCCACACCAGTATGAGGGGAGGGAAAGGCTTTCTTTTACCATCTACAAAGCTGTAAAGGGCAAATTTGGGTTGGATGTGTAAGGAAAAAAGAACTCTAATAAGGGTGGTAAAATACTGGAACAGATTGTCCGGAAAAGATGTAGATGCCACATCACTGGAAAGTCCTCAAAGTCAGGTTTGAGGGGACTTTGGGCAACTTATCTACTGAAATATGACCCTGCCCTGTGGCATGAGGGTTAGACTACATGATCTTTAGGGTCCCTTCCAACCAAACTCATTCTATCATTCTATGACATGGTTCCTATGTTCTTTCTTATTTTTGATTTTCTTTGTTTTCTCCTTTTAGTTCAGTTTTTTTTAAACCCTTCCTCCAGCCTGGCAGTGCCAAACTATTACCTAGGTTTGCACACGAATCTCCTGCCTCATCAGTTTTTGCTACTGGCCATACCTCAGCTCTTTCCTATGGCCTGACTGTGGCAGACAACAATTTAATTTGCCAAGGACTGTAATACCTCAATTTAAATAGAACGTAAGTTAAATATGATCTTTATATCACAAGTCTGATTTTAAATTCTGAAAACGCCTCAGAGTACTAACTGCTACAGATACTAAATTTAATATTCAGATTTAAGCAGCATGCAGTAATTATGGCTTAGTACCACATATTTAAAATGCAGCAGCAAGAAAAACAGGAAAAACCCTAGTATATAACATTGCTTGCAGCTTCACATTGCTTTAAGCAGAGTTGAAAACCTGAGAACTTGAAATCACTACAGTACTGAAATTTTTTCACAGCATTTCAAACACTAATTCCAGTTCTTTGCACCCATTTTACTGATATCTAAGACTGCATAAATTCAAGACTAAAGAATTAGCACTGTGAGTTTAACCCAAGGTATATGCATACCTATTAGAGGTAAGTATACTAGAGGTAGCAAATGAACCTCTTAGGGCTCTGCACAAGAGCATTTTCCAACCTCAATGAAAGAATATGCAAGAATTGATGAATGAAAGATTATCTACTATTTTTCAGACAAGTTTTAAAATACTGGGTTGAATTATGATAAAAACTTTATTTCACAAATCACTTTCTCACTTAATTTTACACTTAGCAGTGTGTCCAATATAATTACTCATAAAAAATTGCCATATGATTGAATTTTTCTCTTTATCCAAAAAGCAGCACCAGCATCTGATCTACTGATTAGGATCCAGCTCAGTGGCTGAAACAGAATCTTTCGCAAAAAGAAATTTAAAAAAATCCTATTTTAATTCTGAGATGATGACTTCAGAAAGAGAACTGCAAACATTTCCATACCTTTGCTGAAACTGGAATGGAAGATGAAATAATTCATCAAAACAATCATAATTACATGTATACGAAAATGAAAAATTAAATTTCAGTGAGACTTTCAGAAAGTGTGGTGGGATGCACAGAACATGAAAATAAAAATTTCTGGAGAACCAAAGTAAAGTTTATGTAACTTTTCCTATGAATTTTTTTCCTACAATATTTTTAAGATAAATGAAATACAATGCCAGATTATTCATATAAAGTCTTAAAACCCACGGCAATATTAGAAAAAGCATAATGGTGGAGAATAATGCAACAAAATTGACTGGTGTAAACTTTCCAAGTGGTTATGACAGAGGAGCATGACTTTTACTACACAGTGACATTAATGCTGACATTCATATTTATTTATTTAGCAAATAAGTCGTTCTTTCTGAAACTATTTATAGAAAAGTAAATCAAAGACTGAGCAATAATAAGTTCCCAAATCCTCGGAACATAATCCTAAATTCTGAAGAGGACATATTCTGAACAAATCCAGTAATTACACATTATAGTTACTCAAAACACCTGCAACTAGTGACACAGAATTTCTGTCACACCCTCAAAACAGACCTTCTTGTTCACATTCAACATTAAAGGTTGGGTGTGGAAAATCAGCTGTAGGAATGAATATACCCTGGATTAGCAAGCAATATTTTAATAAGTCTCAAATCATGACTACTGCATGGGATTAAAGGCAAATCAACAGTTTTCAGAATAAAATAATTACTGCACAGACCACATATTTGTTCCCTTCCCTGTCAGGTAAAATTGAACTAAAGTATAAAGAAATTAAACCAGCATCAACAGAACACACAGAGAAGTAATACAGATTAATATTTTCAACAAATGGGTAACAAAGAAAAGGAAAAAGGCAGAGACACATATAAGCAATGATGAGAGTATGGGGCTAGATGCATGAAATGTTATTAAAATGCCTTGAAGAGGAGCAGTAGCTTGAACTAAGTCTCCAACTGGATTCCACCACTGCACTCTTTATTAAATCTACTGGTGACTATCTACTAGAACCCTGAACAGAAAGTAAAAATGACTAACAAACACTGACTCAAAGAGCACAACTGGAAAAGGCTGTGCAAGTCTGGAAGGAAATCTGTGAACAGAATGAAAAATGGAATTGGGAGGCTAGGATAACCAACCAAACAAAAAGACTGAAGAACCAAATTACAGCTGATGTATGAGCTTGTGATGTATTAATACAGACTGAAGATCCTACGAGCCCTTGGTGTCATTATATCCTTGACAGTGATGCTGAGATTTTTTGAATACTCTGTTTGAAAGTGGACACCTAGAATACTTGCACACTTAAGAGATGAATGTCTGAAAATAGCTGGAGAATTTGAGCCTTTCATTTTATAAGGCTATCTTCAATTATTATGCGTAGCCTTTCATTGCAGGAGTAGATATGCTAAAAAACACAGTTCTCAACGTGTTTAAAAAAATCTCATTAACAAGAGACATGAAGTAAATCTTTACAGAACAGTTACTGTTTAGACATTTATTGTAAAATCACTTTTATTCACTATCACATTCTTTTCAAAGGGCAGGCTACTTCCTCTAATAAATCAAGCCTTTTACACAGCGTGCTAAAGGAATGAACTATAAACATTATGCCCTTTTCAATTCCACCCCACCTTCAGCATCTTGAGACATCCCACTACTGTAAAACATACTTCTGGGCTGCTAACTAGCTCAGCCTTGCTCTGATCTGTCTTCCAAACCGTCCTTCTCCCCAGTTTTAACTTCTATACAAAATAATGGATTTGTTTCTAACAACTTCTGTAGTGTTCTCCCACATCTGCATAGTACCTTGTGAATGTTCATATTCTCATTTCACCTGCAGACCCATCCCCATCTTTTCAAAAATGTTTTTATAAGAATTCCTTCATTTCAAATGCCACAGCATTTATCAGACCATAACTTGGAGAAACTCACACTGGCTTGTATGATTTCTACATATAGTTCTATTTCTACACACTCAGTTCTACGATTTCAGTGCAACAGGAAAACCATTTGCACACCCTCCTCTTTTTCTGTTGTGCAATATAATTTAATGTAGTCAAAGCCAAGCTAGGACATAAATCACATCTTTTTCTCCTTGAAGAAAAGTTTATTCACTAGCCAAGAACAGCTGACAGAGAAAACATTTAATATACAAAAAAAAATAGAGCAAAACTTTTGAAAAAAAAAAAGATGTGGTAGACTGAAATATGGAGGAAGTCCCCTCAAAAGACACAGAAGTTTAATATATATCCCTTGTGATTCAATGAGCAGGTTTGAAGTTAGATGAAACAAAATAAATTCACAGTAACATTTGTTAAGAGTATGAAATTAATTCGCTAGCCATACACTTCTGATGTTACAAAAATGACAGTGAACTGTCCTCTAGTTTGGAATGGGACCTGTCCCTTAGGCAATTAAAACCACATCTACAGATAAGCACCAGTGGCTGTAGGCACTGAACATGCCTGGGAGGTCACAACTGAATGTGAGAACTAGTCCAGCGGGATATAAAGTTCCGTTCTTTCAGAAAAAAACAGGCAGGTCCTCTCCAAAACCTTCTGCATGAGAACTAAAAATCAGAAGATGTATTGCTCAGGATGGTAACTTACAACTGAAGTGCTGATTAAAAGAGGTACCTTAGACATATGGAGATAAAGATAGTGGTGCCTAGTTATATCAAACACTGCCAGAAAGATTTTTAGCACCAGGGGTTTTTCATTTTATCTTTTTTTTTTTTATTATTATTTTTTTCCCTTCTTCAAAGAGAGTATTTTCCAGTTCAGTTTCTCTCTTGTGCCCAGGCAGTAGATTTCAACTTTTGAAATGGCAAAGTTGGATTAGGAGGAAACTGTTTCTAGAAGGTTTGAAAGTTCACAGACCTTGAAACTTAAAATTGCTTTCCTTGTGCCTGCATTAACAGGCACACTGTGAACTTATTAAATAATACAGAAAACAAAGCACATAGCTCACCTCATAGTAACTTCGCACAGCATTGCAAAATGCTTCATCTGCTACGATTTGTGTCTCCCCATTCAAAAAGGCCTGGAAACGTTCCTTCAGTAGCTGCAGCTGCTGCTTGTTGAGCTATGCAAGAAAAAAAGGGGAGGGGAGAAAACAATAATAAATGCAGTTAGTCTCGAAGTAAAAATTCACAGCACTATGCACACTTTGAAGCTGTGAACAGGGAAGAAAAGGCAGAGGCTCCCTGGCCACCTGGCTCCCCAGTGAGTGGCAGCTCTTTGGAGTCCCACCTGGGCAAGCTAAGTTGTGGCAGCCAGACATGCGTGCACACAGCATGCAAGTAAACATCTGCCCTTTCCCTGGTGTCCTTGGGATGCTACAAGTAAGTCTGCATGGATGCTTCTGAGCAGTATTTTACAAGCATATGTTGAATATAATGGTTCAGCTTGCCCATGCTAGCAGCACCAGCCAATAAAACTTAGCTCAAGTCTTCAAATATGTAATTTCTTTTCAGCCTTCAAATAACTGAATAAAAACAATTAGGATGCCTCCATTTTTTTGAGTAATCCAAGCACTACCATTGAAACATTTCAACAAGCATGCTCACTGTGAAGAAAATGGACTTCTAGTCACTGATGCTGTAACACTGAACGACATGAAACAACTAATCTTGGGGAACAGCAGCCAAAAGTCTCTGAGATTCACACCAAAGTAGATTTGGTGGACTTCATATCAAACTTATGACATACAAACTCCTAGAAGGGCACACTACATGACTGAATTTTGCAATCAACCCATTTTTATCAAAGTTAAATGTTACGGAGAAAAAGAAGAATCTGAAAGCTCTCCAGAGATCCAGACACAGGTCTCTTGCTAAGGTTCCTATCAACTCTTGAAATAATTAGTAAGATACTTCTCCTTATCAAACCTGTGAGAAGTCTGAATATCACATCAAAGGAGGCTGCCACTAACATATTAAAATAAGACAGTAACAGGTAACAATGGCTGTTTTGCTTTTCTAGAATGTAAAAACACACATAAAATCTTCCCTGAACTTTAAATTTAACATTAAAGAAAATTCAAAAACAACTGATTGAATAGTTTATTCATCCTTCCTGTATTTTGCTTAATTAAAACAAACAAATAAACACATAGCCAGAAATTGGAAATATTTTACCAGAGGGAAAAAAGTTATATTTGTAATGGCTAACCTGAAGCAAATAACGTTGGCCCAATGGCATAATCATTTCTTACTGAAGAACTTTTTGGCATCTACAGTAAATATGGTGACTTTAGGTTTTCAGGTCTCTTATGTCAACACTTTGAAGTCCTTTAAGATAAAACAGTGTTATAAGATCAGCAAAATCTATCCTGACAATGTGCCTACCTTGAACAACCTCTATTTTCTTCATATCAAAGGAGAATTTTCATCCTACACAAACTTTGTTAAGTTTGCAGACTCACGTGCTTCTATGAAATATGTAGCAGTTTTCTTCAAAACTCTTCAAATTGACTGCTGAAAATTGAAAGCTGTTCTATTTTGACAGGAAACAATAGTTTAAATGCCATCTAAAACTTCGTATCAGAAATCCTCTGAAAAATAATGAAATGTAGACAGTACCAATGCAAAGCCACAGGACTATGCCTTTGCAAAAAAATCCAAGCCAGTTAAAACTACATGATAATTCTGTTCCTCATCTTAATGGAACAATTGACAATACAGAACAAGTCCCAGGAGACCGCTACAGAAAAAAAAGGTCTCCTGTTGAGGCAAGCAAACTTTAACAGAGGTTGCAGTGACTTGGATAAATTTCCTGCAGGAATTCCAGGGAGAAGCAGCCTGACACTTGACACAAGCCATCCTGTACCACAGCTTGTTAAAAATCAATGAGAGAGAAGTATTTGTATTTCATCTGTTCATTCACCAAAAATGGCATCTATCCACCTGCCTGCCAACCATCCATTCCTTGCACAGAATGGGCACCACAGATGTTAACTGTTTCTAACAGAAATCAAGCTTTATTCCCCTTATTTGATTCCCCTTATTCTTCTCTCATTTTCTAAATGTTTCAGACAAGTTGAGATATCAGAAAATGCAAATCACTACGGATGGTTTGAATTTTTTTTCCAGCACATGCTTGTTCTTGTGGGGAACTTAAAAAAGAGATGAGCACTCATGCACACAGTGCCCCACTGCTGAGCAAGCAGCTCCTTCATCCCATGGAATATTCCCAGCTCTGCCACAAGAACATGTGGGCTTCCTGCCAAGGCAATTATGGAAATGTGTTTTCATGCTTGCAGACTTCATTCTTTAGGTGATTTGCTTGTCTGTTACCCACATATCAAACAAAAACATTATGAATAAGGCAATTAAATATAAATTTAATTCTGATTTTCTCATTTATAATCATCATTGTTCAGCAAACCGAAATGCCTTTAAAATATTTAATATATGACTTTCATATTCACTACTTTAGGTAATAAAAAATTCTAAGAGTTGAGTGACTTTTTAGGATTACTCTATATTTCTTAAATTACTTATGTTTCAGTGCAAAATCTAGATGTTCAGAATAAAGTTCTCCTGCAAAACTAAACAATAGTAATATTTCCAATGGAAAATATGAAAAGCTACAACTTGCACTAAGGATGAGCTCAAGTTTATCTTACACATCCCAAGTACTGTCATATATAGAAACACAGATGCATTAACTGTCAAGATACAGAATAATTTATAGTAGTCTTCTGCAGCATACAGCTCCTCTGGGTTTTTTCACTTGTCAGAATATTAACTGTACAGTAAAGTCTCCCCCATCTCTTCTTTTTTATTTTGGTCATTTTTAATGAATTCATTAACATTCTTCAATGTGCAGCATTTAAAAATGAAACAAAATTAACAGTGGAAGCATAGCTTAGAAATGCAGAGAAAAAAGGGAAGTCTAATTGCACTGGAATGCTGTAACAGCAAAAGGAGTCAAACAGGCAACTGTACAGGACACTAACTCTTGGACACTGCCAGCCAGCTCAACTTGCTGAAGTCTGGGCTGCCTTTGAAGTTGTCCATCTTGGGCAACATGGAACAAAATATGAGGGCATCACTCACAACCAGAATCCCAAGGGAAATGCTTGTAAGGGCAGTAAGCCTGGAAACATTCTCTCTGGTAGGAGTTCACATAATGGAGTTCAAAGTCCTTCTGCAGGAGCACTGCCTTTCCACTGCATGTGACCTTTCCTCCTCTGCTCTGTGCAAGACTCATACACACCAGACCTTTGCCTTCAGTCCCTCACAACCTCCTTTCATCTTTACTGTCAGTGGCTCTGTTTCCACGTTTTAATTCTAATAGAAAGAACCATGAACAGGAAATTTAAAATAAAGAAATTACATTACTTCATGTACTCCCAAATGTAACCTGAACTCTGAATACCACCAGAAGCGTACACCAAAGCCTCATTGATTCTGTTGCTTTCCATCAACCTGCTTCAATTTTGTATTGAATACTTGGATTTTGCATTCTCAGTGGTACCAAATCTGTTGTCGTAACTCTGTGTGATACTTTATAAATAACTCCTGCTTCTTCATGGAAAAGAATGTGTAACTAAGTTCCAGTGACTCAGAATATCAGGTTTGATTGCATTCTGCAAAGAACTGAAGAAAACAAAGATAAATTTAAAGGAAAACAAGATTAACTGCCCTGAAATTTGTTTTTTACTTTATTGCAGCCACACAACAGATAATTTTCCCCCCCTCCATCCCTGTGCCTTCGAAAAAGGTAACTTTTTATTTTTTACTTTACATTTGCTAATCTTAGTAGACTATCAAAGAATGAAAACATATATTTACAGTAAACTTCTTAAAGAGCTATTTAATTAAATTAAGAAGAACTTTTTCAAGTTGCAGTAGTAATTTAACTTTTTATAATTTACAGAGTAATATAATGGTATGAAAGAGCCTCAAGCACTTAACTATGAAAGAAATTTCTTGCCTTGCATTTAACATTTCAAAGAAGTCTTATATATCCAAATGTATTCTTCGAGTACCAATTTAAAGAATTGCTTTTTCCATTCTAAAGTAAAACTTGGATATTAAAACCCAAAGGCATTTCTGGTTTAGTTCCACTCATACCTTTAAACAACTTCAGTAAATGGATTTTACAAAGAGTTTAAATTCTTATTTTTATAAGAAGCTGCATTTCAAATAAATCTGGCAGCTTAGACTTGTTTCAATGTCACAAGTTTTACTTCCTTAAATAATAAACTCCAACATTCTGAAAGAAAAATGAAGCATCTGTGCATTTGCAACAGTAACACTGCTTATTTCTCTTTGAAAGACAGAATGAAAAAATAAAACAGTAGCTTCACTGAGTCTGATGCTCGATTAAGAGCATCTTCACCTGCTTCCCACTGCCTAAGTGAACAGAGGAGCTCACTCCTGCCCTAATCACATGCAGCCGACCGCAGCTGGCAAAGACATAACTCACAGCACCAGCGTCCCCTAGAAAACTTCGGACTGCAATAGGAACAAGGCTGCCGTGTGGCCCGCGCACTGGCCACAGCCAGCCTGTCCCCTCGACACCGCGGGCGCTGGGTACCAACACTCCCCTGTTCCCCACCGCGCCGCCAGCCGGGAGCGGGCACCGCAGCAGCAACATTCCCAGCCATCGCCACCTTGTGGCGATCTCGGGAACACGGCAGGTTGCGCGTCTTCACACTCCGACTTGGGATCTGTGCGAGGAGCAGTAAGCCCCCTGACCTTAACACAAGCAACAGCATTGCTTCTTCTCCCACACTGTAGTGTAAAATTACCCTTTCTCAGACCATATGGGTATTTTAGGGAAATAGCAGGAGGAGATGACTGCAATTACAGACAGAGCTAGATAAAATACTTCTTACGGAGACTGCAAAGAGACAGGGGTAGGGAAGAGCCAACCAAGGAGCCACTTCCCGAAGCCTCAATGCTGCAATGTGTAGCACCAAACATGGCTTATGTTCCTGAACACTTCCAAAAAATTGGAAGCTTTGTTATTTCAAAATTATGCTATTTTGTACAGTGTCTTTGACAGCAGCAGTTGCTTTCAAAATACTTTAATCCTATAGTTTTTGAGACCAGAGTGGAAAAAAAGCCAAGAGAGGGTTCCCTGAAACAGCTGCTGCTCCCTTCCACTTCAGTCAGGAGATAAATTTTCGTCTCCTGAATGAACAGAAATGAAGGTACAAATAAATCCTTTTCTGGTCAATTTCTCACACACCTCTTTGTACATAGCTTGCTTTCTTGCCCTGACAACTTCTTTGTCAAGGGAAAAAGAAAAAAAAAGAGTAGAAATTACATCAAGAACTAACCATCCCACTTGCCCACACCCTCAGTAGAACAAAATCTACATGAGACAACATGTGACATGAGACAATGATGCATTTACAGCGATGCTCAATTTAACACAGCACTTCCAGGACAAAATAATTAAACTACCAATAATTTCCTAGCAATTCAAATACACCATGTGTTCAAGGCCCAGACATTTAGCAGGTCCACTTGCACATCAAACCAAGCTTTCAATCTATGCTACACATGCCTAAAAAAGGAGCATGTCTGTGCTTTTCATGTTGGGGTCTTTTTTTTTAGATTTTGTTTCCTATTATTTTTTCTGCCTTGAAAGGTAGCTGGTTAAGTGTCAATCTAACTGCCATTTACTTTGCCTCCCCACGTTCCTGAATCCTCCAGCTATAGTAGAATGTTAAAGATATTGAGTTTAGCAACTCCCTCCCTGTGTCTCCTCTGCAAGGTCTCTCAATTCAGCTGGGAGTTGATACTGGTCAGGCCATCACAGCAGCTTTCCTCTTCTCAAATGAGCTTTAAAAATGGCAGGACAGCATCCAACAACATCTGAAACAAGTCTCACTCTCTTGCTGAGTGACAATCAAGAGCCACCTGACACAGACCTGAAGGGGAAAACGGGACAGACCACTCCACGCGGAACGTGGGATAAGGTGGAATGGCCGTTTATTAAACAGAGTAAAAGGGTTTTATAGGGGCTAGCTAGAAGGAGCTAGAAACTAGGCGGGGTTCGGGGAGGAGATTAACAG